>JAJMLH010000012.1:0-366085 GCA_030569615.1 Ogataea rishiriensis | reverse complement strand
GTTGCCTCAACACCTTCGAAGATGTCGCACTCCAGAGAGTCGTTCATCTAAACATTTTACACAGATCTGGCTCATCATACATGCACAGTTATCAACGAAACGTGGCCTCATTATTTGATTCATTTGTGCATCCGTGATGGGAAGCCACAAAGGGTAAGTGGTAGATCAAGATACTGAAACATCAGAGCCAATCAATGGTGACTAGTCAGATGGACAATCCCAACATGTGGTCAGAGACCGTAAAGTTCCTCCAACATTGCTAACAGCACCTTGCAATTGAACATTAATTGTGATGTTGTAACTGTTCGAAGGATCAAGCAAATGAGAACCGAGAGAGGGTGTGTAGATCATCCTCAATGTGACTGTTAAGCTCTACTTTTTCTGCGTGGGTGATTTTCAAGCCAGTATTCTGCCACCTATCCCACTCTGGAACGGGGATAAATATACAGTAATAGAATCTTCAGACATGGGACTTCAAGATGTGCAGGCGGTTAGACCAATTGTTTTCCAATCAAGTGACTGAAATGTTATGTTACTGACGGTTATATTGCTGTGATGTTAAAAGTTTGAAGATGATGACTGTAGTGACTGTAATCTTTTGATATTGATGTATAGTGGCTGTTGCTGAAGTCGATCCTGAGCAAGTGTATGATATATACCATTGATAGACTAGCCCTAGGTGACAGTATGGTGATTGCACCCTTCTTTGTAGAAGTAGCCAGAGTAAAGAAAATGATTGCGAAGTTTCTCAGTTGATAGCTCCGAAAAATGGATGGAGTGAGCGGCTTTGCGGCGCGCTTTCTGAGTGGAGCGGCTTGACGGCATTGCTGCATATTGTTCGACTGTTATTATTCGGTAAGAGCGCCAGCTGAACAGGGGGTGCAAAAATCAATCCTGATATGTTGTAAACTGTGGTGGGGGCACGGGTCATGTCAACGGCTTTGTTGTGTTGCAACTAAAACAACCTCCACAGTCTTACTTTTGTAGAAGTCTTCAATCAAACAGGTATTATCACTTATTGCAGTCATACATTCATTAACTGCAAAGTTTCAGCGTGTTCTGAGGTACCAATTGGGTTGAGAAGAGAAATGAAACTTCCAAACTTTCTCAAACTTTGTGAAAATTCAAAACTAGATAACTGAATCTAATCAGAAGCAATACTTGGATAATGTTTGAAATTTGATAATCTAATCTCACAGAAATGCTTCAGACAGCGTTTTATTACATCCAAACGTCTTGAAACCCAGCAGTATGAGGTCATAGATGGTCAAAACAGAGTAAGGAGAGACCAGGCTGCCATGGGCTGCGCAGGCAAAATTCCAGGGCAGTGCCAGAGCGAAGGCTGGTACGCGTGTTAGCCTGTGTCTATTTGAGTACTGTAACTCTCAGCACAACCTTTTCATCATCACCATTATCAAAACAATGCCCATCTGGCTTGTAACTGCTTTCCAGAATTGATAGAGGCATATTCAATACAGGTATCAGTTATGGATAGTTAAATCTTTAATCATACTGGGGATCTTGTGTGAATCATCAGCATGGATCTCTCGTGTCTTCAAATGGGCTCTAATTATAAGGCTGGATTTCAAGCCAAGGTTTGACCACCTATCCCGTGTTAATCCATCCATTGATTTGCAATGAGCTTAGCTGAAGCTACAGGACATCAATATCTGCAGGCGGCCATACCAATTGCCCTTCATCTGTGGTTTTAACTAAGTGCAACAACCGACGGATGAGCGAAAAGACCCGAGCCGTTTTGATCGAACTTCAGACAAGTAACACCAGCGTGACCAGCTTCAATGCATCACGTTACTTTCATAGATGTCAAAGATATATTGCTAACACTTATCTTTGATTTTGAAGTACCATTCCATGCTGCGTCAAAGCTTCAGAGGACTATAAGCCATATTGAATACTGTGAACTTCATCACCGTTTAAAATCTGAGTAACGTGTGAATAATTGCAAGTTAGATTGATCCAGTTGGATTGATATAAATTGGAGTTAATTGAAGTACAGGATGAGGTGCCGTTGGCTGAAGTTGGTTCAAAGTTGGTCAGGTAGATGCTGCTATTAACAGAAGTGATCATGAAGTATATTGAGACCGATTGAGCCAGATTGATATGACCTGAGATGCTTTTGAATAAACCTGAACGCAAGCTGTAGTGTTTCTGTAGCTAAACGATGATTGCTGGACAGCCATACTAATACATTTGTTTGATACGAGCATAGTCAAAGAAGTTTAAAACTGCCTATATGGAGTTTAGCCAGTAGCGAGCAATAACGTCTACGAAGAAGCTGAGAGAGTTCTCAGAAGAGATCAGTTTCAGTCTCATGCTTTACAGAATTATAATTCAAGAGCAGCAATGATACTGGGTGATACAGCAATAAACTAAAATTATAGATGCATTGAGAAAATCATTGAAGTGGTATAGAGAAGAATAGAAGCATATGGTTACCGGAAAATGTAAGGGTTGGAATCACAACAACAGAGATAAAAATCAACAGCAAAGGTTTCACCTCCATCGACAATGATAATCAACGTCAGCAAATTTTAACATCACTTTATCAAATGCCAGTTGAAGTGTAGAGATTCATCCTCACAAGATAACCAGGTATCCAGCACAATCGAGATGATAGATTCAAGATGCCCTAGGGGAACTCCAATGAATCTCTCTGTTTGGAAGACACTGTAATCTGGTCTCTGCTGTTTAGTAATATGACAATGCTTTGTAAAATGATACCATTAAATGCCCAATTCGTGCTTGCTGGTTGATATGGCGTTTGTCTAGAATAGGCAGGGCTTTGAGTAACCACTGTGCTGCTCTGTCTTCTCTCTTCAACATATTTCATTGACATGTCAAAGAGAAGAAATCAAAGAGCATATCCTCACGCGCCACAGTCACTTTGTCAAATTATATGTGGCGCATGCACTG
This sequence comes from Ogataea rishiriensis, assembly GCA_030569615.1. Classification (NCBI taxonomy): domain Eukaryota; kingdom Fungi; phylum Ascomycota; class Pichiomycetes; order Pichiales; family Pichiaceae; genus Ogataea; species Ogataea rishiriensis. The sequence continues at coordinate 363,151 of JAJMLH010000012.1, read as the reverse complement.
CCATCTTCAGTTTCGCGCTCCAAAACGTGGAGAATGGGATGGATGGGTAAACAAAACAAAGGGTTCTCTTTGTTTGGTTCTGCTTTATACTTCTTGTTCTAATCCGTTCAGGTGGAATATGAACGTTGAAGATAGCTCAATAGACTCCAAAATGCCCACTGACAGTCAGCAACAGTCAACAGCTCATGATTTTGAGCTGGCACAGAGCTATCACAATTATCTCCAAATTACAACCAAGTTCAACGATTTCAATAAGATTGATGATCAAAGGAAAACTATTGTCAACAAGCTTGCCCATTACATTGAGCTTCTGAAGATATTTGAGAGTGCAGACAGTACACACAAAACCAACTCGAATGACCTCAAGCAGCTGAAGCAACAGATCAGGGCCTACAGTAGACAATCTGGCATCAGCTCGAAGGTAGAAAGAGTCACGGACGATGACAAGGATATACATCTACAGTCCAAACAAGCCACCAGAAAGTACAACCAACTTCTGATAGAATTTAACATGTCTCAAAACGAAAACAAAAACTTGAAGAAACAGATGGCTGAACTGGAAGCCAAGACCAAAAAATCACTGTTGGCACAAGGTGACAGGTTCTCTCAAAAATCAAACTTTTCGACCACCCCATTTGTGTCAAAGATTGCAGCTCTCAACAATGATACCAGTTTGAAAAGACCGGTCAACAGCAGCACTAGCTCTGAAACGTTTAGAGGTAAGAATATACCGGGAACCCCAGTGCCTCCACTTCAACAAAAAAAACCACTAGCATCGTTGAAACAGCCACCAACACCTCTTTCACATTCAAATTTGAGTACTCCTTCAAAGTTGACGATGATTGCTCCTTATTTAAATCTCTCTACTCAAAAGAAAAGGAGTCTATTGTTTTCACCTGAAAGGCAAGGCATCAATACTGCTCAGGCTTCAATCTTTGACAACGATGAAGAAGAAGAGGAAGAAGTTCTTCATCAGGATGGAATCTTCAAAAGCATGATAACTAAAGTCTCAGCTCAAACTCCCAATACCACAAACAGCAAAAGAGGAAAGGTGCTGCTGAAGAGGAAGATAAACCATACCGGTGACGATGATTATGATAGCGATATTGAAAACGACGAGGAGACAGGAGAGGATAACACTTTAACAAACCAACGCAAGAAAAACAAAGGGCATGATACTGTTTCAATGTCTCCTATATACAAAAAGATCAAGGAAAGCCAAGCAAGAAACAAAAGTGTGTTTCAAATGCCACCAAGAACAGCAACTAAACTGCTCCCAGCTGCTGACAGTTCTAGTCGTGTTCCAGTCAGTCCGCTGAAAAAGAGAAACGAAGCGTTCAAAGATAGACTGTTCAAGACAACCTAATGAAACCAGATGCTTCTAGTCTACACAATTTGCAAAATTGGAAAGTATCCATCAAACGTATACTGTTTGCCAACTAGCTCTAAATTTTGCCCCTATCATAACAGCCCGAATATTTTAACCAACCGAAGTTGAATTTTTTACATAATACAGAACGTACACCACTGAAGATGGATACATGCAAATAAGTAAGGCTTTTGGAAACGAATTGAGTGATTGCGATGATATGTCATCAAAAAACACTACGACGTTATCTGTGAATATTTCAAAAGTCCATGTTCAAGGTTGTAGTAGAAAAAATCGTAAAAGTTTTGACTCAGGTTGTTTTGAAAAGAAGTATGGCCAGGTTTCCAACGTAGAAATAGATAAAGTTTCCACTCTCATGAGAGACAAAAGAACCGAAGCTCTTTCCAACGATACAATGCCAGGTGGATCCATAGAGTCTATCCATCTCTTTTTTTATCTGAGCAGCAGCACGAACCGGTTTCTTCTCATCTTCGATGGCCTTCTGGGTGATCTCAATTGCCTTGGCCTGCATGTCTTCCGACTATTTCAAATAATGACAATGACACATAGAAGTGGATGCAAAGATTTGTTAGTATGGGGCCTTGGGTAATGTGACTATTTGATATTGAGGCTCTGGGTGCCTGAGTGGTTGAACGTCGACGTTTCAACCGCATCCACAGATAACCATGTAACTTACCATGTCCGTTGATTTCAAAACGGCTGAAACACAAAATGAGCATAATGATCAAATAGTAATGTTAGTATTGGACGAAAGCTGGATCTGTCACATCAACAAGCAGATCAGAGATCACAAGAAGACTGTTGAAGTCGATTCAGGGAATACATACGAGCATGACTCTGCGTCTCTCCACTTTCGCTCATGTTGTATATATGTGGTAAGGGTTGGTGAATAACAAAGCAAATCGAAATAAGCTGATGTAGCTATTTACAAGACAAGTGTATCTGTGTGGATACCAGTGGTTTGTTATTATGAAAAAAAGACGATGAAAAGTGTACACAAACAGAAAGGACGCTCTCTCTGTTGGTTACTTGCAGAGTACTCTTTGGTGCGCACAAAATATAGACGCATAAATATAGCAAGCGTCTTTGTTGTCTGGACATCAATCATCCTTCGAGCCCATCGCACAGCTGTTCAGATTACCACACACAGAGACTTGGAAATGAGCTTCAGATTTGGCACTGTTGATTGATTGATAGTTGCAAGATACAAATACAAACAGTTTGATTCAGTCCAGCCATTGCAGCACAGAGGAACCAGGCTCTTTGCGCCGCCATACACGCCTTACCGATAAGAGATAACAATGGACTTTGGCGACTACGATGACTTTAGTCATGACAACAACCCATTTGCCGGTTCTAACCATTACTTCTCCAACGGCATATTGAATGCCCAGTCAACGGTAGAATCGAGAGAGGTGAAGAATAAGAACAGCCTTGCCGAAATTGACGACCAAGATGGCATCTTGGGCCAATCGTCAACAATCTCCAACACAGAAGACATACTGGGAGATCTGAGTAGCGTATCAACATCCAGCAAGACAAACTATGATTATCGAAAGGTCCAACCAGAAGCATCATCCCCGGTCTACACGGACACCTGGAAACATCACATAGCGGAGCCTCGCTACCATACAGGCCAGAGCGAATCGTTGAAGGCTGGGAAACATGAAGAGGCAGACAGACACAGGGAAGAACCGAACGACAAGGATGACGATGAAGATGATGACGAAGATACTGTTGGAAACTTTAGTGAGCTTTCAATCAGTGAACAGGCAACCATGTATGTGAATCCAGCACAGTCTCATCTGTTGCAACGAGGAGTCAGAGTACCTTCGCTTCAACTGATCGAAGAGGGGACAACGAACAACAGTGAGCATAGAGACAGCTACACATCAGCTGGAAAACAGAGAACAATTGATCATACCAGCTTTTCTACTATGGATTCCATTACCGCCCAATCGGTAGATGTCCATATCCGAAGTTTTGAACTGTTGAGAGACTTCAAAAACACAAGGACGGTGTTTTACAAGATTGAACTTTCAAAGGTGACCATTCTTAGAAGGTATTCCGATTTTTTCTCTTTGAGATCCTACATGACCAAGTTTTATCAGACGAAAGTGATACCGCCAATCCCAGAAAAACACTCAATTGGAAGACTGATCAAGAATCCTTTTAACTACAAGCTCGATACAGCTATCATAGAGAGACGGATGCGTTTACTCGAGTACTTCTTGGAGACACTACTGATCGACGATGGAATAAGAAGCTCTGAAATACTCAACAAATTCTTGGATCCATTGGAGAAAAACTGGTCTCAAATTTTGAACAGTCCACCGTTTACCACGCTATCATCAAAGTCTATACTTCTCACCTCCCCAAGGAACCCAACTATACCCAACCCATACTTGGTCTATCTTCCTATACCCCCAGTTGGACTGCTAAGGGGTTATCACTCTGATTTGAACTCCAAAGTGTTTTTGCCCTTGGAGCAAAGAACCAAACAACTCCATGAGATAGTTCTCAGCTTGGAAAAAACCATCAAAAAGACTGCAAAGGATTTTGAAAAGAATAGGATTACTCTGATTGAGCTTGGTGGATTCTTCAACATATTTAGCATACTGGAGGAGCAACAGCTGTTCATCGAGAAATTTGGAAACAGAATAGACATGACATTTTTGAATATAGAACGACTGATTGAAACGATCACCATTCGTCTACTTGAACCATTGATGACACTGAGGTTGACATTGGTTGCAATGCTGAAATTGTTGACTTTCAGAAAGCTGAAAGAGTTACAGCTGAGCTATTTGCAAGAAATTATCCTACGAAAGCAAATGAGAATGAAAAGCATAGTGGAGAGACTAGTTTCTGAGACCAAACTGGATGAAGTGTTGAGTCAAAGCAACATAGAGTCACCTTCAGTCAATAAAGCCTTGTACGACTTGAAAAGAAAAAGATCGCGGTACGACAAGATACAAGGATCATCAATGATTATTAATGGTGGGTCATCACAACAGTTACCAGGGCAAGGGCAGTTTGATAGTAGGCCCAGTACTGAGGATTATGAAGTTGATGTTGAAGAAGATGATGACGCAAGCTTCATTAGACACCACAGCAAGAAGGATCTCTTGAATGGTTCTCAGTCTGGCAACTGGAAGACTGCCATTGCCGGTACCTCAACGTCTGCATCATCAAACAATATCCACTCCATAACTTCGTCGAGCCACAAGTCAATATCAAAATTGGGTTCGAAAGAGTTGAGATTTGAAGTGATGAAGGTTCATCAAGAACTGGGAGAGAAGCTGATACCCTGTTTCCAGAATCTATCGAACGATGTGAAATTCATCAGCATTAATGTGGAAAGAAACATCAACCTTGAAATGACCAACATCGTGAAAAGGTTGAGTAAAGTGATGGTCGACTGGAAAACGGACGTCTTTGGTGAGTTTGTTAGAAGTTGTATGGAGATCTGGGACAAAAGGGATAGATAGGCTTTGAAGTGTTGGTGAACTTGAAAGTTAAGTCTTTGGTCTTTCTAATGGCATAGGCATATATATATTTATAACTTTTGCGGTTAATGATAAAACTATTCACTCAGTTGATCGTAGGAGCTCACAGCAGCTTCCAGCAAGGGCCTATCAGCTTCACTGTCAAGTACAACTCCTATGCTAGACACTGCTTAATCTGTTTAGTAAGAACGACAAGGAAACACCTCATTGATTACAAAGTCCTGGGAACAGTGTGTGCAAGTGGAAAGAAGGGTGAAATTAGCAGCCAGAGAGACTCACATCGCCCAAGTGAAGTGTACGCTCGCCGCGCAGGAACAGAACACGGAAGCGGTCGCTAAGCACGGCCCAAGCTTCTCCTCTGTTCACCATCATCCAATCTCCGTGATTCTTTCTCTCATTGACACTATAATGAGCTGTTAATTAACGAAATCCCTACCCAGTTTTGATAATCTCCGTACTGTTAACTGTCAACCATTTAATTGTGTCTGATTCAAGCTACCCTTCTTGATTATACACAGATTGCCTATCACAAGTCCATTCCTCGATTTTGAGATCAACCAGGATTGAAAAATAACATGGAATCAGAGTTAAGGCTTGTTAATCAAACCTCCTCTTCATCGAGAAAAACAACACCAGAACCGGAGTTGGCCACTGCTGCAATGGACTCGACAGATTTTGACTTGGAATCGGACAGCATCTTGATGAAAAGAATCCAGTCGAAATCGGAGTATCAGAATATCACTTCATCCGATACCTCCCTAGAAGAGAAAATTCTCGAAAAGCTTGATATTTTCCTGGCCAAATTGGAATCCAAGGTTGACACTTTTGAAAGCTATTTCACCAATCATCCCAACCTGAAGAAATCAAAGACGCATTCCAACTTTTACGAAGCGTTAACTTTGATCAAGCAAAAGGCAATCTCAAACCACAAGATAAGCTTACATCCATTGAGCCAAATCCTTGACAACTGTTATGGTCCATTACTTGAGGAAGAGCAACAATCTACAGCCAGCAGTACCAGTAGCGATATCACCAGTGATGCTGATGATACAATCCAATACAAGAGATTACTGAAAGGGTTGCATTTTCTAGATGAAAAAATCGATCAGTTTGAAAGGTCTCTTTCCATCACTGCAAATCCAAATGACAAGTTGAAGCAGCTCAAGGATGCCCTATACAACTACGAGAAAGCCCTGGTGGCAGGTACCCATCGTCTCTTACACTTTTACGAGCTGCCTTTCCAATGGAGGGAAAACAAGTACATCATTTATGGCTATAGATTCAACAACTCCCATGGATCAGCAATCAAATCCATCTGCGAATGGCACAACGAGACAGCAAACATCTGGACTCACCTGCTTGGATCGCTGTTGATCCTGTACATCATGCTTTTCTCTTATCCAGCAACAGAAACGTACAGCAAAACCACCATGGTGGATCATTTCGTGACCAACATGTTCTTCATTGCAAGTATCAAGTGCTTGTTGTCGTCCGTCATATGGCATACTTACACCTGTATCTCCAAGCTATACTTGAGACAACGGTTTGCATGTGTTGACTATACGGGAATAACGGTATTGATCACAGCCTCCATCATTACAACGGAACATATCGCCTTGAACAACCATATGCTAATGAGGGTTGGATTCATGCTTTTCTCATCCATCGCTGGCGTGGTTGGTGTTGTTTTCACATGGTCTCCATACTTTGATAAGCCTGAGTCTAGACCGGTTAGAATCTTGTTCTTTGTATCCTTGTCGAGCTTGGGAATAGCAACGTTTTTCACCGTGATGTGGTTCAACGGGGCACAGTATGCCTTCCATTTGTATTCTCCTCTACTTGGAGAAATCGCTTGGTATTGTACTGGTGTTGTGTTCTATGGAACTCTGATTCCTGAAAGGTGGAGGTCGGACGTTTCGGTTGATGACTTTGAAATTTCAGACGAGAATATCATGGAGCTGGACAGAACAGGGAAGTTGGAGGAGTACCTAGAAAAAACTCCTGTCGTTATTCCACCTGCTGAGGCTAAGCATATGTTTGGTACCAACTTTTGGTGGGCAGATTATATCTTCAGCTCTCACCATATCTGGCATATATTTGTCTTGCTAGGGATCTTGGGCCACTATAATGCGATTATGGAGATGTTTGAAAGAGCTGCTGCTACAAAAGTTTGATTGGACGAGAACAGGGTTGAGATGTGGTTGTCGAAGAAGATGGGAAGGCTTTGGGATGCCCACCCAATGCATATTTACGGTTGATTTGCACGTTTTGGAACTATGTATATACACTCAAATGGATTCGAGCATATGAACTGTTTTAAAAAGTTTGTAGAGTAAAACGTACTGTTGCGAGAGAGTGAACATAGCTGATGCAACACTGTCAGATTACTGCAGAACTCTGCCTGCTTGTAGCTACCTATCATTTTCGTTATTAAGGGTGTAGTTGAACCACAGCTGTAGCGATACTGAAACTAAAAGTATAAACTAAACAGAGCGATAGAGTGGTGAGTGGTACCATGCAATTTTATGTTAATAAAACAGAGAAAGAAAAAATGAAAAGAGAATAATGGTTTGTATAAAACATGACAATAGAATAGCAGAAACAAGTTGACAATCGTCCAGCAATATCTGACACCTTAACTCCTGGAAAAGTTCATATCTATTGGTCTTGATGATGAATGTGTGGAGTAGTACTCTGAGAAGCTTCCTCCTTCACGTCGATTCTTTTTCTTTCTACTTTGATCACCTGAGGAACCTTCAGATTCATCCTCTTCGTCAGCTTCAAATATTGCTTGATGATTACCAACATTGAAGCTGTGATGCTGGTTGGCCATTAATGGTCTTCTCTCATCATCAGAAGACGATGTAGCACCACCAGCAACAGTGGAAGCCCCAGTCCTGGAGCTGTTGGCCAAAGTGGGGTCAGTACTGGTCAGATCATCCGTACTGGCGTTATTCTTTCCAACAGCACAAACTAAACAGCACGAACCAATCATCAGTAAGCCAAACATTCCTATTATGACTCCCACAAGTATTGCAACAAAAGGTAGGTGCAAGTGGATTGGTCCATTGGATGAAGAATCCAACCATTTTGGGTTTATTGGACGATCAATGACAACCAAGCCTGCTTTTTTGTTGACCGATGATGGCATCGTTGTGAATCCCTTTCTTAAGACTCTCACCTCGTGATCGTTACCTTCCAAGACTTGTAACATGAGATTTCCAGATGCCAATTCTCTGCAAGACAAATGCGTGCCGTTGAGTAACGTTGGAATCTTGGATTCACACCTTAGAAGCTTATCCATTGAATCAGGAGGTAGAATGTGTAATTTTGCAAACTTGTCCAAAAACTTCAAATCAGGTATTGTTGATGTTATATTTTCCAGCATCAAGGATTTGGAGTTTGGAATGATGAAGGAATAACTATCGTTATTGATCAAATGCGATAGATCCAAAAGTTGCAGAATCTTCAAGAACTCTGCACCATCCACGGTATCAATGAGCTGTTTCATTGAAATCGTAAGATCATCCGGGAATAGCACTTTGTTTATTGGAAAGGCAACCCCATCTTTGAAAAGAACTTCAGAGTTGATATCTAACGAGACAGGTGTATCATCAATCATCAATTGGCTTTCATCTCCGTTGGGTTTTTGGAAATTGACACTATCACCGTTCAAATTGCTCAATGACTTCTTTCCAACAAAGTCATCGTAGATCAATCCGTTGATCAACATGTTCTTCATAACTTTTTCCAACACTTTCAAGTTGTCAAGCAGATATTCCAACGTTAGATCCAACTCAGTCCAAGCATCCGAAGTGGGTAAGAATGCTGTATAACCCAATCCACCATTCGACTTGAACTTCAATAGATTGAAATGATCCAAGAACTGCATTGTTTTGGCACACTTTAAGAAGGGAGACACAGATGATTCTAACTTTGATGGTATGGAAAAAGAATCATCGACAAAGTAGATGTATGTCTTTCCAACAACGATTGGTTGGTTGGAAACAACCATGGCATGATTGTTAACCTTAACAATACCATTTCCATCAATGGTCAACTTTAACCTTTGACAATGTCCCAACGGAGACGAGGCACAAAACTTTGTAGTCACTATTTGACTATGCGAAAGATCAATTTGGCCTTCCACAAACTGATAAAGAAGGTTGTTTTTGGACTGTCCAAATGGTGCCACCACCATCTGATCTTGGTCAGCTGCAAAAATGTCATCTTGCAAGCTACCATTGACAACAAACAAGGTTTGTTCAAGTTCAATGTTGTCTATCAAACGAGCCAACTTCCTAAAATCCAGCTCTCGAACAAATGATGATTCATTCAATCCTATCAAATAGTGACGCGGAGTAAAGACTGGTAACCTTTCCTGATCAAAAATGACCGAATCATAAAAATGAACTATACCATCCGAAGCTAGGTAGTTGGCCACATAAGACTTCACGTCGTTGTTGATGACAACCTCATATCCTTTCAAGTTTGTCGAAAGTGTTAAGTTATCGCCTCGAAGGTTCGTAGTTGTTATCACAGTATCGTTCAAATTTCCTCCAATGATGCCCTCTATCATATAGTTTGTCAAAAATGTTGATTTGTCTTCAAAGCCTTCTTCACTATTCAAATAGGTAAGTTCAATCTCGTTGAAGGGTAGACTCTTGTCCAATGGGACCAACACCGTCTTGTTTGACACCTGATGCTTGTTACAAAAATTCTGAGAGTTGAACAACAGGCTAAAAGCTTCAAACTTCTCAACATCATCATCATAGTTGGAACCATCTTCAAATAGTAAAAACTTCTCACATAATGAATCTGGGACATTCAGGAAGTTGTTGATTCCAATAACAACAGAGTTGGAAGAGCCAGCCACCAGATCGAGTGCAACGGCTTCACACTGCTCAACCATAAACATACCATCCCTGTTATCGAGAAGCATAGGAGCAGGGAAGTTATCGATGAAATGCGATCCATCTTCGAACAAGGTGTTGACGATCAGCACACCATCAACATCCTCAGACATTATAGGCTGATCAATAAAATATCGTTTAAAATCCGTGAGATCAAATCGGACAAATCCAACGTCGTTTGCATCAAATGCATCATTGACAGGAGCCAAAAAAGTGACATTTTCCAGACTTGTGACGTACTCTATAAGGTCGCTTCTTTGCAGAGAGACCAGCAACTTGCTAAAGTTCCCATTGGATGAAAGAATATCTATAATTGTTGTTGTTGGTTGGTCATCGCCTTCATCATCGTTCCCACTGTTGGTTGAAAGTACCGGTATTGATTCGCATACGCTAACAAAGAAAAAAATGGCAATGAAGAGACCCCATACTATTCTTCGTTGAGGTGAGTTGTTTGGGTTGATGGTATTGTTTCTCATTGAAATTCTTGAGACCAGTGATTCTATAATCCTCTGAAGTGAAGTGGATGTTGTAACGGATTAACAGAAGATAAACAGCAGAATCCTATATCTGGTTGTATCATGATGATGATATACTTGTATAGACTGATACGGTTATCGCCCTGTTTTGTGCGGCGCGCTGCGTTACGGTACAAATCGAGGAAAACAAACACCTCTGCACAGACAAAGCTTTGCATATGTCCTCAAAAGCATAATATTTACTTGAACTTTTCAGATTGTTTGCTTTAGCTGGAACCAGATACAACTCTTTATTTTGAACCATAGTTGGCCGGTTCTCAGTTTTAGAAAAATCATTATTGAATTCAGGTTAAACTTGAATTTGTTCTCTTAATGTCGGACGAACAACAGGAACAGCAAGAACAGCAGCAGCAGCAACAGGAACCATCTTCGGAATCCACAGAAGATGCAGTGATTGATGCATTGAAGGCAAAGGTTCAAGAGATGGAAGCAGAAGCAGCCAAATTGAGAGAGATGCAACAACAGATGGGTGATGCTGGTGACTCAACTGGAGAAGGCCAATCTGGCGAACAAACCAACATACCGTATTCAAGCCACGGAGTTGTGGACATTGCAGAAAGAGAAGACATTGATTCTCGTTCCATTTATGTTGGTGGGGTGGACTACGGTGCAACGCCTGAAGATCTTCAGCTACTCTTTCAAGCCTGTGGAGTGGTGAACAGAATCACCATCTTGACAAACAAGCTTACTGGTAATCCAAAAGGTTATGCCTACGTTGAGTTTGCCGAGCAAAGCAGCGTGGCTGATGCCATTGAGAAGTTCAACGATTACGAATTCAAGAACAGGAGTTTGAAAATCAGTGCCAAGAGGACCAACCTTCCCTTTATGGCACCTGGTGGTAGAGGAGGTAGAGGAGGCAGAGGCAGAGGAGGCGGATTCAGAGGTGGCTTTAGAGGAAGAGGTGGTAGAGGTGGTGCCATAAGAGGTAGAGGAAGGGGTGGATTCAGGCCTTACTGAGGAGGCAACTACTGTATTTGTACTTTGTATAGAATTTAATTTTAACTTTTTCTTGATGATTCTTTACCCAAAAGTAGACATATAGGGATGGTTACAACTTGCTTCCTTCAGACTTCCTGATTGTCCTGATCAACTTTTCAGTCTCTCTGATGGCAGTCATCCAAGCTCCATGGGCACATCCATTTCCCTGTAGAGCAAGAGCCTCACCGACAAATCTGACTCTATTCTTACCGTCAAAGATGCCCTCAGGTTCGATCAAAGAGTCGAGACAGGCATCAATTTCATCACCTGTGGAACAACCCAAGTATGAGCCTCTTGCGAATGGATCGTTTGTCCAGTTGGACGTTGTGAAGTTGATTGGAGCAGGAATCGGTAGATCAAGATAATCATTCTTGTTATGAGAAGCCACGATTTTGGATAGCTGGGTTTCAAAGATTGGCCATAGTAAGTTTGGATCGGAGACTGATTCGACATAGTTTGTCAATGGAGAAGATGTCAGAGCTAGCAAGATCGGTTTGCCTGTTGATCTATAGAGATTTAGGTATAGGATAGGATACTTCCAGTGTGTTGACTTGGGCAGTGGTTTGTCCGTTGGCAAAAATGGATCGTACTTTAACCTTGGGAATTTCAAGTTGTTGTAGTTGTTGTCCAGAGTTGCATTGGTTAGTTCGTCATCAACGTCTGGAACACAAAAGAATCTATCGACATTCTTTGGCCAAAATACAGAGTCGAACTCCATAAACACCTTGCCCAACTGTGAGTAGGTGATATTTCTGAGGTTTGATCTGATGTGGGAAGGTAGTGGAGGGTTCCATTGGATCGAACCAATCTCATTTGGATCTTCCAACTGTAGGATGCTCAAAGGTATGGATGAAATGAGATATTCACATTGGTACGTTTCAACAGCAGATCCATCCTTGCAATGGACAAGGATTTTTCCTGTTGAGTTATTGAATGCAATCTTGTAAACACACTTGTTCAATCTAACTTTTCCAGACTGGACAAGTTCTTTGCCTGTTGAGACTCCATTCAACTGGCATAACTCCTGCAGTTCGTTGTCAAAGACACTGGCATAGCCTGTATAAACCATTGCATCCCTTCCAAGATGGTTATCCTGGGTGATGAGTCTTCCACTTAGCACGTTCCATGAAGAACCAATCCACATCTCGTAGTATCTCATCAGTTGTGGAACTATTCTGATTTGATCCTCTGTCAAGAACGATTTTCTCAACCTGATGTACTTAAGACAAGCCTCTTTAAGGTTGACATCTGTATATTGATCCAAGTTTTCGGATAGATCAGAGCGTAGGAAATCTTTCAGCTCCTCAAGAACCGGTTGCAACTTCAAATTTCCAGAAACATCCAGCAAACCATGGTCTTTTGTAAACGTTTCAAATTTGCCATTGTCAAAGTAATACTTGACGTTATCCTTACCTTGAGATTTGGCCAATAGTGGGTTGAACAAGCAATCGTGGAACCAGGATGCTCCCAAGTCGAGTTTGGCACCAGTCTTTGAGGATTCAACGGTGTGCAATCTACCACCCAGCCTATCACGGGATTCTAGAACGATGTTATCGATGTTGTTTGAGGTTAGTTCTATGGAGGATTTGATACCAGAGATTCCTCCTCCAATGATCAACACCTTTGTTGAGCAAGTAATGTTTGATGACATGTTGAGTGTGGGGGAGATGGGAAGTATGACAGCAGACAGAGAGAGATTAAGAATGAGAGAAAGACAGCTGCTTGTTGGGAGAATGAGAAATGCTGGTGGGAAGTATGGATCAAGCAATGGGTTCATATATATCCATCAGCAATGTCAATTGATGGTCAACAGGATAAGACAAGGTGTAGTCTTACGATGATCAATTACCCACCTTCAAATTCTAATCTTTTCAGCAGTTTAGACTCTTTAGGAAGGTGCAAGGGAATCGAAGCCGGCGTTCGGCTTCCGTGCACAGCCCTGTGATGGCAGCCACCGCGGATGTATTCTTGGTGTACGTCACGGATTACATAAGCAGAAAGAGAAGACGCGGTGAGTTGCAAAAGGAGCGAAAAATACTTTTCACGGGGCACCCACGGGGCAGTCGACGGGGACGTCACCGGGGCGGCCACGGGAATGCCACCGGGTAAAGCAAGGCGCAGACGTTGGCAAAGAGCGTGTTCTGTCTGCCAGTAGCCAAGACGTCTTCCTGATGGTTGGTTCAACTTGATCTATCATCCATGATGTATGGTCAATTGTCAGATGTATCTTTAAATCAACAGTCAAACAACTTGCTGGCTGATCGAACAGTAGGATACTATAACTTCATCTCGCTTCTTATCGCTTCAATCTTTTCTCAGGTTCGACTCAAAAAAAATTCGCTTCGTATAGATCAGTTTGGTTCAATCTGGATCTGCTCATCCCCTCTCGCAATTATACAACTATAGGGTTTCTCTCCCTCGAACAACACAGCAACAGACAAGAATGAAGCTCATATCTCCAACTCTACTGGCAGGACTCTTGATCGCCTATTCAAGGCCTACACTGGCCGTCGATCTAGACATCACCAGTCTCGAATCCATCCAAAATGCAACAGGACTCTATGCATCAGGTTTGATGGATTACTACTGGGGTTTCTACGAGGGTGGAACCATTGGTATGTTTACCAATCCATACTACTGGTGGGAAGCAGGTGGTGCATGGGGTTCCATGATTGATCATTGGTACTACCTCCAAAACGACACCTATGAAGATGTCATCTTTGAAGCTCTGCAGTATCAGGTTGGTGACAACTGGGACTACATTCCTTTGAACCAATCAACAACGGAAGGTAACGATGATCAGGCATTTTGGGGAATTGCTGCCATTCAAGCAGCAGAAAGAAACTTTACCAATCCTTCCTCCGACGAACCTCAATGGTTATACTTGGCACAGGCTGTTTTCAACACGATGGCATGGAGATGGGAATCGGACGACTGTAACGGTGGCCTAAGATGGCAGATTTTCCAGTGGAATTCAGGATACGAGTACAAGAACACCGTCAGTAATGCCGGCTTATTCCACATTGGTGCCAGATTGGCAAGGTTCACCGGTAACGACACGTACGTTGAGTATGCAGAGGAGATCTACGACTGGTTGTTGGGTGTCAACTTCATCACCGAGGGTACCTGGTACTTTGCCTATGATGGTGCCGACATTGATGCCAACTGTACCGATGTTGTGCAGTACCAATGGACCTACAATGCTGGTCTCATGATGTCCGGATGTGCATACTTGTACAACTATACCGAAGATTCGGTCTGGTTGGAAAGGTCAGAAGGTTATGTCGAGAGTTTGTCCGTTTTCTTCAACAACAGTGTTCTGTACGAGGCCACCTGTCAAGGTGCAGGATCGTGCAACAACGATCAAAGATCGTTCAAGGCATACATGTCGAGATTCATGGCTCTAACGTCGGTGCTTGTGCCATCGACCTACGATACGATCAGACCGTACCTGGAGAAATCCGCAATGGGTGCTGCCCAGTCCTGCAGTGGTGGTACCGATGGACATACCTGTGGTCTGAACTGGTTCAACGAAGGATGGGATGGTTACTACGGATTGGGAGAACAGATGTCGGCGTTGGAGATCACCCAGGCACTGTTGGCCAACGAAAGACCTGCTCCATACACTGCCAACGATGGTGGATCCTCCGTTGGTGATGGTTCTGCAGGTTCTGCAACAGAGACCCAGTACGACAAGCTACTAAGCTTGGACAACGGCGATACTGCCGGTGCGGCAATAATCACCGTTGTCTTGGGAGTCAGTGTCATTGGATTGGGCTGTTGGTTGGTCATTTGAAGGGTCCTGTACTAAATGTATCTTCGATTGTGTTTTAGAGTGGTAATAGTAGTACTAGTAGACAACACGGCAAAACAATTGGATCATTAAAAGTAAACAGAAGCAACAAGTGGAATCATTCAAACGGAAAAGAACTGTACAGGGGATGGGAGAATAGGGAAGAAGATAAAAAAAACGTCATAAAAGTTGTCATTAGAGATCACTCATTTGTTGGCACCTGTGATGTGAGCAACTCCACCTTGCATCGTGCCTGGAGGAGTATGGACCTTTTCTGTTGTGACATGGGAAACGGCTGACGTTTGGCCTTCAGCAACGTCTGTTGAGGCTGGTTTCTTGTCATGGTCGGCAGCGTCTATAACCTCCTTCAAGTAGTCGTTGTCCCTGCTGTTTTCAAGCTTGCCCAAATGATGGTTCTCCTCGTAGACGCTCAAACCCATTGAGGCCAACAACAGACCAACGGTGATGAACTGTGCGTACATTCTTGCCTGGACAAACTTTTGGGTCTTTGTCAAGATTGGGTCTCTGTTGACGTAGGCCCAAGAACCAACCATCGAGGCAGCCCATAAGCCGGTGATGATCTTGTACTTGGAGTTGGACAGGGTCTCAACAAGCTTTTCGGTTGGAGTTAGTCCTGCCCATCTTCTGTGCTCCTCGAGCACCTTGTTCTGGGTGTACTCTGAAGAGTACATTTTCTCGTCAAACTTCTGGGAGCCCAACTCTGCATTGACGGCACAGACGAAAGCAGGAGGAATGACGGCGACTGCTGTTCTGACGGACCAAGGCAAGGTGAACAAACGAGGGTATCTCTTTGGAGCAGCGGCGTAGATACCAATGGAAATGAGAGTTCCCAGAGCGAACCCGTTCAAGCCACCAGCGATGGTGGCCCAGGAATGGGCATCCATTTCTTCTTGGGTGACGATCTTCATTTTGGAGTGTGAAAAGTGATGCTCTTGTGTAGAATAGATGTAATCAGTTGGATATCTTCTGACGAAGGAATATGGAAATGTTGATGCTATTAGAATGTGGTACGATGTTTCTACGAGCGACTCAATGTTTTGTCAAATCTGTCAGGTTGCCTTTTGAAATGTGTTCCAGTGTACTGTATATATATATATATTCACCAACAGATAACAGAATCAGCAAGTAGCAAAGAAGAGTGTTGAAAAAGAAAAAAAGAGACACTTGAAAGGTTTGGAAAGGAGAGTTGCTTTTGGAACGGAGAAGAGAAGCGTAGTGGAGTTTGTTGCTTCTGCCGTTTGCCGCTGCCATTGAAAACAGCCGCTTTTGTACGGTGCGAAGAGCGAGCGAGCGGGCGAGCAGTCAGACCCCGATGGAATGTCGTCTGACTATTAATATGGACTGATCAGTTTGGAATCCTGTCACTCTCGTTTGAATGTCGTTGTCTGATTCCTCTGAGATGGCAACGAATCGGAGTTTGATTGTTTGCCAACATTAGTGGCAACAGAGATTCGTATGTTGGCTCTCGTCGAATCATATCCGTTCTCGCTGCAGCTTCCCGCCGGTCTTCCTTCGTATCCGTCCAGCAGGCTTCTCTCCTTTGTTGCTTCTACATCTCGCTTCAGATCTGATCTTCTCATGTACAAACCTCACGGATATATCCATTGCTTCAACAACCGTTGGCTGGCTGGCTCTCCCAATCAGATCGCCTCCATCCGGTCCGTGCGTTCCCGTTCTTCAGTATGTGTGCATCGTCACCTTATGCCGCGCGGGCTTTGCATTTTCGGCTCGATCTGCCATCATTAACGATCTCGATCTCGATCTCGATCCGAACTATGCTTCTCATACACACCTGTCAAGATCCATCATCTTCATTTCTCCTTGACAGTGGTTTGATTAGTCAGTCGGTTGATTGGCCTACATCTACAAATATCCCCGCTGGAAATAAACTCGTACCGATTCAACGGTTATGTTCTTTTTATATGTTCGTTTATCTATTCAAGTCTTCAGATTCCTGACCAGAAGAATGCCTTGTCAACAGAGAACTTGGAAGAGGCATACTCGGTACCGGCACCAGAACTGTCTCCGATCAGTGCAGTGTATTCACCCTTCTCGACGCTCCACTTGGAACGGTCGACATCGTAGTAGGCACAGGCATACTTCAACGGAACCTCAATGTCAACGGTGGTACTCTCGCCTGCTTGCAACAGCACCTTCTTGAAACCTCTCAACTCCTTGACGGGTCTTTGGACCTTGGTGGTGGTGGTTGGTGGCGCAATGTACAACTGGGCAACCTGTTGGCCGGCAACCTTACCGGTGTTGGTGAGCTTGACACTGGCAACAAGGTTCTCGCCTTCGATCTTGGTGGTTGCGTCCTCAAACTTGAACGAGGTGTATGACAAACCGTGTCCAAAGGCAAACAGTGGCTCGGTGTCGGTCTTGTCGTAGTACTTGTATCCAACAAACACGTCCTCACCATAGATGACCCTACCGTTGTCAGACTTGAAGGTCAAGAAGGCCGGGTTGTCAGAGTTCTTCTTAGGGAAGGTCAAACTCAACTTACCAGAAGGATTGTGGTCACCAAACAGAACATCGGCACACGCATTACCAGACTCACAACCGTTGAACCAGGCCTGGACAATACCCTTGACCTCGGAGGCCCATGGCATCGTGACAGGAGTACCAGACTGGTTGACAACAACAACGTTCTTGTTCACCTTTAGAATCTCGCGGATCAGTTCGTCCTGGCCACCAGGTAGATCCATGTGTGGTCTGTCGAAACCTTCACTCTCGAATCCGGCATTGGTACCAGTACAAACGATAACCTTATCGGCATCCTTGGCAACCTGGATGGCCTTGGCAATTCTAACATTTTCAGGCTCAACGTGCGCAACGGAAACATCCATGGCTCCACCACCAACGGCAAAGATGTCTTCCGCCTTCAAAGTGAAGGTTGGACCAGAACCAAACTCAATCCTGTACTTGTAACTCTTCGATGCTTCCAGTGTGACCCTCTTACGGTAGCCCAAAGAACCAGCACCAAGCTTGTTCGGACCTAACTCTTGTTTTGTCTTATCGTCGATCAACAGCTCACCTTCAAAGTATAGCAAGGTGGTACCCATACCGGAGGCTTTGAATTCGTACTCGCCACTAACCTCTGGAACAAACTCACCTTCGATGTCCATGTAGAACAAGGAATTCTCAAATGCCGGGTTGGAGTAGTCAAACAACCAGAATCTTGTCGATTGTAGATCGTACTCTTCAACCAAGGTACGGTTCTCGGTACCGGCAGGCTCCTTGTAAACCTTGAAGTGTGCTGGCTTGGGACAGAGCTTACCAAGATCGTACAAGTCTTCTTCGTCGATGGAACAACCCAATGCAAACTCTGGGTCTTTGCCCAGCTTGGACTTGATACCGGACACAATGTCAACGCTGTAGTATGGATTCAAGGAGGCAGAGCCACCACCGTTGATTCTGGCAATCTTTGCGTTTGGACCAATGACGGCAATCTTTTCTGACTTGCTCAAAGGTAGGATCTGGTCGTCGTTCTTCAACAGGACAACAGCCTCCTTGGCAACTTCTCTTAGCAAAGCAGAAGTTTCAGGGGTGTTGTTGAGGGCATCCTCTGGTCCGTTCTCTGGAACACCACTCTTGAAACTGGAGTTGACCAAGTTGAGGATGTTTCTAACTCTATCGTTGATGACTTCAATGTCAATCTCTCTTGCACCAACCTGATGGGTGATGTAGTCCACCTTTCTGATGACTGGAGCACCTGGACATTCCAAGTCGAGGGTGGCATCGATGGAAGGCTTGGCGTCGTAAACACCAAACCAATCGGACATGATCAAACCGTTCCAGCCCCACTCTTCCCTCAAGACATCGTTTAGTAGATACTTGGACTGAGAAACGTGGGTACCGTTGACCTTGTTGTAGGCAGTCATGAAAGTACCTGGGTTGGAGTATTTGACTGCGAGTTGGAAAGGCAACAAGTAGCATTCTCTCAATGCTCTTTCTGACAGGACGCTATCGACGGAGTTTCTCTCGTCTTCCAAATCGTTACAGACGTAATGCTTGATACAGGCGACAATGTCTTCGCTCTGGATACCGTTGATGATACCGGAGGCACAGAGACCCGATAGGACTGGATCCTCACTGAAAGATTCAAAGCCTCTTCCACCAAGTGGGCCCCTTTGCATGTTTGCAGTTGGACCAAGGACAACATGGACACCTTTATGCTTGGCCTCTTGACCCATCAGTTTACCTGCTGTTTCCAACAGGTCGGTATTCCAGGTTGCACCGAGACCAGTACCTGCTGTCACCAATGCACTTGGAATGGACCTGAAGAAACGGGTACCTCTGATACCGTTTGGACCATCGGAGAAACGTAGAGAGGGGATCGATAGACGTTCAACTGAGGCTGTATGCCAGAAATCCTTCAAGGATAAAAGGGTGATCTTTTCCTTTAAGGTTAGTTCGGTGATGAGTTCTTCAACGTCGAGTTGTTTTGGAGTAGTCATTGTTGTTGTTGTTGTTGCTGCTGTTTGACTGATGAGGAAGAGAGAGGTTGAAAAAGAACGGCTGGAGAAGATGGACGGTTGTAGGATGGAAATAGGAGGGGGATATATGGATATATATACACCATCATCATTTCGAGGTTGGGGAAGAATACAATCGAGTGGATGAAAAGTGATGAAACTTGTTGAAAGTATCGGAATTACTATTTACCGAAGAATGATGGTGAACAATGGCTGAGTTGAGGTGCAGGTGGAAGCAGCAGCACTTCTACTACATACACTGTGGGGTAGGCCGTTCGACGGGCTTAGCTCGCTGGCTCTGTTGAACAGCACAGCACCGTGGTATACTCTCCGAGCAAATGCTCTAAGGATTCACTTGTGTATGTGGATAGAATGTGGAGTTACCAAAGATGACCTGTGTATTGGTCTGTCCAAGTGTCAAGAGACACACCTCCAGACACACACAGAGAGAGCTGTTGAGCGCAAGATGTTACACGGAGCAGCAATTGTGCAGTGATGAAACAAAGAAAATTTCAACGGCACGCGCTGCCCGGTGGAGGTCTCTTGGCTCTCCCCGGTGGCTCTCCCCGGTGGCTGTTGTTCGATGGTGTCCATTGATCGTTGAGCATTCTTCAGATATCCAGCTTTATGTTACAACCTCCGTCTTCCACCTTCCCCAGATACTAACCCCACACGCTTCAAACAATCCATTATTCGTCTAGGCCTTGGACTGGGGAGGCAAAGGTTACACCTATGCTGCATTGCGCAATCTGTTACATCTGGATGTTACAACAGAGGTACTCTCACAGCAACGACTGGTGTAGAACCTGTTGAGTCATTACAACAGAAGTCTATGCCGAATCTAGTGGTTACTTCTTTCCAACTGATCCTGTAATCACGTCGTTCCAACTAATACTGTTTAGTTTCTGCTTTGATCAAACCATTATGTCTGTCTCTGCTTTGATCAAACTATTATGTCTGTCTCTGCTTCCTCCTTGGTGTTCAAGCAATTCCACTTGTTCTTTTGTACGGTTCGAAGTGCTGACAAGAGCAAACTATTCTCCACAGTTTCAAGTTCTTATTGTCTTCAATGGATAGAACAATAAAGGCTCTGTGCTGTAAAAAGGGGTGGTATGGGCAGCCAGTCGGCATTTGAAACCTGGCTGCTTCTCTCGGTGTCTAATTCTACTTGTCCATTTGTATGCGCCCCACAGTTTTCATTTTTCCGGTTTCGAGTTCTCTCCGGTTGCTTCAAGGGTCCCTTGTACTTCCAGTGTTCCATTCCGTTTCGATTCAATCAACGATTCGATCGATTAATCCAGGCTGCTTTGACTGGCTATCTCAACAGGACATGTCACGCACGCCTGGTCATCCTCTCAAGATCTATCGGTCCTTCGGTCCGTAGCGTGTTGTACCTTGAATGTAGCAACAGGCATTACCGGGAAATACTGGTTTGTCATAGCAATGGAGCCTTTGAAACATAGCTATACAGAGAAGAACAGGCAATCCCTTACTCAGACTACGAATGTCTGTAGATCGAAAGTATTCTACCAGGACAGATGGTTTTCAAACCAACGGTTGCTACCCTTTCCAATCGCCAATTAATACATGAAATGTACCATTCAAACCTACAGAATTCGAACTTTACAACCAGTACAGTTTCCAATCAATTGTTTGCTGGACTGTAACTGTAACAGACGAATGAAAAATTGGCCGTTGCTTGGAGATGCGAATAGTTGAATTGGAGAGATGCCTTGATAGAGCACTTTGGGTAATCTCCAATCCAACCATTCTTAGTAGAAGCAACCATATTGCCTTCCAGATACTTATAGAGGCCGTTAGATCAGTTTCAGTTTCTTTGAAGTATCTATAAGTGTTCGAGCATTGTTCTCTTTTGGATTGTTCGCTATGGATACCAAGGGCAAGCGACAATGTTTGAGTATTGAGACTGCAGGCAGAAGCTCAAATGAAATATGCCTAGAACACGGTTAGATTGAGCATATAACATTATGTTATCCTATCATCCTATTCAACGGTAGCTCTGTATCTCTGGTCATTAAGTTGAACCGTCAAGAAGAGAAAAGATCAAGGCCAACACCAACAATCCAAACCACAATCAGCAACGTGTTGAAAATAGTATGGCTGTGCCTCACTTGAGCCGCTTCAAAGTGCCAACCATGGCCAAATGCCTATCCACAGTGTATATACCTATCTCATATATACGATAAACTCCTTTTTCAACAGTTGGCCAACTTTTTGACACCTCGATTAAATAGTTATAGCTCATATCTGCTCGGATCCTTACGCCAAAGAATACACAGGCACTTCAACCTCATCTGCAACTCTTGAAAGATTGACCGTACACGTAGGCTTTGATTGCCAATTCCCAAGGTGAAGTTTCATAAGATTTTCAGACAAGGTTTGGGGCTTACCCACAAGATCCGCAATCGAGCCATCAATCACAAGAAGGGTTCTATCAGAAGCAGAATAATTAGCTATATCAACAACAGACTAGATTCAAAAAAGGACAAAGCTTTCTTTTTTCTTCTGAATCAACAGGACAACGAGGGCTATCTAAAAAAAGTGATGGAAAGGAGATCCCAGCAACAACGACAGCGGCAACTCGAACCAAAGAGAAACATGGAATCTGATAGTGCTGTGGAGCAGTACGGATCGGTCTTGGATGCTGGCAAAAGAAAGTTTTTCAGCGCTGTCAAACTGACAAAGGAGTCCTCCTACTACAAATCACTATCGACCGCAATTCAAACCAGCTTTGCCTTGGAAGATGACACTTCAAGCGTTCCAAGTTCTGCCCAACAGTTTCCTCAGGATGCACAGATTCTACTTTACAAGACATACTCAAGGTACGATGGTAGTGAGTACATTACCGATGTTGCAGGATGCATATTTTGCCCCGGCCTGATGACGAGAAAGAACAGGCTGGTGCTCTCTCTGATTGAAAGATTGTCCAGATCGAACGTATCGTCAAGCACGGCGAATCACTTGGAACAGGAACTGGAAGAATCAATAGTCCATCCTGATGTTGCCACCTCCACAGACTCTGACTCGGCATCCACCATATCCTCAAGCTCTAGTTCATCCACCATGTCAGTGAGTGATACCATCAAGGAAAGACTACAAGGAGTGATAGCAAGAAACCTAGCAAAAACACCACTGAGGGTCACCATAGGATCAGAAGCAGAAGATGAAACTTTATTGGGTGCTAATCTATACAGCGACACTGTTGGCACGTTCAACATTACAATAGCAACCCAATACATACCGTCATACGTTGCTGTCTCTAGTGTTGACAATCCAAACCTTATCGCCACGCAAGAGGTGAACATCATTCTTCCCAATGGTGTTAGTGTGATTACCGACATTGATGATACCGTCAGGATCACTGGTGTTTTAGGGGAGAAGAGAATCCTGTTTTCCAATGTCTTCACCAAAGACTTCAGCGAATGTGAGGTGCCCAGGTTGTCGAATTGGCTACAAACAATTCACAACTCTCTCAACTGTCCCATTCACTACGTCTCAAACTCACCCTGGCAGATCTACAACATTGTTTCCGGATTCATGGACTATGTCAATTTGCCCGCTGACTCCATACACTTGAGACAATATTCAGGTAATTTGATTGCCTCTTTTACTCAACCTTCTGCAGAACGTAAGAAAAACTCATTGGTGAAGATACTCAAAGACTTTCCTCATCGAAAATTCATCTTGATTGGTGATGCTGGTGAGCAGGATCTGGAAGCTTACATGCTTCTTGCAAGCCTATACCCTAAACAAATACTTGCAATCTACATTCGAGCACTAGCTGGTGCATTCTCTTCCATTAACGAAAATAACAAGGCATTCAAAGAACTTCAGGCTTTGTTGGACACCAGAGCAGTCACATACAAGACCTCACATAACGACAACGTTGAACATTTGTCGCCAAGTCTTAGCGACATTTCAGAGGACAGCAGTGACCCGTTGAATCTGCAACCCCAAGAACCAATCAAGAAGAAGACATCGCCAATACCACCGGCAAAGCCACTGTCTTTGAAAGGTGAACAGATAGTCAAACTTTCGCGTGCTGAGACTGATGACGAGATTGCATCCAAAACCATGACTGGTGGCCGCTTGGTGTCACCGGCTAGATACGTTCCTTCGTCCAAATCTACAAGTGATCTGGAACCAGCCCCACCACCGTTGCCCAAACGCAACTATAGTAAGAGCTCTGATCTAAACTTCAGTCCTCCCCAACCACCACCTGCTAGGCGAAGACCCACAAGTGACCTGTTCTTCAAGAATTCCCAGCTCAGATCTGCCGGTGCACAGTCTCCAGTAAGGTCTGTCTTTCCTCTGTTGAATGCCAATTCTACAAACGCCTCACTGTCAGCGGATGGGACCACCAGTAACGGATACGTGATGAATGACGATGGAGAGCTTATGTACGACAAGAAGAGAGAGTTGTGGAAGGAGAGGATCCATCGTGTTTGTGCCGAACTTGATCCTGCAATCGATTTCAAGTTTTGGTGGGATGTTGATGACGTGATGGAATCATCCATAGAGATGATAAAGAAGAATAAGGATGTGACGGCAAAAGGAAGTGAAAGTGCCCAACCACAGGTTAGAGCATCAGCTTCCACCAAGAGTGGTGCAAACGAAAACACCAAAGACAAGTTGGTCGATATATAGGATTTTCAGCTTTCTGTCTCACTTATAGTCTTTTTTTATGTAGATTAAGTTTGTTTTCACGATAGTTAAAACAGAGAATCGATTTAATAAAACGATATATGGAGGAGGGAAGTACAGTAAGTGTACTTCATGAATATGGATACCAGAAGTTTTGAACATCAACGTCCAACATCTTTCTAAAAGTACATCTGTGTCTACTAAACACACGGATGGAAAGAACAAAACACAAGAGACTGAACAACACGCCACACAAGCAGAAGAGTAAGAAACCCAGAGGAGAGAAAAAACACAAGACAAGAATAAATAAAGAAAAGAAACATAAGCATTAACATTAACCCAGAAACAGAAAGCATTTGGGCACCTACCCGAACATAATGACATGACTATACAGTAATCCCATTAGAACCAAAGAACGCATTAGACCCATCACCGTAATCTTTGATGGTGACTCCATTATCTTCGTCGTACCCTTCTCCATCAACACCATCCAACTCTTTCTTGAAATCGGACATGTCAATCTCCGTACCTTTATCCTTTGATATATCTTCTTCTTCAAAGTACTTATCCTGGAACTTCTTCAGAATAATCTCTCTTCCTGATAATCCACTCTTGTTCTCCTTCAGCACCCTCAACCTCTCCTTTTCTCTTCTCTCAACATGCTTCTTCTTCCAATCTGCAAACGTTTGCGGCGTAATCTTGGTCAAGTTGTCCTTTGGTAGTTTGTCTCTTTCTGTCTCGATAAAGTCTTCCAACGTGATCTTAGGCTGTGCGTCAAGTGCCAACTTCTCCAACCTCCTCTGTTCTTTCGTCTTGAGGATAAAGCCAGCTGGTAGGGAGTGTCTATACTTACATTCCGTCTTGAGCTTGGTGTCAGAATCGGGACAACTCCAAAACCAACCATACTTTCCTTCCTCCACTGCATGGATGAAATGTTTACAGACGATATCGGTGGTGGTCTTTGGATTGCCGTGTTTGGACATGATGACCTTTCTCAACTTCTCTTCATCCCAGTTGTCCATTGTGTCCAGCTTCTTCTCTTCCTCTTTATCCTTGTCATCAGAGTACAAGTCTCTCTTGACTGCCTTTCTGACTGCCGATGGATCATGACTGAACTTACAGTTCTTACCTCTTGTACAAGCTCCAGCTTTGAAGAACTCACAGAGAATGGACTTAGGATCCACTCCGAATGGAATTTTCTGTGTTGGGATTGATGATTGTAGAAGTTTTGCTGCTTCCTTTTTGGCCTCTTCGGCAGCCTTCTTCTCTGCAGCCTTCATCTTGGCCATTTCTTGGGCCTTCTTGTCTGGACCAGTCAAGGAGACCTGCTGCACAAATTGTTGAACCTTTTTCGACTTGTTCTTGTTCTTCAATCCAAATGTTTTATCCTCGGCTGCCTTAGCCTTGGCTTTGGACTTTAATTTCTTTTCAGCATCTTTTTGCTGGTTCTGAGTCTTCTTTGGAGGCATGGAATGGGGCAGAGTACTCTTTTCGTGACTAACTAGGGTGGGCCAACAAATATGTTTCCTTTGGTAACAAATTTCTGTCTTGAAATCAATGACTAAACTTGGTGTCTTTCTGCTATCTGTGCAATATCGCAAACCTTTAAGTATATATGATGTGAGGTTTGTCCATTCAAAGATGTCTCGACTGAAATTTTTTTTCCCATCATCAGAACAGCACCTACACCTCTGCACTGAAAAAGTAGCGTATCTCTGAGAAGCAAGAGTTAGATAAAGGGATGAAGGGGAAGGAGCGATTGTATATTTGTGGTTGTACTTGTTTTTTGTACTCCATGATGTTTTAGCATACTTTCTGACTACTGCTCTCTATAATTGATCCTAGTGACAGTCTGATATATTGTTAGTTTTGATAATTACTGAACTGCTGTTAGTCAATTGCACAAAGTAGAATCGGACATGTTGTCAATCAGAAACCGCACAAACCACCAGAGTTTGAAGATTCTCAAGAGCTTGATCAATCAACAGTGTCAACCTAGAAGGTTTCACCAGAGTGCAAGACTACTTCTAGCACAGAGTGGAGCCACTCAACAACAGCAACAACAAGAACACGAGAACGGCGCTGCCAGTTCTGTGAAAGTTACAAGAAAAATGAGGAGAAGAGAGTTTGGTATGGCCCTAGTGTCAGGACTCATACTAGCCACATCCTATATGTCATTGAGAAACACAAACTATCTTTATTCGGATTCATTACCTCCAAACCAAGGAGCAAACACGTTTGAACAGAAGTTGTTTGGTAGTCAAGGGCAACCAACCCAACAGCAACAACAGCAACAATTCTCAACTTCAACGACAAGCTCTTTGAGCAACGATGGCATAAGTTCACAGCAGAACAAACAGGGGCTCTACATTTTGAACGACGAAGAAGTCTCTAGAAGACTCAGACAGTTTGAAGAAAGTTTCAACGTGAATAGGGGTAAAGGTGTCGTCAGGTATGACATCTGCCAATTGCCGAGCAACAATCCAATTGAAGATGATAGATCAGAAAAGATAGTTCAAGTGCCGATCCAGGACAGTTCCAACAACAACCAACGTGTAGAGACAGACTGGCATTTCTGGTCCATATTCGATGGACATGCAGGCTGGAACACCTCTGCAAAGTTGAGAGACCATTTGATCCAGTATGTGATTAACGAGTTGGACCAAGTTTACAAAGTGAGCGACAAGAATTTGAGATTGATTCCTTCAAGTGAAGCAATAGATAAGGCTATCAGACAAGGATTTTTGAAATTGGACGATGAGATCGTGAACAAGAACGTCCAGAAACTGTTGGACAATCCAAACAACAAGGCAGGAGCTGCAGAATTATTGATGCCGGCTTTATCAGGATCTTGTGCATTGATGTCCTTTTACGACACGCACAGCAAAATGTTGAAAGTTGCAGTGACGGGAGACTCTAGAGCACTACTTGGATCGTTGAAAGACGATGAATCCGAATGGACAGTCAATGCTTTATCAATCGATCAGACAGGTTCCAGTCCAACAGAGGTTGCAAAATTGTTAAGTGAGCATCCGAACGAACCAAACGTTGTTAGGAATGGTAGAGTCTTGGGTTCGTTGGAACCAAGCAGAGCATTTGGAGATGCGAGATACAAATGGACGAAAGAGGTTCAGGCTAGAATATACAACCAGTTTTTCGGAAGGCAATCCCCAGCAAATTTGAAGACTCCACCATATGTCACAGCAGAACCAATTGTCACAACACACGAGGTGAATCCATCAAAGAACGACTTTATGGTGATGGCATCTGATGGTTTGTATGAGATGTTGTCAAACGAAGAAGTTGTGGGACTAGTTGTCAGATGGATGGAGCACAAGGAACTTGTCAAGAAGAAAAAATCACTGTTTGATTCGATTTTACCCTCATCAAAGAACAACACTTTGCCAAAAGTTGAAGATATTAGCGACCACTCTGCCAAAATGAAGCAGCCATTCAGAAAGAAGTCAGGCAGTGGTGGTGTTGGTTATTTATTGGAAGATGAGAATGTTGCCACACATTTGATCAGAAATGCATTGAGCAATGGTGGTAACAGAGAGGATGTCAACATGCTGGTTAGCATTCCATCGCCTTTGAGTAGAAGATACAGGGACGATCTTACTGTTAGTGTTATCTTTTTCTCTGATGGAGAAAGTCATACATCACAGTCGGATGGATTGTTGGAGATCAACAAGGAGGCAACCAAGGGTGGATTGTCAAAGGATGTGAAGCCAAAATTGTGAGTTTGACCAGTCTCAAGTGTATCTCATCTTTCTTCCATACTTGTGTTTGACGTTTATTTATTTTTTGGCTGATGTTTATGCTGTTAACTTTTTTACCTTAGAAAGGCTTTTCGATGAACATACGTTCGGACTCTACCGATTATTAATGTATTCCAGATGTTTCACCACTTTGAATCTTCAAAAGAGATTGATAAATTGACAGTAAAAATAAAGGAAACTCCAGAACGCCGAATAACAACGGTATGTGATGATCAAGATAAAGGGCGAAGATTGTATATACCATACACAGACAGAAGCTTTTCCAATATCAAAAGTGCAAACATGACAGGGTTCTGTGAGTCCAAAACTGATACAAAAAAAAGCCATTGTTATGGTGAACTTGAAATAATACACCAAAGAGCTCTATATGAAACCAAAAGCGCAAAGTCATCAGGAGAGCCACTCAGAAGAGCTCCTCCAAACCAAAGAGAAGAAAGAGAATCAACAAGAAGGGAGAAAACAAGGGATATTTAACAGGCACAGTTACCGGCACCAACGTTATTGTCGACAGAAGCGTTCAAGTCTATTCTATTGCTGTTGGCACCATTACCTTCTGCACCGTTCGCGCCACCTTGCTTCAAGGCATTAGGTTCTGGAATCTTTGATCCAATGGCCATGAACACATCGTTAACGTTGTAAGACGTCTTTGCAGAAGCTTCAAAGAATAAAAGATTTTCCTCATCGGCAAGGTTTTGACCTTCCTCGGCAGAAACCATCCTCTTACCTTCAATCTCCTCGCCTGATTCTCTATCAACCACCAAATCGTACTTGTTACCGACCAAAGCAATGATGATATTCTTGGATGCTTGCTCGTGCAACTCCTTGACCCAGTGTCTAGCCTTGATGAAACTGGCTGGTTTAGTCACGTCGTAGACAACCAAGGCAGCCTGTGCATTTCTGTAGTATAGTGGAGCCAAGTTGGCAAATCTTTCCTGGCCTGCGGTATCCCATATTTCAAACTTGATGGTTTTGGAACCAATGGTACAGCGTTGAGTAAGAAAGGCTGCACCAATAGTTGGTTCCTTGTTTTCCTGGAAATCGTTCGAGACAAACCTCAACACTAGGGATGACTTACCAACTGCTGCTTCTCCTAGAAGCACCAATTTCACCGATGTCTGCTTGGTTGTGGAGGCGGACATTTGAGCTATATTGATATGAGGGTTTGTTGTATGATGACACGAGATTGTTTTTCCAGATATATGTTGTTGACTGATGATAGCAAGGGGTGTAGCAATCAATCGGTATTTATTTGTTTGTTCCTTGCTTCTCGTTATACTATCGATAGAGAAATGATGATCGTGAAACTGCTGAAAAAGTTGACGAGCGAGTCTCTTTAGAATAACAGACGGTTGTTTGATATGTTGTTTAACGGGTGTATATGAAAAAACCAAGTTAGGCCAGTATCTATTACAGATGTTGCTACTTCAGCTGATAGGTTCCGTCCCGTTATCTTTGTGTTACTGTTCCTCTCCTTCCTTACTAGGGCCAGACATGAGTTGATAGAGAGAAAAAGAGAGACGCCATCACTGCTCCTCGCCGTACACAGCCCTAGTTATAAGCTTAAATTGGTGCACGGGTGTAATACTGTCCATTCTGTCTGCTCTGGTATGGCCTCTCCATTGAGACGTCCCAATGGGGCAATATCTGGCACAAGAGCAGATTCTGAGGAGAGCAGATATACCTGATTTAAGGATAAGTAAGTTTAGAACAATGCAAGTAACACTCTTGTTTGGCTAATACTGTTTCAGAACATATCCACACATACAGAAGGGTTCCACACACACGATGAGTTTTTGTCCATCGATATATAAGGCAATGACTCCCTCACATCTCCCGTTGTCTCCTTGAACAACGTTTCAAAGTTGTCTTGATTATGTTTGATCCTCTTGAAACTGATCTCATCTGAACCCAAATCATA
Source organism: Ogataea rishiriensis (assembly GCA_030569615.1). NCBI lineage: Eukaryota > Fungi > Ascomycota > Pichiomycetes > Pichiales > Pichiaceae > Ogataea > Ogataea rishiriensis. The sequence goes on along the minus strand of JAJMLH010000012.1, from coordinate 333,174 downwards.
ACCACGAGCATTAGCACTACACCATGCTATTACCGAAAGTATTCGACACCGAGTTCCCAGTTCCACTATCGATGGAAAACAGAGGATACCGTCTGCTCCAACTACCAAATGGAATCCTTACCCTTTTGATCTCAGATCCAACAGAAGAGATAGCATCTGGTTCAATCTCTGTCGTTACAGGCCATCATGCTGACTCGAACGATCTGCTTGGATTAGCACACTTTTGTGAGCACATGGTCTGCGTCAGTTCCAAAGAGTTTCCCGAAATTGACTACTACAAAAAGTTGATCTATCGCTCTGGAGGTTCCTGGAATGCTGTCACCATTGGTGAGAAGACCACGTTCTACTTTGAAGTACCAACAATCAACGATGTCGAATCTCTGGGAGAGCCAGTTTATGATCATCTACTCAAGGTTTTCTCTTCATACTTCAAAGAACCGTTGTTCAATCAAAGCTATGCTAATCGTGAAATCATGGCTATCGACAACGAACATACCAAGAACTGTTCTGTTCCAAGCAGACTGACCTACCACGGATTAAGATTGTTGGCACATCCAGATCACCCTTTTCATCGGTTTTGTACTGGAAACTTTTACACTCTACATGACGTTTGCAGGCAGAAGAAGCTAAATCCAAGAGAAGAGTTGATTAAGTTTTTCAACAAGGAGTATCTGCCAGAAAGAATGACATTGGTCTTACGGGGTCCTCAGTCTCTAAACTTTCTACAGAAACTAGCAGTGATGAATTTTGCAACAATCAGCCGTTCTTCGTCTCTTTTGGGCTCCTCCAAGATCAAGCTATTTGGTTCCCAAGCTAAGAGCCAACCGTCCATGTCTGCGGTTTCAAAGAATCGAATTCAAGAGTTTAATATATCAAAGGATAACTGGCTACCAAGATACTCCACAGAAGCATTCACATCAAATCAATTGAACAGAATTATACTGATTGAAGGTGATACTACCCAACCATTGTTAAGAATTCTGTTCCCTATTCCGTCCAACATTGCAAACCAAGTCACAGCAAAGCAGCTTGAACTGTTCATGAACGTTTGGTGCAACATCTATGGGGATGAATCGTCCGCGTCAGTGAACTCTATCCTGTTCAACTTGAACTACATCATGGAAGTCATGACTCTTACTCCTGAAATTGCATCCAACTCCAAAGTTCTTGAATTCCAGTTGAAGTTGACCCCACTTGGAGCTCGGAACATAGATGCTATTCTTTCCATTTTTTTCGATTACACAGGCAAGGTTTTCCAGAAAACCGAATCGGTTTCCAAAAGGCTTGCCAAAGTCATATCCCAATTCAACTCCATAGATCAATACAACTTCCTTCATGCAGACATTGACGACCTGGCTGCCATTGAGTGCAGGGAGTTAAGCAAAAAACTTATGAGCGACTTGGACTCTCTTTCTCGGTGGCTCATCAAAGGTTCTCCCACTTGGGACCAAGATGCCATAGGGTATAAGGGCGCATATGGAGAGAGTGAAGATTCTAAACGTTGGTGGATCAAAGAGGCAACGCTGTTTAGCAACATCATGAGACAGGTTATAAAGAAAGGCAATATTGTTATTAGTTATATTGCTTCCACTGCCAGTATCAACTCTCTCAACATTGCCAAACACATCCCTGATGAATTCGAACAGGATGAATACTTTGGATTCAACTTCAAGATTGCTCCGTTGAGCTTGGATAGTTTGAGGCCAGTGGATGTTGATCTCAAACTACCAAGGCCCAATCAATTCACACCAGATATAGCAAATAATCAGACATTGCTGTTGGAAGAGCTAGGGAAGACAGCAAAAAACTCCACCGATTCATCCCTTGGATTTGCCACAAAGAATGACCATTTGAAAGCCGACCCTGTTCTAGTTTACAAACAAGATGGATGCCAATTATGGTTGAAGAAGGAAGCCATGCCGCTCTATAAAGATAAGGCCTTTTTGAGCATCGAATTGATTGATACCAGATTGAAACCATCGGTCATCAACGCCTTGTGCTGGGAAATACTGTGTGATTTGGTGATCCAAAAAGCAAGAGAGACTCTTTATCCTGCTTTAGAGTTAAGATACAGTTACGATGTGTTCCCATCCGTCAAAGGTGATTCTGGAATCACCATCCATGTTTCTGGTCCTGGAAGCAAGATCTATGACGTGCTTTCATTGATCGTTGGTGAGTTGAAATATTTGTGCATGGATTTCAAAGATGTGGTCAAGTTGGAATCCTTCAGACAGGCTAGAGTCAGACTCAAGTTGAAGTATGAATCTTTGAATGATGTACCTTCTCACATGGTTGCTACGCTTGGGTTGATGGCAGTGCTGGAAGAGAACACTTGGACAGTTGAAGATAGATTTGATGGTTTGGAAGAGCTTGATATGACAACCATGTCTGAATTTGTCTCTACAGCTTTCGAATCATGCTATTTGACCTCGATTTTACACGGTGATGTTAGTGGATCAAATTACAAAAATGATATTTTGCCATGTTTGCATCAGCTCGTGACCACTTTTGAAGGTGAGAACTACCTACTGCCATCCACTATCATGTTACCTGAAGGTGCCAACTATCGAATTCAAAGAAAGTCACCAGATGCCACCAATGCTTTATTGTGCTACATCCAAACAGGACTGAGAGACAACCTTTATGAAAGAACCTTGACAAAGTTTTTGGCGTTTGTCTTATCCATCTCGTTCATTACAAAGATTAGGAGTCAGTATCAGCTGGGCTATGCTGTTCTGGCTGGACTGAGAGTCTTGAGAAAAAGCGTTGGTATACATGTCACCATAATGAGCGGCGACTATTCACCTAAGGATCTTGATCTGAAGATTGAACATATCATCTCAGAATGGTTCTCTGAATTTATCAAGGCGACGAGGGAAACTGACTTCAAGACCGATTATGCCACAAGGTTCATCAACTCATACTCCAACTCTAACCAAAAGTTGGAACAACTTGGTGGAATGACCAGCCTAACCATTGGTTCTGTTGGGGCCAGTCTCGGTGACAGCAAAATGATCAAGCAGCACCAAGCTTACTGGGATCAGATTTTGAACAGATCGTACATGTTTTCGCAGGATCTTTCTGGTGAGGATAGCATCGATATCACCATCATTGAAAGTCTATCGCTGTCTGACTTTATTGCGTTCATTAAGCCTAGGTTTTTACCATTGTCACCAACTAGATCCAAGCTTTCCATCATGCTAAATACCAAGTCTTCAAAGGAAGAGGTTGAACATATGATGAAACCAATTAGATTGTACATGTTTTTGACTGCTGCCGGATTGCCAATCAAAAAAGAAAAGTTGATCGAGATTATAGAAGCCGCTGGTGAGTCACAGGCAGTTTTGGGCAAAGAGCTTTTGAAGTACTATCAAAGTAATGGTAGTTCGTTGAGGCTTATAACGGCCTTGTTGGTCAAGTTATCCAAAGAGTTCTTTTCCTCTAGACCCTCATTGACACTATCTACCGATTACAGTGGAGGAAGATCCACCATTCAAGCTGAGGAAATAGATGATCTTGCTGAATGGCAACGGAAGGTTGGATTTTACAGAAGTGCAAATTCTATGGCATCGAAGTTGGAGAGTTTTAGCTGAATGTTTGTGTAATATTTGTATTTCTAAAGTACCTGTCAAGCTCCGTTTTGTTCCACTATCTTTTGGCAAACCCAGAATTCACACTTGTATTTCCATCCACCTAGGGCTCTATCGTCACCACCATATGTACTCTCGATTCCTGATTCATGCTTGACAAATGTAAAACCAACATCTTTTATTAACTGCACTAGATCTTCTTTTGACAACTCCAGTCCTTGTGCAGGGGTTGGAACATCCTTTTTTGCACCGGTAACAGGATCGATAACAACATTGTTAACAACAGACTCGTCATCCTCAAAATGCCACAGTAAAGGACCAAAGTTAATCCAGTATCCATCATCCTTCACGCAATGCTTGATGCTTTTCAAGTAATCAATAATGTTTGACGCACAATCCAAGAAATAGCAAGTGGCGACAATGTCAAACTTTGCCTTATTCTCCGCACGGAATGCAACTGCTGGGGCATCGTTACTGTATGTATCGGAGATCTTATTCATGTTAGGAGGGCCATAAAGGTCGACAAAGGAACCGGCTGCAATTGACATCAAATCACCAACTGGTATCTCTGGATGCTCCCTTTGAATCAGTGACACATCGCCCGGATTGAAATCGGGGAAGTAAACCTGCCTTAGTTGGTCCACTCTGCGATCCAAGTTGGACGACTTGTGGATGAAAGGGCAAATGACGTAGTTGTTAGCACAATAGCTTGCGTTTAAGATAAATGATGAATTGAGAAGCATGTGATAGGAGAACTCGTTTCCTTGAGTTCGGAAGCCTCTCTTGACGAATTCAACGACCAGTCTTCCAAGGCCAGCACCAGGAACCAATACTTCAACGGTTGGCCTATGAGTGATGTCGGGAAACAGTAATTCGGCTTCTTTCAATATACTACCAAACGATTGTTCTCTTTCCTTTTCTCCGATTGATGTCCATTCTCTAACAATTTGAATCATGATTCCTCTCACTTTATCCAAATCAGTTTCTGAACAGTTGTTCCAGTCACTAGGATTGGACTCTACGGCCCAACTGGGAGATACCGTTAAAGCCACCTCGGCAAGATACTTTTTGTTGAGATCAATTGAATGGAGTAATTGCTCAATGTAGCCATCAAACCAGGGCAACAACTGTTTTTCATCTCCTGTTAGTGATGCCCATTTGAGTCTCCTCGGTGATGTTAAGTGACGTCTTGCCCAAGTGTCATACTTCATGTGTGCTGCCAAGACTGACGTTACAGCCTTCATTTCAAGTAAGTCTTTGTCATGTTGGTCTGACATTGAGTGAATAAACTATATGGCTAGTTTGCACTTCTTTAGATGTCGTTTGAATCAAAAATTTGAACGTCGAGGCGATTGGAAAGTTGCAGACAGTAGGAAAAGCTCAGTCTTGATGGCAATCTTACACTTGAAGAAAAGAATCAAGGTGAAACTTGGGCAATTCACTGTTAATACACAGTACCAACCGTGAGCAGTTGTTAAGTGTTTGGTTAGAGTATCTTGAAGTTGTACGAAGTTCGGAGATTACAGATTAGAGATCGTCTCGAGGCTGTGTCAAGCCAGCTTTACAAAACTTACGTCATACATTAGTCAATGTACACAAGCGTAGTTAGAAAAGAGTAGAATGCGGTGCTGCCAATAATAACTGATCACTCCTTACTGTCTAATCTCTCCCTGAACTCTTCGTTTTCCTTCACCAGTTGACCAACGAGATCAGTTAGTGCATCAATCTTCTTGAAGATCTGGTAAGTTTCCCATGAAACCCCAGCCTTCTGACTCTCCACGATAGGAGGTGCCAACCCTTTCAGTGATTCGTTCCATTTTTCAAATCCTCTTGCGAAGGAAGGATCGTCAGATTCAGCTCTTCTCTGTAACCTCAACGAGTCTCTGATTTGATGACCATCGTCGTCCTCTTCGTTGAATCCATCTGATAGATCCCATGCCAGGTCGTTCTCATTCTCATCGTCAGATTTACGCTGGCGTCTGTTATAAGTGACTCTCCTTGCAACCTTCACCTCGTAGTAGGCAATAAAGACTAACACTGGAGAATAGATAACAGTCATCACTTTATCTGAGACATCGTTGAAGTTTTTCTTGGAAAGAGCCCACTTCAATGGAATATCCAAGAAACAAATTTCAATCAAGTTCAATGGTGGACAGAAGATTTTGTCATCAGGGGCTCTCACATATCTCAAAATCTTTGAGGTGTACTGGGCCAAGTACTCATCCGTGGAGTTCTCAACAACATCAGCATAAGCTTGGGAAAATAGGGCAATCAAGATGTTCAATAGAACAATGACAACGATGAATGTGTATGCGTAGTAGAGAATAATACCGTATGGATATGCAAATCTTTCAACTGCATCGAAATCAGGACCACTTAAAACAGTTTGGAACATTGTCGTCATGACAAATTCAGTCAAGTCTCTCTTACCGTCAGCCTGATCCAAACCTAGGAAAGCCTGTAAGAATCCAATCATTATTATTCCCAACAGGAAAAAGAAGATGAAGGATTCTTTCATCATCTTTCTAATAACAACCATCATGGAACCAATAAATTTGAACACGTCCAAGAAGAGAAGCAATCTCATCCACATCACTGGGGCAGCCAACGATAGAATTCTGTACGACGCAGTATCCCAGCGTTCACCAGGACCATTGGAATTCTCACTAACAGCCAGAATTCTCAAAGACATTGAGACCAAAATCAGAACGTACATGAGATCATTCAGACCGTTGGAGAGCATCAAATAGTAGTAACCGATGTGATAAAACTTGATGGCTTCATCAACAACAAATCCAACGGTGAACAGATAGTAAAGTATTTCCAAGACACTGATTGAATTTGGAGATGTATCAGAATTGATGATGATAGTGTAAATGATAAGGTAAACAATAGAGAAGAATATCTCCAACATGTTTTGATACAAGGGAGTCTTAATTCTGTCTGGATCAAAGTGGTAACTGAAACCTGCATTTCCTGTACCTTTATACAAGGCATAGTCACTCGAGTCGTTTGAAGATTGAACGATCCAACCTCTCCATAACCACTTCATACACCTCTGGTATCCACCAGAAGCAATGATAACCGTGGAATGCATGTCGACGGCCAGTTCCAAGGCATTCTCTGGATCGCTATCGACATCGTGTAGATTGATCGAGTATCTGTGACAAAGCATGGATAGAAATAGATACTTTTCATCCTCCTCTCTTTCAATCAAAATGGCTGCGATCTTTTCAGCAGCAAGCAGCCTTGATGCGTACAGGGTGTCATCACTGAGTTCGTTCTTCATCAAGTTCCAGTACCAACCTGACACTTTCAAAAGACAAAAGATCAGACAGGCCTGGTATCTCTTTGCTGAAGATCCTTTCTTTGTGCCTTCACCACCGGCAGCTTCCAGGACTGCAGAAATGACCTTGTCGTTGAGAACTATTGAGTCCTGACCAACAATTTCGTGTTCTTTCAGTGGGATTGGGATGATGGTATCAATCAAGTTCTTCAAGTTGATTGCAATCCTTAACACTTGCCTTGGTGAAGGTGCCAAGTAGTCGTTGCACTCCTCATCCTCAAATATGGGAAGTGAAATTTCCCCACCCGAATTCATGGTTCTTTGGATGACTAATATCTAGCGTTTCAAATGATTTCCATCCACCAGATGTGATAATCTTCAGTCACAGCAAAGAATCAGAGAAGAGAAAAAAGGTGAAATAGGGAAGAAACAGCACTGAAATGATCCAAATTTCAGGTTGCTGCAAGGGTCTTCAGCGCTATTCTGTGCAAGGCTGTGCAGTGCAGTCACCCGCAGCAACGCGTCTGTCTCTTTTCAACTTTGACTTTGAACTGAGCAGCTAAAGGTACTTCTGACGACAAGTCTACTAGTTACTCTCAATCAGAGACTTAAAGAAGCATCGTAATAATATAGCCAATCAATTGAGCAATCTGAGAGAAGAAAGATGTCGTTTCTGAAAGAATTGCCAACAAATCTCAAGATACAAGTCCAGGACGTGATAAGTGCCTATCCACCAAGCGAAGATGTCTTCAAAGCGTTGATCGAACAGTTAACGCTGGATTCGAACAAGCGCAGGAAACTAACCACACAAGAATCAGCAGAATTGTCGTTACCAACTGCATCATCAGTGACGACATATCAGAGCGGCAACGGAGAGGACGAAGAACTTCCTGACACGTTGGAAGGTTCACATATCATCTTGCAAATCCCTGATTTATCCGTCCAATCACCAATCAGAAAAAGGCTCAACCTTATATTTGCCTGTCCGCCTGGTACAAGGACACCATTTCTTGCCCTCACGAAATCCATTGACTCCAAGCCTGAACTGATAGTCAAGGACTTGACTAGTTCCAATATCAACTTCGCCATTGTGTTGAACGTTGCCGAAAAGAAAGCATTGAAGGTTCTCTTGATCGAATACAATGCCAATCAAGGAAACAAGTATAAGAACGATCCAATTTTGATTCAATTTAACAACGAGATACTTACAGATCAGTTTGGGCCTCTATTAGGGTCGACGGATCTAATCACATACTTACAGAGGCAGTTTGAATTGATTGGATTCAAATTGATCAATGGAGTTTCAAAACAGTCCAAATCGTTTTACGTTGAGGCATACAAAGGCTCCAAAGAGGGTTGTCTCTACTTCTTGCCCAACCATATCATCTTTGGTTTCAAAAAGCCAATATTGACCTTCAGATCAACCGATATTGATTCCATCACATATACATCAATCACAAGGCTAACGTTCAACGTGACGTTGCACGTCTCTTTGAAAGAAGAAGACGGAGAGGAGATGCAGAATGAATTTAATGGTGCCACTCTGGAGAAGTTTGAATTCTCAATGATTGATCAGAAAGAATTTGAAAAGATTGATCAATATGTCAAGAGTAAAGAATTTAGGGACAAGAGCATGACGGATGAGTTGAAGGCTCAGAGGCAACTAAAGGCAAACAGTTCAAACGGTGCAGCTGGTGGTGGAGCCTTGGTTGAAGCCGCTAGACAGATTCCTGGTGGTGAACAGATCGTTGGTAATGGTGAATCCGATGATGAAGAGGAGGATGGAAACTATGAAATTAGCGAAGAGGAGGATGAGAGTGGCAGTGGTAGTGATGATGACGATGGTGAGGAGGGGGAGGAAGCAGAAGTAGAAGAGGGTGGGGAGGCAGATGATCAGGATGACGGTGGTCTTGATGCTGGAGTCCAAGACAGTCATTTGAGCACTGGGGTGGAAGAGTTTGATGATGGTGCTGGATTTTTGAATTTTAGCGGTATGGAGGAGGAGGATGAAGATGACAATGAATGAACGCTCCGACTTATCTTTTCTTAAGTTTGTATGATAGCTAATGTAATTTTATTTTTCTATGATTCTGTAAACAGGAATGGCAAAAAGACTACAAAACGACGAAACTAAACGTACTCAATGAGAAATAAATAAGTCAACGGTGATTCGACACCAGGTTTCACAATCATCAGGTGAATCATTGTATCAACAGTTGATCAATCGGTAGTGCCAGTGGTGTTAGCTTTCTCCTCCAAAACTGCCGCTCTCTTCCTGGTCTCCTTCAACTTCTCAAGTCTACTTGCCAACACTCTGTCGTTCTTTTCAAACCAGCCATCGACAAAGTATCCGATACCAACCCAGAATCCACCGGAGTAAACATATCCTAAAGGATAGTACGTTAGTGGTGCCTGTCTAAGACCCATCTGAAATGCCCTTGCTGCCACTCCAAACAATCCCCAGTAGAATAGCATTTTTTGTGTCTCTTCTTTGATGAAACTGTAATAGTATGGATAACGCAGCGTTAGATTGCTATCGTGTATCTCACTGTTCTTGATTGATTCAATTGGTCAGCTTGTTGATGAACTTTTATCTTGATAAAATTAATCTTCCATATATTAACCCCACTTTTTCAACACTGAACTGTTGTGGATACACAGCTAATGAGTGTACGCTCACACTGCAGCACAGCCATATCCAAGCAGCCTGGGTCTGCTACCGGTGGATGGATAAAAGAGGGATGGAACCTTTATTTTTACCTTCAAAACATCCTTTGAAACATCAGACAAATTTCTTTATGAGTCTAGCAAGCGTCGGTACTAAAATTACACAGTCAAACAATTCAGTTTATCCAGACACAGAGAAAGTTTATTTGTTCACCTGACCAGCACGACGAACGCACAACCAAACATCATCGAAACCATTTCTCAACAGGCATGTTCTTCAAGCAAAGTGCCGAATTTGAATTTGAGGAATCCTTTATTGAGTTATCAGGAAAAGATATCTCACTACCTACTTTGTTGTCATACATCACAGATTGGTTGATATATGCCGTTGTTCTCCTATTCGCCATGGTTTATGGTGTATTTGGATTGCCAAGAATGACCGATTTTGACATCAGAAACCCCAACCTAATGCATTCATACATCCCTGAATCACAAACATTTGCTCCACTTTGGGTCTTGATTCTGGTGGGTATCGTTGTACCACTGATAATTATACTGGCCATTGGACTCCTCGTTACCAAGTTGCCTCTCTGTCGTAAAGCATGGGACATACAGAGTGCCTATTTGGCCATGATGGGAGCAATCTCATGTCAGTTGCTGATAGTGTGTCTTGTTAAGAACTTTTCTGCCTTGCCAAGACCCGACTTCATATCCAGGTGTGCTCCATTGTCATTTGTTGCCCAACCGATGGGAACGTTGAGCCGTGCTGGTGCTTGTCTGAATCCAATTCGGTCCAACATTTATGAAGGTTATAGGAGTTTCCCAAGTGGTCATGCCTCGACAGCCTTTTCAGCGAGTACTATCCAGATGTTATTTACTGCTGGTAAACTCAACATCTTTGATGGCAGGGGGTTATCCTGTAAGGTTATTATTGCTGTTGTTTATCCCACGGCTGTGGCCAGCACCATTGCAATATCTAGAGTCTCTGACAACAGGCATTTTTTGAAGGACGTAGTGGGTGGGGCGTTTCTTGGAATAGCTTTTGGATTTTTGTTCTACTCGTTATACTTTCCTTTTCCTCCAAAGCTGGAAAATCTAGGAAGGGCCTATCTTCCAAGACGGTTTGGTGTTGGTGATTTTTTCAATGGAGTTGGTGGATTTTGGGAAATGAAGGATCTGATTGGTGGTTACATCTCAAGAACAGACGTTCCAGGTTACTATCAAACAGGTGACGATCAAAATGATGGCAGCGGTAAAACAATCAGTGAGAAAGAAAGTGGCAAGAATGCAAAGGCTTTTGATTCTGAAATCAAGAGGCAGTCTCCCAACAGTGGTGTGCCACTTCAACTGAAAAGTGACACCATGACCACAACCGCTACCAAGCCATCAATATCAGGTCCTCCTCCAACTCGAGCCACTTACGCTTCTTCTCGGTCTCATGCTCATCAGAAGAGTACCAGCGAAAGAACTGTCTAGATTGGCAATCAGCTATTTAATTAACCATTTTGCGCTATCGTTAATTTTGGATTCTCTATTCTATTATACAAGTTCAAAGTTTTCATTCATTTTCCAATACAGAAGCTGGAAAACACCACACCCAAGATCTCCTCGATACCAACTGCTTCACCAGTAATTTTTCCAATACCTTCAATGCTATATTTCAATCCTTCGGTAGCAAGTACAACATCGCCCATTCGTTTGTAGTTGTAGAACTCTTTTATACCAAACAACACATCATTCTTCAAGATATCCTGTGCTCTCCTTGAGATGATGATTGGATCATCCTTATCCGTCCATGTGAGTGTCTTGAACTTCCCAGTTAGTTGTTCCAGCAACTTATCAATGCCTTCTCCCGTATAGCAACTCACAAAGACAAACGAAGCTGGGTCAATGTTCAACTCATCTGACAATTTTTCAACCAACAACGCTCTGTCAGCTTCTTCGGATAATTCACACTTGTTCAAGACAACTAATGTATTGTCTTTGGTATCTCCTAGGGAGACAATCGACTTTAGTTGTTGGGTGATCTCACCGTTTTGTAGATCACAGGGCAAAACAATCAGATTAATATCTGCCGATTCGGCTTTGGATTTGGCCCTTTTGATTCCTTCCAGTTCGATGACGTTATCGGATAAATCCCGTATACCAGCGGTATCACCAAGCACAACTTTGAAACCATTAATATCGAGAGGAACATCTATAGAGTCTCTCGTTGTACCTGCGATTGGAGACACGATAGCCCTATCTTCATTGGCTAGGATGTTCAACAGGGATGATTTCCCAGCATTTGGAGGTCCAACTATAGCCAGCTTGATACCATTGAGCAAGATTTCGCTTCTTCCCAATTTTGCCAGGTATTGTTCAATGTTTGATTCTAACAATTGAACGCTTGTTTCGACCCTATCGAACAAAGATCCAATCTCATCTATATCATGATCCTCACCAAAGTCAATGACTGTTGTCAAGAGTGCAAAATTCTCAAGAATCTCCTGCCTCCAGTTGCCAAACAACAGCTTTGTCTCACCTTTCATCGAGGTTAATGAGGAAACCCTTTGAGATTCTGTCTCTGCATGAATGAGATCGTTTATTCCTTCAACCTGTGTAAGGTCAAACTTACCATTTTGGAAACCTCTTTTAGAAAATTCTCCAGGCTCTGCATATCTGATGGGTATATTGTCAGAGTGTAGTGAATGTATCGATGCCAGTATGGACTTGACAACCGCTGTACCTCCATGGACGTGCAATTCCAAAAGATCCTCACCAGTGTATGAATGTGGTGACTTGAAGTATAGGATTAATGCTTCGTCCAACAACAAAGGAGGAGTGTTATTCGGTTTGTAAAGCTTGCGAAGGGTTGCTCTTTTGACTGTTGGCTGGGTCTTTGTGTCTGTTAGTCTGTTGTATATGAGTAACGATGCCGGTCCGGTAATTCTGATCACTGCTATTGCTGATCGTGATGGTGCTGTGGACAGTGCAAAGACTGTCGGTAGGAGATATTCTTTAGTCGGCTTTACCAGCTCACTAGTGTCTATTGAAACAGCAGAGTACCTTGTGGATGATAGAAACCTCTGTTGACGGTTTCGGAGACAAAGAGGAACAGCGGGATGTGAAATGCGGAGATGGTGGTGGTGACGACATCTTATAGAGTGTCTGATGAAGTTTGAGAGCGGTATCATTGTGTAGCGTTAGTCACTGGCATCCATACTGTATCACCCACCTAATTGTGCTATATTTCTCAAGTCCATTTCATCAAGTCATCCCAGATGTTCATCATTACTGATCAATCTATGATGATGGTATAGTTAGGGCATCTCTTTTGCCTAGTAATGAAAAACTTTGAGGCATTATGGCTGTGCAAAAAGCCTCTCTTGAAGCTTTCTCGAGTGGTCCTATAGCAATGGCAGAGGCTGTGGTAACAGTTGCATCTTCAGCCAACACGCTAATGTTGAATTACAGATCTGAACCAACATCAGCATCAAATCTATCAGATACGGGCTTTCAAAAGAACTCCTCGAGGACTCTCAGAGGAATCTTCAGGAATGTTCGAGCCATCCTCGAAGCCGGCTGTGCACCGCCTTCCAGAAGCTTCCAGAAAAAGCCACAGCAAAGCACCGCCTTCAAATTCCTCCCCCACCTTATTCGAAACTTTCCATCTGCTTCCATTGCTAATATGGGGGCATTGGGTATCCAATTAATGCCGGTAACCTCACACCACTTGCTACCCTAATATAAATAACCTCCTGCTTGCACCTTTTCTTTGTAACCTTTTCTTGTCACTTTAAACTCAATTCCTCTTGGTAGTACACAGATATTTATCACAGATATAATACATATACATACATACACATCAATTCACATTCAAAATGACAAACGCAATTGGTATCGACTTGGGAACAACTTACTCGTGTGTTGCCCATTTTACAAACGATAGGGTTGAAATCATCGCCAATGACCAAGGTAACAGAACTACACCTTCTTTTGTTGCCTTTAGGGATACAGAAAGACTCATTGGTGATGCTGCAAAGAATCAGGCTGCCATGAACCCATCCAACACCGTCTTTGACGCTAAGAGACTAATAGGTAGAAAGTTTGACGACCCAGAGGTTGTCAATGACGCTAAGCACTTCCCATTCAAGATCGTCAACTCTGGTGGTAAGCCAAAGATTGAGGTTGAATTCAAAGGTGAAACAAAGGTCTTCACTCCAGAAGAAGTCTCGTCAATGGTGCTAACAAAGATGAAGGAGACTGCAGAGGCATATCTAGGTGGTACCGTTACAGATGCAGTCATTACAGTTCCTGCATACTTTAACGATTCTCAAAGACAGGCAACAAAGGATGCCGGTTTGATTGCCGGTATGAACGTGCTCAGAATCATCAATGAACCAACTGCTGCTGCCATTGCTTACGGTTTGGACAAGAAGGGTAATGGTCAAGGAGAACACAACATTTTGATCTTTGATCTAGGTGGAGGAACTTTCGATGTCTCTCTACTATCCATCGATGAAGGTATCTTTGAAGTGAAGGCCACCGCTGGTGATACCCATTTGGGTGGTGAAGATTTCGATAACAGGTTGGTGACCCATTTCGCCAACGAGTTCAAGAGAAAGCACAAGAAGGATCTAACATCCAACCAAAGAGCATTGAGAAGATTGAGAACCGCTTGTGAAAGGGCAAAGAGAACATTGTCCTCGTCTGCCCAAACCACGTTGGAGATTGATTCCTTGTACGAAGGTATCGACTTCTACACCTCCATCACCAGAGCTAGATTTGAAGAGTTGTGTCAAGACTTGTTCAGATCCACAATTGACCCGGTTGAAAAAGTTTTGAAGGATGCTAAGTTGGACAAGTCCCAAATTGAAGAGATTGTTCTAGTTGGTGGTTCCACAAGAATTCCAAAGGTTCAAAAGTTGGTTTCTGACTTCTTCAACGGTAAGGAGCCAAACAAGTCCATCAACCCGGATGAGGCAGTTGCCTATGGTGCTGCCGTTCAAGCAGCCATCTTGACTGGTGATACGTCTTCAAAGACTCAAGATTTGTTGTTGTTGGATGTTGCTCCATTGTCTCTGGGTATCGAAACCGCTGGTGGTGTCATGACAAAGTTGATTCCAAGAAACACGACGATCCCATGCAAGAAATCAGAGACATTCTCCACCTATGCCGACAATCAACCTGGTGTTTTGATTCAAGTTTACGAGGGTGAAAGAACAAGAACCAAGGATAACAACCTACTTGGTAAGTTTGAACTATCCGGCATTCCTCCTGCTCCAAGAGGTGTTCCTCAGGTTGAAGTGACGTTTGATATCGATGCTAATGGTATCTTGAACGTTTCGGCTTTGGAGAAGGGTACCGGTAAGACTCAAAAGATTACCATCACCAACGATAAGGGTAGACTATCAAAGGATGATATCGAAAGAATGGTTTCTGAAGCTGAAAAGTTCAAGGAGGAGGATGAAAAGGAAGCCTCAAGAATTCAAGCCAAGAACCAGTTGGAATCCTACGCCTACTCATTGAAGTCTACATCTGGCGAGAAGCAATTCGAAGAGAAGGTTGAAGCATCAAAGAGAGAGGCTTTGACCAAGGCTGTCGATGAGACCATCTCATGGTTGGACGACAACCAATCTGCCACCACTGAAGAGTACGAGGATAAGAGAAAGGAGTTGGAGCAGGTTGGTAATGATGCTTTGAAGGACTTGTACGCTGCCGGTGGTGCTCCTGAAGGAGCTGCTCCGGGTGGCTTCCCAGGTGCCGGTGCCGGTGGTGCTGCTCCTGACCAAGGTCCTTCTGTTGAAGAGGTTGATTAGTTACTTTAATAATCGATATAGCCTGACGAATTTCATGCCTTGACAAAAAAACAAACTTAATGTTGGGTTTTTTTTAATATTTTTCAATATTTTTCTTACTTTATGGGTATTTTTCTTTTTAAAACTGCTTTTTTATTCTATTCAAATCAAATGCTTTGACTGTTTTTTAACATTCTTGATGTAAAAGTGAGATTCCAAAAGGTTGAAATTTGGGGAGCTTGTAGTACACAAATCGGTTTGTTTGATTAGTGATTAGACAACAGGTTCAACAATCAACTTGCGCAAGCTTGTTTATTATTCCGAAAGCAAAGAAAAGACAGAATTTTTCAAAACAGCTACCTAATAGAAACACTGCAATATACGCTCCTCAAATCACTCCCCATATCATGCAATTCAATTCAATTCACCTCAATTCCATCCATTACTATCGACTCATTCGTCAATTTCTTCAACTGTAGCAACACGCTGGGTAGCCTGGGTAGTACCCTTTGACGACTGAGTAGTTGTGGCAGCAGTAGCAGTGGCAGCAGCGTTGCCACCCTTCACCTTCTTGCCTTTCTTTGTAGCTTTACTGCCGTCTTTCGACTTTGGATCCTCCCATCCATAAGCAGGCTGGAAACTTTCAAAGAATCCACAATCCTCAAACAAGTTAGGGAACAACCAGAACCGTCTGGTCATAGTGGCCAACGTGATCAAATACACGATCAATCTAATCACAGCAACTCCAAAGAACGCAGCAATGAGACAGAGCATACCGGTACTGAGATACCAAACACCCTTTCTCATCCAGATTGGCCATAGTGGGAATAAGATCACCGTAAAGATACCAACTAGACCTAGGATGGAATAGACTATTAGGTATGGATTAGGAGGGTTGAATAGCCAGATGTAGTATTCGTCCGGTTGTAGGACGGCCTTTGTTGTTGGTTCCAATGCAGGAACGTTCTTTTCGAGCTTTAACTTTTTCGATCTTGCTTGATCCCCGTTTAGCTTGTTGATCGGTTGTACCAGTTGGTTTTGAATTAGAAGGATGAAGACTCTCTGTGCTTGTGTCGCATCCGCAATTGGAGGCAATGAGGGTTGTTTTGCCTGTTGTTTCTTGTACTCATCACTCAGTAGGGCCCTTATGCATCGCTTGTACCTGAAAAAGTCTTGCTTTTCACTGTTGACTATGTTCAAGCCTTGTCTTTGCTTCAGAAGTTTGTGATGTCTCAAGAATGTGGCAATGGTGATGGCCACTGGGTTCTTCTGCTGTGGTGGGACGAGCCTTTGGCCTTCCTGTGGCGGTTGTTGTTGCTGCTCTGGATGGGGATGAGGATGTTGATGCGGTTGCTGTTGCGATTCACTCATTCTCAACTCAATTATAACTTATCAGATTTGTCGATATGCACCGTCAATTATGGTGACTGGAGTGGGTGATGTGGGATACTTCAAGCAGTGATCCAATTCAAGATCATTAAGACTCTCTAGTGTTTCAAAAAGAGCAAAAAAGATGAACCCATTGGATTGGTGTTGAGTTGTTCCTCTTGATCGAAGGGTTGAAAATCCACCAAGGAAGTACACGTAAGCGGGAGAGCGTGCATCTTTTGAAAAGTTACGTAATGCATGATGTCATGTGTTAGAGATGAAGATGGAGATTGGAGACCTGATTAGAAGAGCACACAAGAGATGGATGGATGGATGGATGATATACCCTTCCTTCTTTGAGTATAAGGCTCTTCTTTTCTTCCGGTATGTTTTTATTTACAACAGAAGAGAGCCAGTATATTCACAAAATTCCTTCTGCTTTTCTTGTTTTGCTATGGACGGAGAAAACAGCTCGGATAGTCGCATAATAGACAATGACCAAGGCGATGCTGATACGGACCTTATCTCATCCTCCAAGGACTTCATAGATAAGGATGATGGTTCTTTCTTCATCGCATCTGGTAGGCGAAATCCCAATATGATCACGCAAGATGACACTTACAACTTGTTTCCCAGGATCAATTTGAACGATACCACCGGCTATACCCATCGGCAACCGTCTCTCAATGATACATCTGATTACATCGACGGGGACAGGAATTCAGACGTTCAAAACCATCACAACGAATTTGTTGACTCCAATATTGACATGAATGGCGAGCTTCTACATCGTGCGGGAACAGTTGCTTCTGAAGTTCCATATGGTGTTCAACAGAGTGGCAGTCGAAGAATAAATGATGATGATTCCAATTCTGAAGACGATATACGGAGCTCAATAGTTGCTCAGATGGTGCAGGATACAGGTTCAAAGGCTGCTGATTCTTCGAACGAAAAGTTCTATTATACCTCACTTTACAAGAAATACACTGGGGCAGTTGAGAAACGAGACGATGGCATTACCGATTTTGAAATGTATAACAAGAGTTTGATCAAAGAGGATAAGATACGACAAAAGGTATCCAGCATGATCAACAGTGGCCATATAAACGAAGGGCCCTTTAGCAATTATTCAGAAGGAATCAATGGCAGAAATGTTGGCGACCATGTCAACAACCTTGACAGCAATAGGAACCTTTTAACCATATTGAACGAAGCTGATTTAAGAGATGGTTTCATACGACCCCAAGACAATCATCAAGGGAGTACAAAAGCATCACCCAGCACCTGGTTCCCGTTCAAGAGAGTCTCTGTGAAGAAGAAGAGAGAAGGTGGTGATACTCTACCTCCCAACATGAACGATATCAACTATCTAACATCCCACGAGACGTTGGGTGGTTCCTCCGATACACTTCCAATAGATGACTACATAAATCTGGATGAGTTACCAATTGAAATGCAGAACTATCATATCAAAAAGAAATCGGCCAATCGACAATTTGGAGGCAGGTATGGTCGGGACAAGTCTTCCATATCCTCATATTCAGATGCCATAGTGTTATCAGAGGCTGAAGAGCCTGTTGATATCATATTCAGCAACCAAGAAAATGTCGACTACGACTTCAACAGAGTCTCAGAGATGGATGCCGAACAGAACCGTGGATTAGGATTGAACGGTGGCTCCCACTATAACGGCACTCCACTTTCCAAGAGAGACAGATTCTTTAAATTTTTCAAGTTCACCATCAACAGAAACTATAGGATTCAAAGAAAACTTCAGATCAGACACATGAACCAAATAGCCTTGGGAGGAACCCTTGGTGTTGGTTTGTTACTCTCATCGGGAAAGGCTTTTTCCATTGCTGGCCCACTTGGTTGCTTGCTTGGATTCATATTTTCCGGTTTGATAGTGCTAGCCACCATGCTCTCATTCTGTGAGATGGTTACGTTGATTCCCTTGTGTGGTGGGGTGTCTGGAGTTTCGTCGAGGTTTGTCGATGATGCCTTTGGATTTGCCCTTGGCATGTGTTACTACTTCAGTTATGCCATTGGTCTGCCAACTGAAATAACAGCAGCTTCCATCATGTTGAGCTTCTACGGAAATTTGGATATACCAGGGCCTCAAACTGCAGGTTGGATATCACTCTTTTTGGCAATAACCCTGTTGATCAACCTTTGTGACATTCGAGTCTATGGTGAGTTTGAATACTTCTCAACCTTGTTCAAGTTGCTGATCTTGGTTGCGTTGATGATTTACATGGTCATCTTGAACAAGCAAGGCATGCCTCCCGAACTGAAACAGATTGGATTCCGATATTGGGATAGTTCAAAGTCGGATCTTGCCAACAGTATCACCTATGGACCGTTTAGGCCCACCTTTGATGTCAACGATACCGGTACTGGTTCGTTGAATGGCATTGGTGGTGCCAAGGGAAGATTCATCCAAACTTTGGTGGCATCCATTGTTGCAGCGTATGCCTACGTTGGAACAGAGATTGTCATCATTGCAGGTGGAGAGGCAAGGAATCCAAGACGTGCCATACCAAGTGCCACAAAGAACATCTATTGGAGAATTTTTATCTTTTACATCTTGACGATTTTCATCATTGGACTGAACATATACTCTGGAGATCCAAGATTGTTGAGATATTTTACCGCCACCAGTCAGCTTTCTTCTGAAGAGCAAATTGCCATGGAAGCCCTTGAACAAAGAGTGATTGATCTGAACGGAGGGTTAAAGTGTGACTCTACACTTTTGGAATGGGCAGGTTTTAGCAACGGTAACCAATCTCCCTTTGTGATTGCACTACAGAGTGCAAGAATGTGCAGCTTTGCATCCGTTGTCAATGGATTCCTAGTGTATTTTGCTCTTACTGCTGCATCTTCTCAGCTATATGCCTCTTCGCGTACGCTTTACTATCTATCCATACAAAGCAAAGCACCCAAGATTTTTTCCGTTTGTTCCAAGAATGGGGTTCCATACATGAGTGTCTTATTCACCGGAGCCATTGGTAGTTTGGCATTCTTATCGGTCGATAACAACACAGCACTTGTTTTTGAAAGATTGTTGAGCGTTTGTGCCACTGCTGGGTTGTTGGTTTGGTCTGGAATGTGTTTGTCATTTATTAGGTTCTACTACGGATTGAAGTTGAGACCTGATATCATAAATAGGGACGATGAGAACTATCCATACAGATCTCCATTTCAACCATATCTTGCCTATTTTGGGATGATTTGCTCATTTTTGCTAGTTGTTGTTACAGGGTTTGTTGTCTTTTTGAGGGGTAACTGGTCGGCGGCCTACTTCATATCGAGCTATGGATCGTTATTTTTGGTTGTGTTGTGCTACGTTGCATACAAACTTTTCAGAAGAACAAAGATTCATCGGTTGGATCAGGTGGATCTAGACAGTGGTAGAAGGGAGATCGATCGAATCATCTGGGAAGATGAGAAGAATTACGCTAGCAACTTCAAAGAGATTCTTCACAAGATTGTCATTCTTATCTTCTGAATCGATCTCGTTACGACAAAGAATTTGGGTTTATCACAGGAAAAATAACATTTGGACAGTCTTGGGAATTATTACTATTTTCTTCTTTATACTTTCGGTTTTGTTATCTAATGTACATTATTAATGACAGTGGCACTCGAGTGTGCAACATATTATCAACCAGTTTGAGCTATTTAGGATGATGAAGTGTGAAGTTTTGCAAGTAGTTTCTCCTTTCTCTTGGCCACAATGAACCTTTCCAACTCTTCTAGTCCTGGCAAATCTGCAAGCTCATCAAACTCAATACCAAGACCACACCTATCCTTGTCTTGAAGTATGCTCTTTTGGAAATTTCTGCTCTTTCTCTTTTCAAAAACAAGAATCTCATCCTTTCGTTTTTTGTTCGGTTGGGTCTTATTGGTATCTGTCAAAATGTCAGCTTGTAGTGCATCGTTCCCAAGAATGTTTATCACCTGATCAACAACGTCTCCATCTTCAGGAATTATGTTGTCATCGTTGTATGTGTTATCTTCATCGTGCAATCCATAGTAATCAAGGCTCAGTTGAACGTCTTCCATGGCATTGGCCAATTCTCTCTCTCCTCGTCCTGCCTTTGCCATATCTTTCTTTCTTTCCTTTTCTTTCTTTGCCATTCCAATCAACTTGACAACATCGGGTAACTCTTTGGCCCTTCCAAAATATTTATAACCACGGATCGTCAATCCGTCATTGCTGTCAATGTCACCTTTGTTTGCCTTCTTGCTCGATTGGAAATAGTCAGGTCCTCCCAATTCTTTGATCCTGTACTCCCAGGACTTCTTTTCCTTCATCAACTTATTAAGCGAATCGTTCAAGTCTCGAAGCTGGGACTCTGTGGTTAGCACATCGTGTATTCTTGAGATCTTTGTTGAGATTTCTTGCAGTGTCAACTTGTGAAACCTTTCAGCCTCTGCTATTGTGGTGGCCCTCTGCGTGGAGCGTGGCCTAGAGGTTGGCAGTGAAAACTGTTGTGAATGATATCGGTTTAGTAGTGACTGTGCTTTCTCTGAATTTCTTGACATTGTGCATTAGGTGTGTCTGGTTGTTAGAGACTGGGGTGGTTCAACCAAATGCTCAGTTGATACCTTGAAATGGACCAAGCACCACCACTTTGATTAATAGCTAGTAGTAACTAGCACTTCCTTCTTACATGCATGGTTGAAAAATTCTATAAAGCTGTAATACACGTGACTAGTTAACATGTGAGCCTATCTGAGCCAAGCGGCTTAACAAGATGAAATACTATTCAGGCCATCTGCGTCGGCATCGGCAATTGCAATCACCGAGGCGTCTGGATCTTTGCCGACGGCATGCTGCAGCTGTGAAAGTGCGATGCGGCGCTGTTCCGCATTTCTGTTGGTTCTGCCAGCCGGCAGTCGGCAATCAAAAGATTCAAAAGCTTTGCTTATCTACATCATCAACTCTAAGTATGTCTCTTCTCTGCTTCTTCTCTCTTGCTATTGTTTTTTGGCAAAGGCCGTTGGTCCAAGCCAATGTGGATTGCTCATTTCGGCTCTTTTCTTTTCTTTCTGGGGTCGAATAGACGTGTGGGATCTACGTTGTCTGCTGTTGTGATGAGAAGCTATTCGGTGGCAGTGATCGAAGGAGTTTCCCTATCAAGAGGAGTCTCTAGGGTGTTATCAAATGCTAGCATCATCGACGATGGCACATATAGTCCTCGGTAATTAACTTGAAAGCTATGTCGTGGTATCTCCCATTCATGGCTACAGGTTGACTCAGCAACCTTGCACGGCGTATGGCTCTGCCATGTGTCCAGTCAAGCAGGCTTCTTGGCAACTAAACTTTTCTGTTGGGCATGATTAATGGGTGGCCTACACGAGAGCAAATATCTAAGGTATGTTGATTGTCCAAGATGAACAGTTGATACAATCGACAACATACGTCTACATATGGAACATACGAATCAGATATAGAGGAAACAATTGTACATTTGTCAGAAGTAGTTAGCAAAAAGAAGATAATAAATATTGGACCTTTCTAGACATCTCAAAGTCAATTAGGCATCTCGTTAAGTGCGTTCACAGCTGCCTCTCTGGCAATCCCATCGATGATCGACTCAGTCTCGAGTGTCGATTTGCTCGTTGTAGAAGAAGATCCATTACTAGACTCTCCAGTAAAATCGCTCCCATTAAAACCAACAAGTTCAGCAGTGCTCAACCCTAAAGCTTTTGCTTTCTTCTCCTGTTCTTTGAAATCAACCATCAATGGTCTGATGCACAAGAATCCAGTGTCTGTTCTAAAATGCCTTCCAACAGCATCGGCCCTTGCAAATTTCCTGTTGCAACCCCACTTGGTGACTCCATCGGATAACAAACCACCACACTTAAACTTCTTTTCGTCCTCATGAAGTCTCTCATGCCTACGACGATCATGAGAACGTGCAAATGGCTTCTGACAGTACTTGCAAGGGAATGGTTTGTCCGTCGAATGTGTCTTTTGATGGGATTTGAGATTGTACGGTTTGTAGAAAACCCTACCACATTCCTTGCATGGATAGGTTACCGTTGGTTGGCCATCCACCGTTGTCGTTGCTCCTCCGCTTGTTATGTAGGAAGGTAATGGGACTGCCGAAGGAGGAAGCTCCTTTCTCCTTCTTCTTCTTCTTCTCTTTTGAGTGTCTCCGCTGGAAACGGCCAGACTTTCCTCTGCAGCTTTGATTGCTCTCTTGATGGAATGCTCATTCACGTCCAATGTCGATGGAAGTAACGAAGAAGAGGATGGTAGTTGTGGAGTGTATAATGACTGCTGTTGGTGCGATAGCAGATAGCTTCCATGTGGTTTCAGTTGTAGCAGTGTTTGGTCGGGATGAGTAGTGGCGGTGCGCTGGGATGGAAGGTGCAATTTTTGTGGCGATGGTAAGGTGTAAATAGATGATGAATCTGTTAGCGGCGAGATCAAAGTTGTATTTGAAGATGGAGAAGAGTTAGAAAAGGACAGTGCTGACATGGAGGACTTGTTTGATGCGATAGGATTCAAGTTTGACGGAGTGGTAGCATAGTTTGGGGTGAGCAAAGCTTGCGTCTTCAAGAATGTTGGGCCTGAATTGGAAGATGTTGTTAGCGATGGAGGAAGATAGTCTACAGCGTAGTCATTGAAGATCAGTGGCTTGTTGAGTGAGGAACTCAAGGACGAACCGGAGATGGTTCCACTTGGCGAGGCACTGGAGTATGGATAAGAGTAGTTATAGATCGGTTGTAGCGGGGGCAGGTTCTTGAAAGACGATGTTTGGTCGTACTGCTGATAACCGGACGAGGTGGCCTGGGACTGGGGGTAAAGGTGATGGCTCGAAGGTGATAGCGGATTAGGATTAGCATGAGTCTGCTGGTACTGGTGCTGATGCTGTTGCTGTGCCCCATATCCAGACGAACCGACATTGGTCATGCCCGAGGATGCAAGATGTTGGCTGGTGGAATAATCAGAGGACTTGTAAGTAGGAGCGTTGTATGAGTGGTTGATGTTTGTGGTCATGGCTTGAGAGTTTGGTTTCAGCACAGAGTAAGACAACATTTATGAGAGCTATTGTTTTGTCGGTAATCAAAGAGGCACGGATAGAGAAAGGAACGACGGTGTATAGTACAGTATAGTGGTATACAGGAGTGCTTTTTGATTGGCAAAACTCGGCTATTTGGAGATGGATCTATAAGTAGCAGCTATTGTTGGTGGTCATGTAAGCTTTGAGAGATAGAATCACAGATATCACATTAACAAACACCAAGAAAGAGTCAAGTGCTAGAACAAGACAAGGATGGTTAGACATATGGATGTATGGGCGGGATTGTGGTGATACTTATAGCTTCGTGTTTCTGCAAATGTCCAAGTCAGTGGCCGAACCGTCGTGCATGAGCGCTCTTTATTTTTTCAAATACCATGAAAATGTCTTGGCGAACGGGGGCCCTTAGTATTGTGGAGAGTTGGCACCCAACAATAGTTCGGGCTTGCTTCTGGCTTGTCTTTGGCTTTGTCGATTCAACAGGTCACCGGGACCTGAAAGCAACCACTGGCTGCTCTTCAGGAGCAGTTCGAAGTTGACTGCTCGTCACGGCAAACAGCCACAAAACGCGGGATTGTTGTTTGGGTAGGGGTATTATTGGGCTTATTGTTGGCGGGCTTGTTGTGCGGCGCATGCAGGCGCAGTCTTCCTCTTGCTGGCTCCCCGGTGGCTTCCCCGCCAGGGCCGTGGTGGTTCTCCTGGGCAGCACCCGGCACGGTGATTGCGGGAACGGCCTACAGGTATCACCTGGCCGGACATATAGATCTATAGATACTCATCAATGTGGAGAGTCCAGGCCAGTCTATCCCGTCCTCGTCCTTCAGTTAGGATTAATTTCAATCGCCATGTATATACATAGAAAGAGCATCTTCTGTTTACCAGTCAAACAGGCTGCTGAACAGTTGAATGAGTGTGTAGTCTTGTGAACAAGAGACGTTTGTAATGGCATCCCGCGTGGCCCGGTTCTGTACTGCTTGCCTTTTTAAAACAAACGCCAACTCACCACCAAATCGATCACCTGCAGGCCCAATCGACTGAACTGACTGACAGGGGACGGCATTCGGACAGGGCAGAGCAGAACGTCTTAACTTGGTTAGCAACGGACAACTAACAGAGACCAGACATGCACAGAGCTATAGCTGCCTGAGAAGTACCTGCTTTATCGGCTCAATTAGCTTCTAATGGCATTAACTAAGTTGCTCACTTATAGCAGCACTCAAGCAAGCCTTAGGCACTTGTTTTGGAGGTACTCTAAGCTGTGGTAAAAGCAGGCTCATTTCACAACGGCAACCCAATCTCACAATACGAGAGTTTTGCAAAGCCGCAGGCAGGTATTCTTCTCCCGGCGTTCCAGATCCTATGATTTGCCGTATGCCGATGAGATCAGCCCATCGGTTACGGAGTCATAGCAAATACCGTTGTAAGATTGGTACGTATTCAAGAAGTTCTTCTTTGATAGCCAGCTATGAGGAACGGTTGGAAAGAAGCAGGAACACTAAGCTCTCCAGTTTCAACAATTTTAGACACCATCCTTGCTGACTGTGACAGTGAAGTCGTAGAGTCAAACGGTGCAATTACAATATAATTCTAACCTTACACATAGCTTCAAAACCATAGCCAGGCCGATGCCGTTCCTTAGAGTATGGCACAACTCTTGCCAATACTTCGTTAGATCAAAAGACACACGTTAGCTGCAAACCTATTCAGCAAAGCCTTGTACTGTCATACCCCTTGCCCACCCCCTCAACACTTGCAAAGCGTCTACTTTCAGCATCGTGAGGCATCATTGCAGTTTGTTCCCTGTTCTGTTGGCGTTGTCTCGGTGATCAAAGCTTTGATATGTCCGCCATCTGGCAACACTATACAGTTCTCATGCTTGGCAGGGTTATAGGTCTCGTAAATCCAGAAAGGACAGATGTATTATTAGCCAAGTTTGTTGTTCAACGTCCTGTCTGATAAAATGTGGAGATGCTGGGCTTTTGTGGCTTAGGCATGCTTCTTCAACTAAGCCGACAACACGGCCCCGGTGATTGAGTTTGCTCTTGACCATTTTACATTTAGTGCTTGATCAATCAATTTCGTCCGTTCCTTAGTAGACAGTTCAATGCCACTACTCCTGACAGTCTCAAAATATTTTTAATCACTACATTACTACATTTGTTTATGTTGTGTTCGATTTGATGTCTGTTTCTGTCTTTGAAAAGTTTTGTGTGCCATCTGGAACTTGTCTAGGCCCTACACTGGCTGCATGAAGAAAAAATTATGAGCCGCACAGATGCATATGCACAAGGCTGCTAAGCCTTGCTGTTTATTGCAGCTGACTTTGAACACCGTACATAAGCTGGCGGTGATTGGGATCTTGTTAAAGCTGGTAGGTAGAACTAGTGGCTAGATGGATGCACTAGAGATGAAACGGATGCAACAAGACTGATGAAACAGTAAGAAGTCGTTGTCAAAGTGATGACACTGCTCATGTGAGTTTCATCTGAATAGGCTGGTGGAAATCAGAAAGTCATAGAAGTGTGTTTCGGTGGATGTCTCAAGTGTTTTGGTGTGATCGCTTCTTTTTTCTCAACGACGAGTATCTGTAGAATGTGTGAGTAATGCAATAGAGGATGACAGTCATCGATCCCATGTAGTTGGTAGATGTTGATTCTATCAGATGAGCAAACTACAACTACACTACAACCACCTACAGATTGGCGCAACACTCAGATTCCGGCGTTCAACAGTAGACGCTGAACAACCCGGCTTGGCTGCTCTCGGTGTTCCAAAAATCAAATAATGCATGCATGTCAGATGCCTCTGTTCGAGAGATTGAACAACAAACACCGAATATGCGTCCACGTGCGGCTAGCAATGCACTGCCTTGCCTTGCCTGGAGAAAGATGGCAGCCAGCCTACTCAAGACTGCTCGAATGCCTGTGAATGGATGTGTACTCTGCTACCTTTTACCCATTTCTGAATAGATTTGAGAGACCACTTGTGATCTTGAATAGAAAGATTTCTTTCCCTTGGAATCTCTAAAGCTATCAGTACTACTCTGGTCAGTGCAATGTGGTTAAGCGTTGGCCCCTTGGTGGCTTTCGGTATGCTTATAATCTAATGCAAATGTTGAATTACATGGGTAACTAGGAGAAAATTACGATAAGAAAAAAAGAAGAGATTCAAAGTGCAAATCTTAATTCAAAAGATCTGGCTTTGACGTAAAATACAATCGGCAGCATATGTTAGCAGTAACTAAAATTAGGTATTGATGTACCATCTGCAATCCTGTTGAAGACAAACGCGAAATATAAGTAAGTACTCAATCAAGAAGAGTAGGATTGCTTAGGGAATGGGAAGGTTGGACCAATCTCTTGGATGCTCAACTTTGCCAACCAGTGTCCCATGTCAACTCTAGTCTCCAAGTCTTCACCCTTGACCAAACCAGCAACGAAACCAGCAGCAAATGCATCACCTGCACCGTTGGTATCGGTAACCTTGCTAGCTTCCAATGGGTGAACAGGGTATTCTTTGACGATAAATTCGTCATTACCGTTGGAAGAGACTGTCAAGGTTGCATCTGTACCTTGGGTGAAAATGACTGTTCTTGGGGTCTTTGAGTTGACCTTTGGAAGGGAGGCAATGCTCTTGGCAATCGATAGTAGATCCTTGTCTTCCAAACCGTGAGATTCAGCATATGCTGCGGCTTCGGATTCGTTACAGATGATGAAGTCGGTGTATGGAATAACCTTGTCCAGTGGGTCCTTGAAGAATTGAGGAATGAATGGGGCTGAGAAGTTTAGCACGAACGGTTTGTTTTCTGCAGCGGCATGTTCACCTAGCAGAATGATTGCCTCTGGAGAAACGGTTAGATGGAATCCACCAATGTAGAAGAACTTACCCTTCTTGACCAAATCCCAGTTTTCTGGCTTTTCAAGGTGGGAAGGCTTGAAATGGTTGGCAGCGGCAAGGTCTGTGGCTAGGGATCTGTTTGCACCTGTGATCAAAGCAGCACATTTACCGGTTGCAATGTCATCTTGAACCATGTATCTGGTTGTGAGACCGACACTCTTGTTGGCTTCGATCAACTTGTCGGCAAAGACATCCTTACCAACGGAACCAAAGTATAGGACAGAATCAGTTGGTAGAACGTACTGTGCACCTCTGGCGGTGTTTTGGGCGGCACCACCGGCAATAAGATGGACGTTTGGCATCTGTAGGACTTCGTCAAAGATTGGCATGTGTTTCTCTTCGACTAGGATGGCATCGTTGGCCTTAAGATCGTACTTTTCCAAGTATGAGGCGTCAACGTCAACCTGTAGGTCTAGTAGAGGGTTACCAAGGCAGATTAGATCGTATGATGAGGACATTTTGAGTTGTTGATGGATGTTGGAATGAGCAAACGATCTGGTGAATGATGTAGAAAGGAGTCTTTTGAAATTTGCAAGCTTGAACATGTGTGATTGTTTAAGTGTTGACAAAGAGATCTAGGAGTAACAAGTTGGAAAGTTTCGATATCCAAAGCGCTGTTTGTTATACGAAGAAGGGTGAAAAAATTGTTGGTAACGGTGGCTGTGCAAGTGTGGCTCATGCTCAACGTGGCCGGTGGAAGACATGTGCAAGAGAGACAAACACAGTTAACGCATCTCTGCACCATTACCACCACCACCACCACCGCTTATCCCCGGAGACGGCGGCTCTTTGTTGAGTATGAGAAATGTTGATCATTGACAGAGAGACTACGCTGAGAAAGACTCGAACGTGTTTGATTGGCTTCACTTGTTCAACAGTACTACTTTGAGTAGCATCAATTGGTTCACACGTACTGCATTCCTTCTCTTGATACATCTTGCATCAGTCACAACTTCCTTTCAACGGGTTACTCACTGAGGTCCTCTCTCTTACCTACAAAGATGAAGCTCCACATCGATTCAGATCCATTCCTACAGTACAGACCCTTCCCGGAATCTCCATCGTCAACCTTTGGCACCCATTGGCACGAGATTGTTGGTTCGGCCCTTGTCTACCATGCAATTATGCTGATATCTCCACTTGTTAACACCAGACTGTTTGGCAAACACTACACATCGATCACGAGCAAGAAGAGAAAGATCAACTTTGATATCCATACGGTTGCCTTTGTTCAATCCCTCATCTCCATTCTTCTTTGTGTTCCAATGGCCTCGCATCCTATCATTTCAGAGAACCCAGTCCTTGGTTCATACCCGTTTGCAGGTCTAGTTGCTTCGATCACGGTGGGTTACTTTGTCTGGGATTTGTTCTACTGTTGCATCTGGCACTTTGACCTCTTTGGATTTGAATTCCTGTTCCATGCATTTGCTGCGCTGGTTGTCTTTGGATTGACATTCACTCCATTCTGTCAACCTTGCATTCCTTTTTTCCTAATCTTTGAACTAAGCAGTCCATTTGTCAACGTTCATTGGTTCCTTGCAAGGCTTCCCTCCGAGGCTGTCAATGCTAAACTATTCATGATCAATGGATTGTTGTTGATGTCAACTTTCTTCCTTAGTAGGATCGTTTGGGGGTTGTACGCTGCTGTTAAAAGTTTCTACATGTGCTACGAAGTTAAGGACCAGTTGGCCTGGTATATCATGCCTGTCACGTTTACTTTGAACATTGGATTGAACGTGCTCAACTGTATCTGGTTCTACAAGATGGTTAATATGGCTGTGAGAAGATTCGGTTCAAAAGAAGAAAAGAAACAAGGATGATGTTTTTCCCGCTACAATCGAATCTCTCACCCAGTGTTTTTTTTCTTCCTCCTCTTGTCATTATTCCTACTCTTTCTCTCCACTTTAACGACCCCTCCTCACTAATCATACCGTATGACATTCCCAACAACAAAATAGAAGTATATTGATTAACTTACAAAAAGAAAAAGATTGTGAAATTAAGAATAGCTATCAGTTCAGCTCAAACTGTAGGTGGCTCCCATCCTTGGAGCATTGAGGATAATTCCATTGATAATACCGGCAATCAATCCAGCAACAGGTACAGTGAAGATCCATCCAGAATAACACCATATCACCATTCTCCAGTTGGCTCCCTTCATATCCAAGTTACACAACCCAACAGCGACAGTACAACCAGTAGCAATCTGCGTTGTTGACACAGGAATCTCCAACTGGGTAGCCATAACAACTGTAACGGCAGCACCCAATTCAATGGCAAAACCTCTAGCTGGGGACTGTAGGATCAACTTGTTACCCAAGTTAGCAACCAACTTATATCCAAACATCCAGGCACCAATGACCAACGAACCAGCGGTGAAACAGAGAGTCCAAAGTGGAACATCCATCTTTGCAGAGGTTGTGTTTGTAGTCCAGACAAGATACACCGTAGATAGTGGACCGGCAGCGTTAGAGATATCGTTCGAACCATGTGCAAAGGACATGGTACATGCCGTGAAGGCCTGCAATAGTGAAAAGATATGTTCAACCTTAACGTTGTAAAACTTGGATCTGGCATGCATCTGTTCCACCCCTGCTCCTAATAGTGTGTCTTTGAATCCCCCACCAGTTTTGGAAGGTCCTGACTGCATCGATATAACATCTTGACGGAATCCATGACTTGCCATTAGTGCAATTAGCATTGGCCATTTGGATGGGATTCTTAGCATTTGACCCCAGATCTTATATTCGTCATCTGTAACGTAGGTCTTCATGCTGATGTTGTCAATTGTGACCGGTGGTTGAAGGGCAGCTGCCGATGGTGAAGGGCTTGTAGAGATTTGTTTCTCTATTTCAACCTCACCAACGTCTTGGTTCTTTCCTGCATCATCCTCTAGAGATGATATGGATGTGGACTCGGCAACTTCTTTGGTTCTTCTACCTTCGTAATAGTCTGGAACCAACTCGACACCTTCTGGAATTGGAGGAATGTTATCTGTCGATTTGAAATAGTAGATGAATCCAATTGGCACGTGGTAGAATGGAATGGTCCAATCTTCATAGATCAACCTTCTACGGAAGATTGGGTTGATGAAAGTCATGTAAACTAGCGCGGCAACACTACCAACTCCAAAAATTGAGCCCAAGGTAGCACCGGTTGACAAGTTGTCCAAGTTCAAGTTTGGTGCTCCTTTGTAAACAACCAACATGGTCAAGATGGCAAACGTCACAAAAACAACAACTGGAGCAAAGAGTAAAGCACGCTTCAAATCGTTCTTTCTTTCCAAGATGGCAAACTTGACAAACAAGAAAATGATGGCTGAAAAACAGCCACCAATCAAAGGTGCAATGAACCATGCTGCAACAATCTGGGAGAATCCTTCCCATCCCCAAAAGATATTGTCGGCACCAACGGCAGCAATACCAGCGCCAATTAACCCACCAGCGATCGAGTGGGTTGTTGAAACAGGCATACCAATGTAGGTGGCAATGCTCAACCAGATGGAGGAGCCAACCAAGGCACAAGTCATTGTGAGCATTAAAACGGCTGGAGACTCAGCAAATGCATCCAAATCAACAATTTTCGTTCTGATCGTATCGGAGACTCTTGAACCTGCCAAAACGGCACCCAAGAATTCACAGAGTGCCGCTAGGACCATTGCTTGCCAATATTTTAAACATTTCGATGAGATTGAAGAGGAGAAGGAGTTTGCGACATCGTTTGCACCAATGTTGAATGCATCCAAGAATGCAAAGGCGACGGCTAAGCCAAAGATGTAATCAAAAACGTGTAAGAACATCCAGATGGTGGGCAAGTGAAGATATGGTTGCGAGTGTTTCTTGGATTAGCCTATCTAGCTACTTTGAAGGAGCAATCCATATTGAAAAGATAGAATCTGGCAAGTATTTATACGTTTCAGCACTTCCCACCTTGCAATAACTCTAGCATTGAGAAAATACGTCGATTACACGTGGTGGCTATCACATTGACATTTCAAGAGACAGCATGATAATCTCCAAGCATGGGGACTCCTCAGCCAAGTATGAGAGAGAAATTATATCTTCATGAGAGTAAATTGAAAAGGCCAAGACTGTTTGTCCTTCCTTCGTGCGCTTTTCCATCAGTACGTGTGCCGTCACAGAGCAGAGCAGAGCAGGCACGCCGTAGACAGCAAAGCCAGCCAACTGTAAAAAACCAAGACATTTTTGATCTTTTGGTTTCTCTTCTTGTTTGAGGCCACATGTTTGGCTGAAGAAACTCACACATGCTTGGAATGACAATTGTGAATGCTAACGCTAGGGGTATGACAACCTGGTGGTATGCTATCGTATAGATCTTTCGAGGTAGTTTGTAAAGGGAGCAGATCCATATGAGATCGTGTGAGCACGGTAGTGTTGAAAGATGGTCTCAATCAAGGGTCCATCATCAGTTACAGTCAGGGTCCAGGCTGGCTATCTCCACCATGTGTGTCCACATAACGTGTTGCAAGTGTTATCTTTGGTGAAATCACAAAACGTTTCTCTTCTGTCGTGGCTACCAAAATCACCACTGGTGGGAGGAAGCACCAAATGCTTGGCTCTTCCCACGTGGGGCCCAACGGGGCGAGGCTATGCTGCGCTGTGCGGGAACACCACGGGGTAGGCTGCGGTAGGTTTTTTTGCCAGTTTCACTTCAGTTTTGCCTCCTATTTGTATTGAGGATGGGATAGTTGATAGAGATATGGTAAGATTATCATTGTCGAAGTCAAAAAGGATCCAAGCGTTGTAAAGATGGCCATGCTAATCGTGCTGGGAGCCACTAGCTAGAGATTGGTGGATCGGTGGTTGCTGTTGTTGTTAGTTTACGTTGTGATTGACAAGCAGCATGTTCGATACTGCACTCCATTGATTGATCTCATAGAATTGGAGAGTTGGTTGGTGAAGGAAGCAAAATCACAACCATCTGGCAATATGTAGTGTAGTCGTGAAGATAAAAGCTGAATACCATCGGACCTGTGAATGCTTGGTGGCCACAACTGATTCATGGACCTCAACCTAAACTTGGACACTAGTCAAATGCAATTACACCCGCTTAATTGATATCTGAGAACGAGATCTGATCAATTGCCACTCATAATCAGGTGTTTCAAAAGGGTGGAAGAGATAACAGTGGAAAATAGAGTGAAATATCAACACTAAAGCTCTGATTACCTTAGTGATTAGGTAATGTGAAAAGTTGTAGAATGATTCTTTCTAGAATGTTAATCAATTACGTCACCAATGACGTACAGTTCAACAAGACCAGGTCTTCGCGAGCCTTCGATTGATCGCATGGGGAGTATACAAGAAAAGGATGTTAACAACAAAACACAAAAAGATATCCGTCAAGCCTACAGTACCCCCACCCCAACCATCCATCATCTGTTACTACAGCAACAGGTCTCGAGGCTTTAATAGAAC
This sequence comes from Ogataea rishiriensis, assembly GCA_030569615.1. Taxonomy (NCBI): domain Eukaryota; kingdom Fungi; phylum Ascomycota; class Pichiomycetes; order Pichiales; family Pichiaceae; genus Ogataea; species Ogataea rishiriensis. The sequence goes on along the minus strand of JAJMLH010000012.1, from coordinate 300,111 downwards.
CATTCAACGACTTTTAAGACTCAGCACAGAGCCCTTCATCAATCAAATCTCCCATCCCTCAAGCAGATCACATCGCCAGCTGGCTAAATAGCTCTCTTCATTAGTCAACCAAAATCAAACTTATCATCAAAAAGAGCCATTTACATCGTTCCTAATGTCTTTGGAAGAACCAACGTGTAGAATCTGCCGCTGTGAGAGCTTACCTGATGATCCACTATTCCATCCTTGCAAATGTAGGGGGTCCATCAAATACATCCATCAAGATTGCTTGATGTCCTGGCTCGATCACTCAAAGAAAGACTCATGTGACATCTGTCATTCCCCATACACATTCAAAACGATATACGACCAGAATACCCCAGATGTGTTACCCGTTAGATTAATCCTTAAGAGACTGTTGAGCCAATTGGCTGCGGTTCTGTACATATGCTTTATGGTCATTCTAATTGTTGTTCTCGTCATCATTGAGATTCCCATGTTTGTCACATTCACAGCTAGAGTGTATACCTGGTTAATGGGGTGTCCCATTCCAAACAATAGCAAGGACGGTTCAAGAGTGAGTATATGGAAAGCACTGCTGTTTGGAAACAGCAAGATTGAGTATGACGACATCAGTGGCATGGTCAACTGGAACAATTTTGAAACTATAGCAGTTTGCACATACCTTCCCGGATTGAAGACTCTCATGATATCTGCATTGATTATCTGTTCTTTGATTGTTATACAAGAATGGGTGAGAAAGGACGAAGGATTTAGGAAGATCATTCATAAAAAGATTGGACCGGATTTGAGAATGAAAAAGATGCTCAGAATGATCGATGAGCTTCCCGCGGGCGTTGAATTTCCACATCCACCACCAGCACAAGCACTACCCCGGTTACCACCACAAGTGCAACCAGGAATACCACAGATAAATGATCAAATGTTTGACCTGCCTGAGTTGGGTGCAGATTTGCTGAGAATCTTGGAAGAAGACCCGAATCGGGCTAGAGATCACAGAAACCTCTTGAGGGAACAACGTATGAATGATGACGATCGTGCCCCGCAACAACAAGATCCAGATGCTGCTCGAAGAGGACTACTCAACGATGTCGATGCACGTTTGCAAGCCTTGCGTGGGGTCCTTGGAAATCTTCCTGAGAATAACCGTCAAGTTGGTTTTGAAGGCATAGAGCGCCAGCAAGAACAAGACGAGAGAGATCCTGTCAGGAGACGTAGGTTTCCACCACGTCTTGTGGGAGAGCAAAGAGCCCGTGAAGCTGCTGATGCCAATGCCAATATGGGTGCCGAGAATGCTGCTATTAGACGTGTGAGAGAAGCTGCTTTTGCTGTCGCTGCTGATATCGCTGCTGATATCGGTGGTCCTGCTAATGATATGCCGGCTGGGGTTGCTCCTGCTCAACCTCCCGTTGAAGAAGCTAGACCTCTTAACGAGAACGTCATTGCTGAGCTCATTCTGAGCCCTAGCTTCCCGTTCAAAGTTGCTGTGTTCATGAACCTGGTTATCGTTGCAACGCTGGGTACGTTCTACTTCATGCCGTCACTCTTGGCAATGACCGCTTCCAATGCCATCAACTCTATGGTAATCACGGTCTATGCACTTTACATCAGCGCGGCTGAGAGTACGGGTTTGCTTTCAGCTTATTCATACGCTTGCGATATACTGGTTCATGATAAGGTCTATCTGCAAGAATACATTTTGCCGGCATTCACCTCGAGCGAGTTTTGCATCACTGTGAAAAACCAAGCTATGGAACACATTCTCATTCCAGTTATGAGTCTCTATCACAACGTTATATTCTGGAAACCTCAAGCGGATATGTTTGAAAGATCGTTAATGGCCATTCTTGGACATACATTGGCATGGTCTTTTGCTCTTCTTCTCATGAGAAAGATGGAGAAGGGTTGCTCACCAGTCAATCCATTGGAAGGTTTCTTCCGTGCTGGTTACATCATACTCTTGGACATAACATCAACTGTGAAGGTGTTTACCATCTTTGCTCTTGAAATTCTTGTGTTCCCAGTGTTTTGTGGCTACCAGTTGGACGTTGTCCTTGCACCAGTTTTTGGTAACGAAGAATATGGATTACTACTTTCACAAGAATTGGGATTACTCCAATTGAGTGGTCTCTTTTTGCACCTTGCTACCGGTACTTTGTTCATGTATCTGTTTGCCTCCTTCGTTAGCATGTCCAGAGAACAGATCTTGAGAAAAGGCGTTTTGTTTTTCATTAGGTCTCCAGATGATCCAAACGTCAGGCTTGTACATGATGCATTAATGAAGCCATTCGGCTTGCAACTCTACAGGATATCACTTTCTGCCCTCGTCTACACAGGTTATATCATCATCGAGTTTGGTGCTATTACCTGGGGTGTGAGGTACCTTTCCCCAGTGACAATCTTCCCAGCAAAGAACAATTATAACGTTTTGGCAGTCAGCGTCATCATTCTTGCCAAGGTCAGAAACGATATATCAGCTACTGCTTTCAAAGAGTTTTGGAAAAGATGCTTCCGTATCTCGTGCTCCACCGTGCGGTTATCATCCTTCATCCTTGGCGTTGATGATCCTCATGAGAGAGGTTATGTTGTTTATAGAAACGTGCTCTACAGATTGTTTTCAAATTGCAAACCGGACTTCTCAAATCCTATACCGGCATTCAAGACAAAAGAATTCTTTGAACAGAATCCTAACCAACATGCATGCTTCGTTCCTGATGGAAACTTTGTGAGAGCACCTGATGATGACAACGTTTCAAGAACTTTCATCAAGAAGCTCTTTGTTGCTGTCACCAAGAATGATAAGTTATTGTCCTTACCAAAACAGGATGAGACTGATAACGAAGAGAGGTATAATCCTTATGGTGACGAAGACATTGTCAGCATCACGACTTACACGATTGTCTACAGACCTCCTCATTTCAAGACAAGAATATTCACCCTGCTTGGGATGCTATGGCTATTTTCAATCGTTCTCGCGGTGGTTACCTACTTGAGTGCAATCTCAATCGGCAAGTTGTTGGTTCTTCAAATTTTCAAATATACGTCAGCTCCGTTCACGTACAATTATTTTGCACAAGATTTCCTAAGGTTGGAAATACTCTCTTTTGCGATTGGATTGGCATTTATTCAACAAGCATTCAAACTGTATGAACTTTATTACAAGAAGCTGGGCGAGATGACAGATGGAGAACTTGACATAACTACTGCTGAGAATGAGGAAGACCAGGTGGAAAACTCTACTGAGACGACTCGCCAGTCCATGATTATGACCCTATTCAAAAGCGCCAAACAGGAACTTGTCAATTCAGTTCAAAAGGTGTATGAAATGAGAGGTATGATCGGTAAAGCTGTCTTGCTCGTCAGTTTGCCCGGATGCAGCCTTTTCGTTCATAAGTTGTGCATTGATTCCCCATTTGCAATGCTTATTCAATACCAGGAACAAAAGGACACTAGCAGGTTTGTGCCTACGGTTATGATGTTAGCAATGGTAATGCTTCATTTGATCTCTTCCGAGAGCACGCTGCTTCCTTTCATTGAGATAATCAAGCTGAATACTCTTGATGAGCCTCTTAGAGGACAAGCATCAGAAAAAATGGTGAAGAAGGTTAAGGAGGTTGTATACCCTGTTGCTGCTCAAGTTTCATTGTTGATCATCTACTGCCTCTACGAATTTTATGCCAATCATGACGAGGCGTTCAGATCTAAGTTTGGGTTTGTCACGTTTTTTTCTGTCTACACTGTGGATACTATGTGGAAAATGAATGGACAGTCAATGAACGTTATTCCAATTTTGCTACTGATCAATTGGACAATTTGGTGTTTCTTAAGGTTTGGTATCATTGCCACTCATTATCTTGCTGATATCAATGCCACGTTGAAGGATGAGCATTATGGTAGAGGTAAACTGTTGGCGAACAGCGACGAAGCTGAGGATGAACGAGTTGAGGTGGAAATCTAGTCGAAATGTTGGTGCTTCTAGTACCATCAACTTGATTGTGCATGTAATCACGTCTGGTTTTTTAAGAATCTTTCAAAGAATTGATTATACCTAATTATAGAATTTTGGTCTGTAAATTCATGAGCTGTAGTGTCGTATTGAGCATTAGACAAGAAGAAGCAAAAGGGGAAGCTGAACTGCTGACAGTGGCATATAAGGAAATCGTTGTTATTAAAATTACAGGTGACTGGTTAACTGATATCAAACATGAGATTCAAAAGTAAATATTGGTCGAAAAGAGGAGAATAGGAAGGTAAAACCATTTTAATGTGTGAGATGCGGTATGGTATGTACTGTTTCGGGTGTACCAAAGTTCAAGAATCAATTGGCCCAAACTGTCTCCGTGACACCAGTGTAGCTGGTTCCTGTTAATGTTGCAGTTGCTGTTTCTATCTCTGTGATGTCTGTCCAGTCTGGAGCACAAGTGTTGTAGATAGTATGGTTAAGACCATCAGATGCATCTGAGAAGTATGAAGTTGCTGGAAAACACGAAGATTGTACGTATGTACTATACTCCGTAACGTCATAGAGATATGTTAAGGTCATTGTGGAGTAGGAAAGAATATAGTCTGCTTAATACTTCCGTTAGTCTTTTCTGTTGATGTAGATTGGAAGAGCAAAATGAAACTCTAAAACTAGGTCGGTTCAGGCGTGTGTACACTTACTCGAGCCAATTGTTGTGGATGCAAAAGCCATTAAGACTAAGATTGTTGTTAATGATCTCATTGTAACTTTGTCGATTCAGTTATTGCAGTTTGGTAAAAAAGTTGACATGGTGAAAGGAAAGAAATTAAATGTTTCTCTTGAAAGAGACAATAGAGAAGAAATCTGAAGATAAACAAGCTTATAAATACATCAAAGTGTTCTATGAGAAATCTAGGAGTAAGCTTGAGCTCTACAGCATGAAGTTAAGTTACTGAAGAGTTTAACCCTGGTTGTGTTACCAATTGATACATGTCAAACACCGAAAAAGGGGGGTTGAAAAATCAGTTCTGGAAATGCATGGACTGAAAATGAAATTTCCTATTTGGGACAACTCAATGGGCCGTGTGAGGCTATTCAACAGGTCTATACCATTGAAGCTGCTTGTGGAGTGAATAGAACAGACAGGAAAGAACCACCAAGTGTGCCATAAGATCAGTAACTTTTAAATGCCTTGACCCCAATCAAGGCCAGATCCGGCCAAAGTTCAGCTGGATTTCCACAAGTCCCGTCAGTTTTGCAGAGGCAGATGAGACGATGTTTCACGTTTTGCCTGTTTCACAGATCTGAAACCCCTGGTTGCTCATCTTCGCTGTTTTACATTGCTGAGCACATATTGAAGTGACAAATTGATCCTGTACAAACGATCAATGATCAGTCTAGATCAAGTTCAAAGCTTTGAACGTGATGTTGAATGTTTGAACCATTCATCTTCAAAGTAAAAGGCTGTGCAATTACCCCAAGACATGGAAGTATTCAATTCTTTTTTTCGGATTTTCTTTTTTTTTTTGGCCAAAGCTTGAGATGAAAAAAAATAGAGGTGAAAAATGTCCCCTTCAACTGGCTACAACTTAGCATCTGGCTAGAGGGAATGATTGCAAACCCTACAGCTTGATATAGTTAGAAGAGTAAGAATGTCAGGCGGTAGAGTTGTTCTATGGACGCTTTTCACTGTCGGGATGACGACAGCGCTGGTGGAAGCGTTCCACTGTTACAGAGATAGGAAGTCATCAGAGGGTCCAACAACAACAGTGCCAAGATCAGCAGTAAGTATCTCGGAGACAATTGAAGATTATCCAGAAGAATTGATTAAAGAGCAGCTTGCTCGTAACTATGCCTTCTTGACCGATGAAGGTATGGAGAAAGTTAGAGATCAATTTGTGGTTGTTGTTGGTGCCGGTGGAGTTGGATCAAACTGTATCACATCGTTAGTCAGATCCGGTGTCTCCAAGATAAGAATAATTGATTTTGATCAGGTTTCGCTTTCTTCATTGAACAGACATGCAGTTGCCGTTTTGAAAGATGTTGGTGTTTCCAAGGTTGAATGTTTGAAGTCTCATCTACTTCAAATAGCTCCTTGGTGTAAAATCGAGGCGATCAATGAACTTTGGACGATAGAGCATGCTGAAAGGTTACTGTCGGAAGGAAATCCAACTTACATTGTTGACTGCATTGACAACATTGATACCAAGGTTGATCTCTTGACATTCTGTTACGAAAGAAGCCTTCCTGTTATTTCATCTATGGGTGCTGCATGCAAGTCAGACTCGACAAGAGTTAATGTTGGTGATCTATCAACCTCTGATGAAGATCCATTGGCCAGGTCTGTGAGAAGGAGACTCAAGAAGAGAGGTATATTGACCGGTATTCCATGCATCTTCTCAACTGAGAAGCCAGATCCAAAGAAGGCCAACCTGTTGCCACTAGCAGAGGAGGAATTCGAGCAGGGTCAAGTTGATGAGCTTAGTGCATTGCAAAACTTCAGAGTGAGGATCTTGCCTGTCTTGGGAGGTATGCCAGCCATGTTTGGAATAACAATTGCCACATTTTTGATAACTACCGTTGCAGGTTACCCTGTGGAACCAATCGAAGGTAAGAATAGAATCAAAGTTTACGATAGTCTTTTGCAATCGTTGGCGGCACAACAGAGTCGTCTTGGAGTCAAAGATCAACGTGTTCAGGTTGCAACTGGAGAGGTGAACTACATCTTGGAAGAAGTTTTCAGAGGTAAGTCTCCGATTTCAGGATACTCTACAAAGTTGACCTTGTCCAGATGGGATCCATCGCAAGAGATTTCCACTCAGAACGTTGTAGTCATGACCAAAGACGAGCAAAAAGAGCATGAGCAGAGAATTCTCAAAGGTGGAGAAAAGTTTGAAGATGTGTACAGCAAAGAGGTGCTAGAACTGGTCAAACAGAGGTTTGAAGAGGAGAAATTCTACTCCAAGTTTAGATGAAGTAGAAGTCGACCATCCATTTTATAAACGTGTATCAAATAATAATTCTAAGACTCGCTAAAAGTGTTTTTATGTCTTTTCATATATACAAGTAGAGAAACGGAAGGGGAAAACAACAGGTTCAATCCTTTTTTATTACCAAAAAAACCATTTTTGGGCCTTCTTTGCAGGCGTTCCAAAAGCTGGGTTTTTGCTAGCGGTTGGATCCTTCATGACACCTTTGGCACCTCCCATATGATCAACCATTCCTTTCAATCCATCCTTACTCAAGGTTCCTCTCAATCCTTCCTTTCCATAGCTCTTACTAGCGGCCTCTGTGAATTTTCCAACGTTGAATCCAAGCGAACGTAATTTTGAAACAACCGTTGGTGTGATGGCTGCCGTTATTGGCACCCTGATGAAGATCAACGATTTATGGATGGCATATGCAAGGGCAATCTCTGTCCATAGTGTAGAGTAACCACTGCTGTTTCCGGAGGAATCGGTGGTGGTTTCTGATGTGGACTTGGACCTGTTCGAGATCCATTTGGAAAGACCTGTTATGTCCAGAAGTTTATCCTGATATTCTCTGATCGTGTCTTCTCCTGCTGAATGGACCAGGAGGAAACAGAGTGGGAAGTCAATACATGATAGTGCAAAATATATTCCCAAGGCACTATAGCCGTACTCTTGGAACAGGAGTTTGATGCCTGTTGGCTTTGACTTTGGCTTTGGCGGTGGTGGTGAGGAGGAAGAAGTAGATGATGAGTTGAATCTCTTTGCCCTTGCTGAAAAGTCTTTGAACAGGTTTCTTGTGTTTTTGAGCGCATGAGAGTGGTTCAGTCTAAGGGACTGTATGAATCCCAAGGAAGAGGACGAATAACCTCTTAGCAAGGAGTGATTCATGGAAGGAAATTGGCGAATGCCAATGGATGCGGCCCTTCTCGTTGTTGAGAGCATCATCCTGTTCAGAAGCATCAATGGGCTGTTTCTCTGCAGTACGGTTGTTCTTACAATGCAAGTCTTGGGTCAATTGATGTTTCCTCAGACGATATATGGTTGCTTGGGAGGTCCTATGGGAGGTTTAATGCAAAAGGCGTTGGTAAGATGTAAATAGAGGCCGTTGAAAACTGCTCTCACACATGCTGTGTGTACCACATTCAATTTTTCAGACACCGCCACACCCAGCAGCTTCGGTCTTGAGATAGTGGCGCACGCATCTACCTCTGGCTACTACTCTCAACTCTTGGAATAATAGAGTGCAAAGATATCTGTATTTGATTAACTCGACAGGCAACTGTACATGCAGCTTATGTAATAAATATTTATAGAAGATCGGATAGATGGGGAGGAAAAAAAGAAGGTGAGCAAGATGCAGAAAGAGAGAGAGAGAGAGAGAAGAAGCACCTTTGAATGTGAGGTTCGAATAGAGAGACAAACATTGAACGATCAACGTTCAAACCAAGTACAAGAAAAAACATGAAACGTGTGTATGTAGGTGGTATTTGGGTGATATGGTATGTGGTATAATGGGGGTGGTCAATCATAGCTTAGACTTTGCATCTCTACCAACGGTACACTTGATCAAACCGTTTGGATGAGGGGATGGGTAGAACAACTCATTGTCGTTCTCCAATCCCTTCCATTTGAAATCAATCAAGAAGTAGTGCTTGTTTGGCAACGAGTATGAAACGGTCTCGATGTCTGGAACATCCTTCAAGATGGCCTCTGACATGTGGTACATGGTTGCTTGAACCGAGGCTGAGTTCTCTGTTGCAAACAACTTTAAAGTTGTATCTCTTGCACTCTTGTATGCAGCATCAATGACACCGGCTTCTGCTAGCTTGTAGACGCTGGCCAATGAGCCTAGCTTCTTTGAATCCCATTTCCAAGTGGCATCGACATCTGTGGATAGAATTCTGTCTGTTGTTGGTTGCAAGGTTGTGTAGTCACAGTCGTGGTAACCGTAGAACATGGATCCTGTTGACTTCAACACGGTCAAGCCTTGGATTCCAGAAGAAAGAACAAACTCACCGGATCTCTTGTACTTGAGGTCGGCAGTTCTGGTCTCTTCACCATCCTTTAGGAAGGAATGGTCGTGCAACTTGCCATCAACTTCATACTTGGTCCATCTGTGCTGTATGATGTGGATATCAATACCTGACACGTGAGAGTACTTCTTGACAAAGTGTTGAGCCAAGTGAGCAGCAAATCTTTCGATTGGGAAAACATCAAACTTTTTAGCTTCGACTAGAATAGTATTCTTGACAGTGTCTGTTGGGATGATAGGAGAGTTGTCAGCCTTTGTGTATGAGGCGTCAAAGTCACCCAAGAGAAGAACCTTGACGGTAGCCTCCATAACCTCGTGCACCTTCGGGTTCTTCTTGTCCTTCTTGACCTTGAGGAACTTGACGTTGTCCTTACCGTATGTGGATGATTGTAAAACTGCCATTTTGATGTAGTGTGATGTTATGTGATGTGAAAAGATGTGATGTGAAAAGATGTGATGTGATAAGATGAGATGTGATCTATTGTGATATGATTTGATATGAATATGCTGAAAAGATTATATTACTGAGAAGGTTGAAAAGAGTTCACGGGAATGTAAAGGGCATTTATACAAAGCACGGTCAAGATGGATATGAAAGCAAAACCTCATCCATCCCCATTCACGTCAAAAATGAATAGCCACCATCAGCTGCTATCAATAGCGTCGGCTTAAAACAGACAATATGGACGTGCATTATCGCGGGACAGCCAGCACGCAACCTCGCAGGGGGCGGTCCCCGGTGACTCCCCGGTGGCTACCCGGGGGCTGCCCGGTAGCTTTTGGGGCACGATGGCCGGCCGAGTTGGCAGTGGATCCAACCCTGCTGATTGGCTTCCAAAAGCAATCACAGCAATCACAGCAATCACTACCAACAACAACAGAACCACACGACATTAGGTATCGGTCCCAGTTGCTACTATCAACAGCGCAGTGCAAGCATGTATGCTGGGATATCTATCGCGGTTTGTTGTCGTCATAGCAGCAAGTTGAAAAGTCGTTCGATTTGGCATTGCTGATTGAAATCAACACACTGCACGGTAATTACCGCACGGACCGTTGGATTGTCGCCAGGTCGCGCCTGGTAATGAGAGCTCTTCGGTCTTGACCGGTGGGTGGTGCCCAGCTGGCGAGCCGCACGATTACTGGAGTAAGCTTACTGCTGCTATTTGATAATCAAAGTGTGAGGTTGGCTGTTTCACCATCGACGATGGCCTGTCTGCTGCTTACATCATCCTACCTGGGGAATCTTGGAAGGGTTGGGGTCTTTACAGCTTGCGGTAGTGCGGTATTACTTTAGGTTTGATCACCGTTAAAGTGTAGTCCATAGAGCTTCTTTTCTTGACAAGTTGACGTAGCAACGTCCATATAGGTCCCCAGATGAAACAGCTTGATCACACTACTTCCTACCTGCCTACTGATACCAGTTGGTTTCCCATCCAGCCTGTTTCTCGCCCGTGGTAGGACAGTACAGAGGAACAGGTAGGTATTTCTGGCAAGAACGGCCTGCCGATGCCACGGTCAGATATCCGTCGTCCCAAAGCGGTAATTCTGTAAATAAAGATTTCACCGATGGCCAGTCTCGTCCGAGCAGGCCTCAAGCTTTCGATAACCTTTAGCACTATCCATCTTGATTATGCAAGGAACAATTGCATCGTATGTTGGTAATTGCAAGGGGTATGAATGGTTGCTTTCGAATGGGCAAAAAGGCAAAGGTTATGGACGAGGTGAGTTGGCCGATTCAAAGGCACCCCATCTTGTGAGTTTTTCCTAATGGAGGACATACATACCTTCGTGTAGCTGGGCTACAGCCCCTAGATTCCAGATCGTGCCACCATGTCGATCTCGAATAGGTAGCAACTTTAGTGGTTGGTTCGTTCCTTCCTTCCTTCCTTCACTGCAATTGACTTGTAGATCTTGAATCTAACTCGAAGCAATCTTCGGTTTCTCCGTAGTACGCCTCAGTGCTACAAGGAATCGTTGTAGTATCGGCACTCCTAGTTGTTACCTTTTCCTTTATATTGAATCAAGAACCGATCATACGGTTTCTCTTTCAATCGCATGATTGCTTTCAGCAATCAAAGAGTTCAAGTTTCAAGCGTAATTCATCCTTTGAAGAATCAAAAATCGTTTGATGATTGTAAAGCTGTTTTCTTCATCCGGTTTGGTCCAGCGAGCACCATCTCAGTACTGTCAAATTTGGAAGGTACTACCTTGATCTTCAATCTTTAATCATTGTTTTGTTCAAAGCTCAATTCCGTACAATTGCTAGTTCAACAGTAACAGTGAATGGTAACAGTGAATGGAAGATATGTAGTCAAAAATATTTCACTTTGACGGTCAAAAAAAGAGATGTCAGCTAAGAGGTTCGAACTCTTGCATCTTTCGATATCACGGCCTAAACGTGACGCCTTAACCACTCGGCCAAACTGACAATCTTATGCAATAATGTTAACTAGGCAATTTTGACACCATTTGTGTCACGTGACACGCAACACGTGACCAAAAGCACGTGGTTTGGCTGGACTGCTGAAAATAGGTGGTTTAGCTTGCTTAAACAAAAATAAACGAACAGTTATATAGTTATAATCACTCTATTCAACTAAAAAGCGTATTGAGTTTAAATAGTTTTATATTTCTGTCCATAGCTATGAGTCGAAAGCAAAAAAATGGCTGTTTGTGACATTTGGAGTGTTTCCAGGTAGATTTTGCTAGAATTGAACTCCATTTCTCAAAACTTGACTTACACTTGTTGCAGTAATCACTCAATGGCTATTTCTTTGACGTTAATAAATCATTATCAATGATTAATCAAACTACAGATTGCCAATTACTATTGGATGCTTGGGTTAGATGTGAAAAAGTCAAAAATGGCACTCGAGGAGTTGCACCTGTGCATTTTTGGACCATACACCTTTACAGTTCGCTGGTAGCAACCTTCTGCACCGACTTTCTTCCTGTCAAGGTGGACTGTGCTCGTTCAATATGCCTACCATTCTTTCACCAGACCACTCCTGCTTCAATGAACCAAACTCCACGTGTATCAGGCTTGATAGTGTAAGCCTTGACACCGTTTCTTTGCCTTGATTCTATTCATCAAGTCTGCTTTCTTGGGGTACAGCGGTGCTCTCAAAGTAGCATTTGAGAAGGTACTTCATCTTTTTGATACCTGGATCAATCCATTGACTATGGTGTTTATGAGGATCACTCTGGAGTAAGAATTGACTGCCTGGCTCATCTCAATTGGAGGTTCCCAATTCGTTGCAGTTGAATGACAGACTACGAACCGTTCTCGTGGTCAAAAGTGGATTAAATAGTTTTAGGTGAACCGTTGATGGTCAATTACAATCCACGAACCTCTCCTGACTCTCTCAGATTTTTTATAGGGTTGGTTTGTGTCTCAAAGAGGTAAAATTGGGGCTCCCACTCGTAGCAGCATTAAAAAAACAGTAGAGATCCAAAAAAATAATCAGCCCAACGCGGGGATTGAACCCGCAACCTTGTGATTAAGAGTCACACGCTCTACCGATTGAGCTAGCCGGGCTGAATTGTTTACCAAATCTGCTGCAGAGTAATATGATACAAAGTTTGTCACGTGAGTTGTGTCACGTGACAAGAATGGTTTTATAGTTGCAGACGCCACAGAATAATTATAGTTATGTCAGTTTGGCCGAGTGGTTAAGGCGTCACGTTTAGGCCGTGATATCGAAAGATGCAAGAGTTCGAACCTCTTAGCTGACATATTTTTTGGACCTCCAGGCTGACCGAGAAGAAGATGAAGAAGCTTAATCCATTCTTTTCGTTTACCAGCCTAAGTATGTTTACACGGTTCATTTTTTTTTGTCTATCACCTTGAATTAACTGGGATATTCAATGTGGGGTTAAAATGCAAAGGTATGGAAAGGGTGGATACCCAATGAGGAGTTGAAATGAAACTACTGGAAGTATTACAATTGATTTAGATCCAATGGTTCTGGAAGTATTACAATTGATCTAGATCCAATGGTTGCTCGATGGCACAGGGTTCAACAAGGGATGAGCAGTATAGGCTGGGTGACTCCACTTTCCTAAAGAGAGTGAAAGTGAAACTTACCAATTATGGTTGCATGAGTACAATGTAGATGGTTAACTCAAATGGATGGAGTTTGAGGAAAGTCCAGTCAGCATCCATCCATCCATCCATTGCTTCTTCCTTCATCGTACTACAAACTTGAGACAGGTAATTCTAGATCCTTGATTTGGATAGATCAAAGTCTGGACTTGAGTGAATGATGAGCACCTTGTAAGTAAACGTGACTGGTATCTTGTCAGGGTGACAGCAAATGCCAGATCCAATTTGAACTGATCTCGTTTGAAGGCGAGAAACATGAGGCGTTGTCCCGATGGAGCCAGACTTCTTGATCTGAATCTCACTTTGACAATCACCATTGTTGAAATTGAGAAGCATCGAATAATGACGACCTTGTTGCAAGCTGTCTTTCCATTCCTTTTCTTTCAATGAGATAGGGCGTTTTCCACTGGGGGATAAGTTACAGCCGTTTTTTTTTTCATTCCCGTTGATGTTGATCATGCTGTTCTTGCCTTTTTGGGCTGGACCCTTTGCTCAGGACTGCTGTTCGATTATAAGGAAACTGGAACAGAGGGTATAAGGATTGTGGAAGTTGTGATTTGACAGAATCTGGGGTAAAATAATGCCAGGAAGCAGTGATTGAGCACCATCAAAGGATGCTGATACTTGTATCACCACACCTTGAAAGAAACCACCAATGAACTTCAGAGTGATCCTGCTGTTTAACCCAACAGCAAGAGCAATTGAGCATATCCAGACAAGTAATTGAACCAAACACCGTACTGAAAACAGATTAAAACATCAAAATTGATTGATTAGAGGTGAGGTGACGTGTCTGTGGCTGTGTTTGCGTGTAGCCGTAGCAAATTTTCATCGGTTATTAATGGAAGGTACGTCATCGGCTGCCGTGCCAGGCCAGGCCAGGCCGTGCCCCTGTCGAGTCTCCCGCTGGCCGCAGCAAAACGTACGGGGACAGGGGGGGAAAGGCCAAGGGCAAATGTGCAAAGTGGACCATCATCATCACCATCACCATCGCCAAACAACCAACAACGAACCCAACCTACTCAAACAAGTGTGGGAGAGGGGGATCGAACCTTTATTGTTATACTCTACAAAGAGGGCTTTTTGTTGTTTCTGCCTCTTTCTTTCTATATCCAACACTTCTTAACAGCAACTATAGCACTGTATCGTTCTCCTTCCCCTGCAAGCTGTATCACCTGGCCAATTACATTCTTTTTGGACTCATACTTCTTTCTCTTTGGTTGAATCGATAGGATTGTTCTTGCACAATCCCCCAGGCAACTATCCTCTACTTGGCCTTCCTTCCTTTTCACCTCCATACCACAGTCTTTGAAAAAGCACACACAGGCATACACTGCCTCAGCAATACCAGTCTTCACCCTTCATAGACTTCCATTGACCCATCCATCCGTTCATTCACTTGATACCCATCCTCCATATCGACACTTCACTGGCCCTATCGACTTATCATTCACACGGATTATTAGTCACAGATCTCCAACTTGATCAACCAACTGTCTTGTGAAGAAGCAATTACCCCATATCAACATATACACACTGAAAATTTTCATCAACTGGGAACCAACCATTCATGATGAACTCGCAGCATGTGCAAAGACAAGGAGCTCAAGGACAGGATCGAGAACAGCATTTGACTCCTCCTCCAGGATTGGATCTTCCTTCCAGCCAACAGCAACAGCAAGTCACAACCATCAGGACCACTGGTAACAAACCAAAATTACTTCATGTCGCCCATAGGAGGTCTCCTAGCGAATTCACAACTTTGATGCGTAAGTACACTGTTTTCCTCTTCCTTTCCTTTCCATTCCCTTCTCAAACAATTACTAACATTCCAGGCTCTCGCTCGTTATATACCAGAGGAACAATTTAACCTTCAACGTCAATTGGAAATTGTTCAGGCTCAACAGCAACAGATTCTTCAACAGCAACAGCAGTTGACTCAACAGGCAGGCTATGTCCCAACTCCTCCTGGCCACAATGCACAAGGTGGCTTCAACTTCCAAAGCGTCTCAATGCCACCGCCAACACAACAGGGATCTAGAGGCCAGCACAGAAAATCCACAAGTAACGTTTCTACAATTGACGATGACTACGTTACCAGCAACCAAAGAGGCCATAGAAGAGCCCAGTCATCCGCCACATCTGGAAACTATCAGGCATTCAACAAGGCAGACGCCAGACAAAACATGACTGCAGGCCATAACAGAAGACACTCCCTTGGAATCTCAGAAGCAAAAAGAGCAGCTGCTGAGGCACAGGCTCAAAGGTCAGGACATTCTCCATCCAAACTGTCCGTGCCTACATCCTCAAATACTCTTTCACAACCTTCAATATCAGTGTCTGCAACAGATCCATCATCTTCTCTAATGAGCCCTCCTTCGTTCAAATTCCCTCCATCCCCAAAGCTAGAAGGTGAAAAGGATACTGCCTATACCACTACTACCACCGACAGCAACCCAAGGGCTGGCTTTGGACATTCAAAATCACGCTCAACTGCATCAAACATTGAGAGATCCCCACAGAGACAGTTTCAATTTCCTCCGACTGGTGGTGACAGTTCACAGCTCTTGGCACCTCCAAATCCTGGTTTTGCCGGACACGAAAGGCGCCAGTCTGGTCAGTTTGGCCATAGAAGCACCGGTTCTGATATCAACGGTAATTGGAGAAAGCAACAACAGACACCACAACAGCAATCCCAATCCCAAACTCAGCCTCAAACTCAGTCTCAATCAGGACTAGATCAGCCTGGCTTCACACCTGGCCATAGAGTGAGACCTTCCTATGGTGGGTCCATCTCCTCCATTGCACAGTTTAACTCTTCACAGAATGGTCAACAGAGAAAATCCCTATTTGCCCCATACCTACCTCAAAGTTCATTGCCTGAACTAATCAACGAGGGGAAGTTGGTCACTGGTACATTACGTGTGAACAAGAAGAACAGATCGGACGCATACGTTTCGACGGATGGCTTCCTAGACGCAGATATCTTCATCTGTGGATCCAAGGATCGTAACAGAGCCTTGGAGGGTGATTTGGTTGCCGTTGAACTTTTGCACGTTGACGAAGTTTGGGAGTCAAAGAGAGAGAAAGAGGAGAAGAAGAGAAGAAAGGACTATCCAGCAATCAAGAACAGCACCGACATCAATGACGATCTGCATAACGATGCAAGTACTTCTTACACGTCCTCATCCGGAGCCGTTGAAGCTTCTTCTGGATCTACCGATACACCTCCAACTAGTCAATCATTATCAACGAATGCCTCAAACAGTGGTGCTTCTGGTTCTTTGAACAGAAGAGGCTCACTAAAGCAAAGACCAACCCAAAAGAAGAACGATGACGTCGAAGTGGAAGGTCAATCGTTATTACTAGTGGAAGAGGAAGAGATCAGCGATGAATTCAAGCCGCTCTATGCAGGTCATGTTGTTGCCGTTGTTGATCGTATTCCAGGCCAGTTATTCTCCGGTACCTTGGGATTGTTAAGACCATCCCAAGCTGCAAAGGAGAAGGACAGCAACAAGGATGGTAACAACAACAGCAATAACAGCAACAACAATAACAACAACAATAACAAAAGCAATCATCATAAACCTAAGATTGTTTGGTTCAAACCAACAGACAAAAAGGTTCCGTTGATTGCCATTCCAACGGAACAAGTTTCAAAAGATTTCATTGAAAACCATGACAAGTATTTGGACCAGGTTTTCATTGCTTCCATCAAGAGATGGCCAATCACATCACTACATCCCTTTGGTACTTTGGTTTCCCAACTTGGTCCAACCAACGACCCAGAGATTGAGGTTGATTCCATCTTGAGAGACAACAACTTTTTATGTGATGAATATCCAGATAACGATGAAAAGTATCTTGCTGATCTGCCTGATGTTGGAACTGCGCTGGAGACCGGTACCAGAAGAGTCTTTAGCGATGAGTATCTCATTGCATTCTCTCAAACTGGTAGCTTCTCTGATCATGCCTTACACGTGAAGATCATCTCAGAAACAAAGATTGAACTAGGCATCCACATCGCTGACGTTACGTGCTTTGTCAAGCAAGGTTCTAGCTTGGACAAGAGATCCAAAAAGAGATCACACTCTGTCTTCTTACCCCAAAAGGCTGTCCATCTCTTACCAAACAAGGTGAACGATATGATCTCGTTCAAGGAAGGTCAGCCAAGTCTGGCAGTTTCTGTTGTTTTTGAGATTGATTCCACCTCCTTTGACATTGATGACGTTTGGATGGGAGAATCTGTCGTTACTCCAAAGCAAAGAGTGAACTATTCCACCGTTGACTCAATCATCAACAAGACAACACCTACCAATACAGCTGCAGCCGACAATGCCACTTCTGGATATATCACCACACTCTCACTAATCTCAAGAGGCTTAAAGAGGAGAAGGTTGGACAACCCAACATTGGAGAATGAACCTACACTTCCATTGTTGGATCAACTAGACGATGAAAGGGTCAAGTTGTCACTGAATATCTTCGAAAGTATCCCATCAACATCAATGATTGATGAAATTTTCAACAATGTCAATGCTGCAGTTGCTCAAAGGATATACGCCGGTCTAGGAGATAGAGCACTCTTGAGAAAGTATGCAATTCCAACACTGACAAAGTTTGAGAATTACAACAAGAAGGCCGCCAACTTGGGGGTTGATTTGGATACGACCAATGCAGCAACCTTCCAAAACTCATTGTTGCAAGTTCAAGACCCAATGAAGAGAAAGGCAATTGAAGCCATCTTGATCAAATCAATGCCGAGGGGTAAATATGTCGTTGCTGGTAAGACTGATCCTGACAGTTTGAGCCACTACTTGTTCAACTTGCCAAATTACACACATTTCACCGCTCCTTTGAGAAGGTATGCCGATCTGATTGTCCATAGACAGTTGAAGGCCGTCATGAATGGTGATGTTGACAACTATAAGGATGACATTGATTCTTTGAAGATGAATAGCGATTACTGCAACTTCAAGAAGGATTGCGCCAAAGCTGCACAAGAACAGGCCATCCATTTGTTACTCTGTCAAACCATCAACGAGATGAGCGAATCAACAGGTCAAATCTTGTGCATGGGTACAGTCATTCAAGTCTATGAGTCTTCGTTTGATGTCTTGCTACCTGAGTTTGGAATTGAGAAGAGGGTCCATGGGGACCAGCTTCCTCTACGTAAGGCTGAGTTCAACAAGCAGGATAGAACTTTGGAGTTGTTTTGGGAGCCTGGTGTTGACTCGGCAACGTATGTCCCAGATGACGAGAATGAACCACTCTCATACAGGGCATCCATCAAGAACAAGTATAGATCATCTTCTGCTACTGCTGCCAAAATTCAAAACAAATCATTGTTGGAAAATACCCAGTTGATAAGTGACTCTTTGTCTAAGAAACTAGCAGCTTTGAACTTGGAGCCTCCAACTTTGGCAACACCATCAGCAGAGGCAACAGACTCACATAGACCTCCAGTGCCATCTGCCAAGAGTATGCCAGAAACTTCAACCCGTCCAATCTTGGAAAAGCTGAAGTCGGATCCTCTCACCATGCCTGATCTGACAAAGAGAGCATCGGCAATGGTGACTGATGCTCCAGTGACAAACTCCCTGACTTATGACCGTGCGTTGTCTTCCTACTTCAAGCCTTGCATGACAAGGACCGAAAATGGTGATCAGTACATCCAAGAGATTAGAGAGATGAAGCAGGTTCCAATTTTGCTAAGAGCAGAGGTTGGAATGGCTTTGCCTTGTTTGACTGTTCGTACCATGAATCCATTTATGGATGTGAAGAGATCCTAAGAAAGATCTTCCTTTATCTTCCATTTCCACTTCCACTCTTTCCTCTCAAACTTTTTCTTATCTTTCTATTGCATAAACCAACTAATTTTCATTCATTCCAACGAGCCCACATATTTTTCTATCTTCGAGCAATTGACAAGTCTGTTGATGGTGCCATCGTTATAGTTGTTTGATGCACCTCATTAGCCTTGCCTCACTTATTGCCTGATGTTTATCTACGAGAGTTTTTACTCTTTTTATTTTATTTTATTTTATTTTTTTCCTCTGAACCTTTATTTTCATACCTTTTTTGTTTGCCTTATGTCCCATGACCTTCTACCGTCTGTTCTTTTTTTCTTATTCTTTTGTGTTTCTTATTTCCGTTCCTCATGCTTGAATTTTGTTCCATTCACCTATACCTATCTACTGCAAGTAATTCAACAATTGCCTCGTAGATTGTTTATCTCACCTATTCATGCCTCAATCTTATGTTTTACTTCAATTTTGAGTACAGATTTGTAATGTATGCTGATAGTGATACAGATTGCATATATAGAAGTAAAAATGGGGATATCAACAAGGGGAACGACAGCAAATCACAGAGATGATTAGAAAGTTTGTAATTCAGCAATAGTCAAAAAATAAGAGGAATAAAGACGTTCGACAATCAAGTGTGATGACTTGAGACAATGGTGTTCAACAAGCTACGCGAAGTATGACTTCTTGGCATGTTTGTGGAGGAGGATGACCTGTAAGCGGTAGATGTGCTCAACACGCTCTTTCTAGGTTGATTGTGACGGAAAGATTGTGACCTCTCAATATCGACTCGTTCATCAGCGGCATAGGATATGTTATACTGATCCTCAGCACCATCGTCATCCACAAAGTCTTCAGAACTTCTCTCTATCAAGTATCTCAAAGAGTTGAACCATATGTTGTGGCGCTGTCTTGTAGGACACGTTATTTTGATAGATCTATCATTAGAATGAACAATAATACTTCTGTGGAATAGTCCTGGAGGAAGTGGATTGTTATCTTCAACAGATTCAACTCCGATAATGGCCAATGCTCTAATCTTGTTTTCGGAAGGATCACCAAGGACGGGGTTAGTCTGTGACCAATATAGGGTCAAACTATATGGATGAATCCAAAAGTATCTTTCATGTCTGCTTTCAGAAAGTGCAGAGAATGGTCCCAATCTTCTGAAGTACTTGAACATGTACTCTCCAATAATTGTCTGAGTTATAACGGCAATCATCTCACGATTGGAGGAAATATAGGTGTTGACAGTATGTAGTGAAGGTGCCGATGTTGGATGTCTTGCTAATTCGTTCAAAGAGAAAGCTGCTGATGATGGAGATGCTGGGAGATGAGGCTTGAAGCCTTGAACGGAACCGGCTAGACTGTGAGTGTCATCTTCTTGCAATCCAGGAGCAGAAGTGGCAGTTGTAGGCGCGGTATCAATGGCCGTCTTCTTTGCCTTATACCACTCATGACTTCTGACAAGTTTGTTGTAGTAAGTGTTTGGTAAGACAACAACAGTTGGAATATCAGGCTTTCTGGACACAGTGGTTGCAACATATTGAGACTCAGGAATAACCATCATTCCCATTTTCTTTGATTGCTCTTGTATTTCAGCATCAGTCAATTCTTTCAATGCTTTCTTTTCACTTTCTGAAACTAAAGACAAGTTCAATTCGGCTGCCTTGGAAGCCAATTCTTGAGCAGTGACAGTACGTCTCTTCAATCTATCAATATCTTGCTTACTCAAGACAGACAAACCGAGCTGTGATGCAGATTCTTGAACGGAGCTTCTACTCAACACAGGAACTTCATCTTTTTTCAAAATGGTTTCGATGGATGGATCAATAACAGATAAACCAAGCGAGGATGCAAGTTCTCTCAACTTTGCAGCGTCAACGATGACATTTGCCTTCAGCTTCTCCAGTTCTTCATGATCGACAAGGTCCATTCCTAACACTTGGGCCTTAACCTTTAATTGTTCTGGGTCAAATGCAGTATCAGCATCGTATCTTTCAACACTAGTGACATTATCAGCTTCTGTTATCTCAGCATCTTCGATCGAAGTGAGATCATCATTCAGTTCATGCAGCGGAACTAGGGCATATCCCAATTCAGCAGCCTTTGAGGCTAACTTGTCCTTGACAGCACTTGTGTCTTCAAACAAGTCATCATGCTCATTTTCACCATCAGTATCCGACTGATGACTAACAGCATCGAGATATATAGAGTCTCTCGTGCTGGATATCATCGACTCTCTTGATTTTGGTGCATCCTTCAATGGAGCGTAACCAAGCTCGGCCAGCTTTGCAAATATGTATTCCTTGTTTGGGTTTTCCAATTTCTCAGACAGCTGTTTGATCTTATCATCTTTGACCCTTGATTCTTCAGCCATGGCTGGCACGCCTGAAAGTTCTTTTTCCATAGAAGAAGCCTTGGCAGATGTATTGTTTAAATTCACCTTGATGTCCTCAAGGGCTTGATCCTTTGCCGTTATGGCCGATGCCATTTCAGCTGACTTTGCAACCAAAGTTTCATATGTTGCCTTCTCAACGCAAGCCAGACCACTTGCTGATAGTATTGATTTGCATAGCTCCAAAGATGGCGAAGAGGCAGACTCCGAAAGTTTATCAAATTCATCCACACTCGTCACCTTCAAGTTCAACGCTGAAGCCTTTTCTGAAATAAACTCTTGAGTTGGTGATGACAACAGTTTGGTATTGGACTCGTGTTGAACAATCGGAACCGCAACTAGACCACGTGAGGCTGCCTTTTCAGTCAAGTACTTTTCATCAGGGGTCTCTAGTTTTTCTCTCAACGAATCAATCTCAGTCTTCAAGCTTTCATACTGATCAGCATTGACAGAAACCAGTCCGAAAGTTCTCACTTTGGCTGTAATATAACCTTCATCTTCGTGCTGAGACTTTAGCTGCTCTAGCTCTTCGCTCTTAGATGATAAAGCCGATTGCAATTCTTGGTACTTTTTAACAGAAACAACCGTATCGTCTATTGGCGGGATCTTGGATTTTTCAAGCAGTGACTCATAGTCAGTAACAGAAACGATAGCGAAACCTGCCGACGACAACAAAGATTTGCACAAATCCAATGAAGGAGAGGCTTTGAGTTCGGCATAATCACCGTTGGAAACAACAGAATATCCTAGATCATGACTTTTCTTCGTAAGGTAATCAACAGAAGGAGTCTCCAGGGATTCTTTCATGGAATTATGCTCTTCCATCGGAATGGCAACAAGCTTGTGCAGTGCGGCTTTCTCTTGAATGAAGTCAGGGTTCTCAAGTGAAGCCTTGACATCGTCTAGCTCGCTATGTTTGGTAGCCAGCAAGGCTTCGGTATCCTTGAGCTCTTCTTCTTTGGTTTTCAATGTCTCCTGCAAAGTATCAAGTTCCTTAGAAATAAGAGCAGCCTGAGAAACCATCGAGTCATGTTGTTCCGAATCTATCGTCACCAAGCCATGTATTGAAGCCTTATCTTTGATATATGCCGAGTCAGGAGCTTCGAGTTGTGCTTTGATGGTCTGAAGCTCTAGATTCTTTGAAGCTAGCTTCTCTGTCAAATCTGACTCCTTGGTGGAAAGTTCTAGGGTTATGGCCTCTAGTGACGATTTCAAAGAGGCCAATTCTTCAAGAGAAATAGCCGCTAAACCATGGGTAGCCGACTTATGTTTGATATAGTCAGCGTCGGGAGAATCATACTGAGAAGTGACTGAATCCAACTCAGCACGAGTGTTCTCCAGTTGCTTCTGTATGTTGTCCACTTCCGTCTGTTTGGCTGCAACTTCGAGCTCCCTATCGTTCAACTGGATATGCGTATCCTTGATAATTTCTTTCAAGGTATCATGCTCAAGAACTGGTATGGCCACCAAACCATGCAACCCAGCCTTCTTCACGATGAATTCCGAATCGGGAGAATCTAATGTCTTTGTGATAACTTCCAACTCTCCTTTAACAGAGTCCAACTCAGCTTGTAACTTTTGCAATTCACTCAACTTGTGGGTTAAATCTTTTTCAGTGACAGACAAAATTGTACTCTTTTCTTCGAGTTGGGTGTTGACAGATTCGTGCTCAGCAAGTGGAACTGCAACAAGACCATGCGCTTCTGCTTTAGATTTGACAAAGTCAGCACTTGGAGATTCAAGAACCAACTTGATTTCGTCCAACTCAGAGTGTTTATCTTCAAGCAGAGCACGAACGTTCTCCAACTCCAGCTCTTTCGCGCGTAGAAGTTCCATGGCAGTCTCCAATTTGGCATGTTTCTTTTCAATCTGACTCTCCTTGGTCAATAGCAAGTTATCCTTTTCAGTTATGGAATTTCTCATTGAATCATGCTCTGCCATTGGAATGGAAATCAAACCAAGAGCATGCGCTTTGTTCTTAACATATTCTTGATCTGGTGACTCCGTCTTTGCCCTGAGATCAGAAAGGATAATTTCCTTATCAGCAATCTCAGAGGCCAAACTTTGGAAGGCATCCGATTTCTGTGCAAGATCGTTCTGAACTTTCTCACATTCAGAAATCTTTGATGCTAACTCTTTCTCGAGTCTATCATGCTCCTCGGATGAAAGAGTAACATGTCCATGCGAGTGGGCTTTCTTCTTTATGTATGACAGTTCAGGCTGATCTAGCTGCATCTTGATCGCTTCAAGTTCAGCATCCCTTGCGGTAAGATCTTCCAAAGTTGAATCCAATTGGGACTTGAACGCGGCATGATCGTCAGCATCGAGTGCAACAAGCGAGTGAGATTTGGCATGTTCAAGAACAACCTCTTTTGATGGTGACTGTAGTAGTTCCAACTCTTGGAAGGGTATGGTGGCAAGACCTGTTGCTGAGGCAAGTTTGGAGACAAACTCCACGGATGGCTCAGAAACCTTCTTGGCCAACGCGGTTAACTCCCGGAATTGGTCGTCTGGCAGCACCGTATATCCTCTGGATGCAAGAAGCTTCTCTGAAGCTTCGACCGATGGAACATCTTTGGCGGTCAGTTCACTAAACTGTCTCAATGGTAACACTTTCAATCCAAGATCTCCACCTTTCTGAGTAATATATTCCACAGAAGGATTTTCATATAGTGCCACTGTTCTAGCCTGGTTATCAAACAAAGACCTCAGCTCAGTCAAGGTCGATTTGAAATCGGACTTGTCGCCAGCTAACTTCTGGGTCAGTTTTTCGAACTGGACCCCTTGTGTGCCGATGAGCTGTAACAGCTGCAAATAGTCAGCCTTAAGAAGGGACACCATTCCAGCCTTTTCGATTCTTTCAACCAATTCAACGGTGGTCAATGACCTCTTGGAGGACACAATAAGACTGTCATAGGATGACTTGGACAATGCAATCAAACCAATCTCTGAACACTTCTTCTTCAAACTGTCAGGTGAGTCCATAGCACCAAAGGCCAATCTCTTTGGAGAGTCTGAAACCAGAGGAGACTTGGGTGTCTTCGGTGACTTTGTTGGCGATACCGTTGGAGCAGCTCCCACCGCTGCAGCGGAAGTAGTGGCAGCAGCCATAGCAACAGATGTAGATGCAGAAGCAGCCTTGGAAACAAGACTTTGGTACTCTTCCACTGGGATTGATTTGTAACCCAAGTTGTTCAAGCTAGAGCTCAAGAACGAAAGAGAAGGCTTCTCAACGGTCTCCTTCATGGTTGCAAATGAAGAGGAGGCAACAGCAACAAGACCAGCGGCCGATGCAGCAGCAACGATCGATGCCTTGGATGGTGACTTGGCTTCCTTCTCCAACTTCTTCAACTTGTCTGCTGAGACCAAGGTCAAACCAGAGACTGCCGCGTGTTTGGCTAGATAGTCAACGGATGGCTTTTCCACAAGAGCACTCAAACGACCAACTTCCTTGGAGTTTTCAGACAACGAGTTCAAAAGTTTGGTTTGCTCATCATGTGGAACGACGAGCATGCTATGTGATTCTGCCTTTGATTTGAGATAATCGACATTTGGACTGTCAACCTTTGTAGTGACTGAAATAAGCTCATCTTCTTTCAAGGACAATGCTGATTGAACCTCTGCAATTTGCGTTTGCTTGGTCTCAAGTTCTTCTTTCAAATGCTCAACTTCTGCCAGCACTGATTCATTTTCGGTAGCTTTCAGAACAACCAAACCTTGAGAAAGCGCCTTCTCTTGTAGGTAAGCAATAGCAGGAGAGTCGATTTGACTGCTGACTGTGTCAAGCTCAACTTGCAACGATTGCAAATCCGTTTGGAGAGCCTTTAGCTCGTCAGTCTTTGAGGCTAGACTGCTTTGGATTTGGTCAGCTTCAGCAGTCTTACTGATCAGTTGAACCTTGTTTTCCTCCAAGGCTGTCTTGGTTGCATCCAGCGAGTTCTTCAAAGCATGATATTCTTCAGTGGACAATGGGGTCAGACCAAGAATCGATGCTTTTGCCTTGACAAACTCCACACTAGGAGAATCTAGTTCTTTGCTGAGTGTATCTATTTCGTTCTGCTTTGCCTTGACTTCGGAAATCAGTCTCTCCAACTCTTGATCTTTGGAGGTCAACGATCTGGAAGCATCTGACAGTTCTTCGAGCTTTGCAGCTAGTTCAGTTTGGACTGCCTTCAGATCACCGCCGAGCTTAACCAATTGATTATCTCTATCCTCCACTTGTGTATGCTTGGATTGCAAGGTGGACTCGGTGCTCTTTAGCAGTTCTGTCATGGAGGAATGTTCAGCCATTGGAATGGCAATTAGGCCATGGTTTCCAGACTTGCTCGTAATGTAGTCAGCGTCAGGCTGCTCCAACTTCTCATTAAGCATGTTCACCTCTTGAGTCCTTGCTGACAAACCCGTTTGTGCAATGTGCAATGCTTCCTTTGTCGAATCCAGCTCAGAGCTCAAAGAAGAAGCTTCCAATTTGAAGGTCTCTAGACTTGACTCATGGGCTTTGATCAAGTCGTTTGCTTTGGTCAACTCTTCCTTTCTAGTTTCCAATTCAACCTGGGTTTCCTTCAATGTTTCTTTATGGGTATCCAACTCGGCAACACCAGACTGTAAGGACCTGTTCAAATCATCATGATCAGTTTCAGAAAGAATAACATAGCCATGGCCTGTGGCCTTTGACGTGAGGTAATCCACATCAGGCTCTTCTAACTGAGACTTCACATTTTGGAGGAGTCTCTCCTTTTCGGACAGTTCTGTCTGTATTGCGTCCAACAGACGGGATTTGCCGTCGAGGTCTTTTTGAACAATGGCCAACTGAGTAGATTTAGAGTTCAAATCCTCGTGTTCGGTTGTTGGTAAGATGATGTGATTGTGAGATGCAGCTTTCTGCTTGATATACTGCAACTCAGGGTTGGCCAATTCTTCCCTTGCACTCTCCAAGTCTGCAACCTTGACGAGTAGTTGCTCCTTGAGATGGGTCAATTCAACGCTGGATTCATGTAGTTGATCTGATTTTTTCTTCAACTCTTTGTTG
The DNA here is from genome assembly GCA_030569615.1 of Ogataea rishiriensis. Lineage (NCBI taxonomy): Eukaryota > Fungi > Ascomycota > Pichiomycetes > Pichiales > Pichiaceae > Ogataea > Ogataea rishiriensis. The sequence continues at coordinate 273,804 of JAJMLH010000012.1, read as the reverse complement.
ATGGAATCGTGCTTCTCCAATGGAATGGCAACCAATCCTAAAGACTCGGCTTTTGATCTAACGTAGTCATGTTCTGGATTCTCGTTTGATCTTTTCAAAGCGTCCAATTCCTCAGTGTTGGTTTCCAACTCTCTTTGCACCTCAACTAGATTGGCAATGTTTTGTTCGAGCTGAGACTGTAACCTTTCCACTTCGATGTGCTTCTTCTCCAAGGTTTCCTTCATGGATTCATGCTCGGTCATAGGAATGGCAACCAAGCCATGAAGACTGGATTTTTCTCTGATGTATTCGGATTCGGGTTCATCAAGCCTCGAGTTCAAGTATTGAATATCACCCATCTTTGCTGTTAGTTCGGACTTGATGGCCTCGAGCTCTGTCAATTTCAGACTCAACTTCATCTCTTGCGATGCCAGTGTCTTTTTTGAAGTTTCCAAATCATCCCGAAGTTGAGAGTAATCCACCTCAGGAACTGCCAACAGGCCATGGACACTTGCCACTCTTTTCACAAAGTCAATATCCGGTGAGGCAATCTTTTGCTGTGCCTCTTCCAACTGTTTCGATCTGTTTGCAAATTCATCGGTTGGAACAGTGACGAGATTCAAGTCTGATGCTTTTCCCCTGATGAAATCAACATCTTTCAAATCTTGTTTCAACTGCAGCAGTTCATTTGCGTCGTTGGTCAATCCACTGTACTCGTCGAGAGGTAACACTTTCAAGTTGAAATGTTCGTTCAACTTCTTTGCCATTTCCTCCTCTTCGATCTCGTCATAGTGAGACTTTCTCACTAGCGAATCATACTGGTCTTGACTCACAGGAACCACGTTCAAGTCGGTCAATCTGTCTTTCAGTTGATCCAAGCTTGCATTGGAAACAAACGTGTACGATTGGTATTCTTCAAGAGGTATCAACTTGAGATCGTGCTTTTCACAGTAGACTTCAACCTGGTGTTGACTTGGGGATATCTGCTGGTGGTGATGGTCGGACAAGCCTGCCAGTTCATCCGCTAGAACAATCTGGTAGTCAGCATCTCGATCTGACATTTCTTCTTCGTCTTCAGATTTGACCAAGCTTGGAATGTTACCAAGGAGGTTACTGTTGCCAGTGGTGGCAGTCGAAGGTTTGGTGATGGAGGAGGTATCAAAACGATCCCATCCTTCACCAGATTCGAAATCCTCAGTGGTTTCTTCGTAGTAGGAATATATCTTGCTGTTTCTGTTGGAAGGAGAAAATCCGGTGCTGTTGTTCTGTGCCGTTGTGTTTGGACTTCTATAATCACTCTTGGACTTTCTCTTTGGAGATTTGACGGTGGCGGCACCACGGGAATCGTTGAGAGGTTGTGAATTGGCCAGCTTTTTCTCGAGGTCTTCCTTTTCAACTTTAAACTTCAGAGCTGATTGTCTAAGCCTGTTGATGAGTCTATGTGCATGATGTAGGTTGGCCTGTAAAGTTTCATTTGCCAAGGCTGAGTTGTTCTGTGGGATCTGTTTGACAGGTGATTCTGAAGGATCCAACAATAACGAATCGTCAAACTCCGAAGTTTCCAACTGAAGGTCTTCCTCCTCTTGGAACGGGTTCAAGTCTGGAATAACGCGTAGTTTGGATTTCTCCTTGGTTTCTATCAGCTCCAACTTGATGCTCTCCAAGTTTTGATGTAGTTCATCGTTTTCATCGTTCAGGTCAGAGTTTCGAAGTTTCGTCTCTTTCAAATCAGTGGTAATAAGTGCCAATTTGGTTTCGAAATCTTTCTCCAAGAGTTCCTTTGATATTTTGAACTCTTCAAGTTGAGTTTTCAACTCGTTCAATTCAGTAGTTGCCATTGAGGCATCCCTCTTGGTTCTATCATAGTCCTGATGAATCTTTGACAAAGTATCGGTCAAATTGCCATTTTCGGTTTCCAACTCCCATATCTTGTCGTTTGAAGATTCTTCCTTTTCACTTAGCTTTCTGTTGATCAAAGATAGGTTGCTGATCTGTTTGGTGATGGATCGATTCTCAACTTCTAGCTCTTTCAGTTTTGACTCCATCTGTTTGTTTTCAAAAGCAAGACGTCTAGACTCACCCAACAATTCGTCACTCAACTTGCCCAAAAAATCAACGTCTGTGTGGGGAGACTGCTGCTGGGATTGGAGTAGTTGGGAGGAAGGTTTCCTCTTTATCAATGGCATGCTTTCTCTCTGAATTAAGGAAAAAGGTGTTAGTAATGGATGCTGGATCATTCAAAGAGGTGTGATTGTTACTTACCCTTGACAAGAGTCTTGCATTGGCACTTGAAGTGTCATCTGAGGATGAAAGATTTGGTGGTAGATGAATCTCTGGTTGTATGTAGCTTCTTCTCGAAACGTTGTTATCGATGGTGTTTGTCGAGTCTCTAATGATTCCAGCACTGGTGACTCCAGGTCCAGACAAAGATCCGGCATTGTTGCCAGTACCTGTCAAATGGCTTGCTGATTTTCTGTTGTTGAACTTCTGTTGGAGGTCGAACAATTGACTCTTTAGTTCGTTCGTCGAAGCCTTTGTACGAAGAGAGCCTCTCTTCTTTAGTGGTTGATCTGCATTCTGATCGGATGGAGTGGACGACATCCTAGGTAAACGTTGAGTCTGTTTCCAAGAGATAGCAGGAGTGTTATATACAGTTGGATATCAACGTGTTCTGAAGACTGGAAGAGAAGGAGGATTACTCTTGTAGCTTCTCTTTTGAGTTGATCTTGTTGATCCTTTGTTGTTTGTTTGTTTCTTGAAGGTGGAGTGATACGCGCAAGGCAGTGCTGGAAGCTGCAGAAATTTACACCTCTGCACCACCAAAAGGCGAACAGGGAACGGTATATTGGTTTGAATTGAATGGAACTGAGTTGATTTGAAACAGCTTTTCAACGAAACAGACAGTTGAACCTTTTGAGAAAGGAGTGTTAAGTACCAACAGGATAATCATAACAAGTATGGTAAGTAATGCTGGCTTATCGGGTGTCCCTTTCAACAATACTAACCATCAACAGCTCAAATTGAAAAAACTTCAAAGGGAAAAGGCGAATCCTAACGCTCCACCAAGAACCGTTAGTGTTGCCTATCTACGTGCCAAGAAGGATCTACAAGAGTACGAAGAAATCCCATGCATTTCGATAGAGTACGAACCTCAAAATCCGTTGTTCGTCAGGCTTTCGATCCAACCGAACGAAGGCTATTACAAGGATGGAATCTTCAAGTTTGAATGCCAAGTGCCTGACGATTTCCCCAACAGAGCACCCGAATTCAAGTGTCTATCCAAGATCTATCATCCCAACATTGATCTTGAAGGACACGTGTGTTTGAACATTTTGAGGTCCGACTGGAAACCCTCGTTGTCGTTACAGTTGGTGTTTGCCGGTATACTTCATCTCTTCCTACATCCGAATCCAAACGATCCGTTGAACAAGGATGCAGCCAACGATTTGAGCAAGACTCCGGATGATTTCAGCAAGCACGTTGTCAATTCAATGATGGGTGGGTACGTCAAGGATGTGCAGTTTGATCAGGTTTTGGTTGGGAATTTTACGAGTAGTCAGAGTAGGAGGTATTATACCTAGTGGGGGTTTTGTAATGATAATCAAAAGTTACAGTTGTTTTATTTATATGGATAATTCGATCAACGAAATAATGTCAATTGATAAAAGAGAATAAGGGGAATGGGGGATAAAAGATTGTAGAAGGGAAATATCTCACAACCTATAGCGAGAAATCAGATTACATTGGTAAACTGAGCGAGAGTAGAGAAGTATAGAATGATCATAAGGCGTTAAAGAATGGTGGAGGGAGTTTTAAACCTTGTTGTGACCATCACCACTAACGTAGTTATCCGTGGCAACTGTTGGTTCAAAGCTACCGTTGCTGTTGGAGGAAGACCCCGTTGAACTGTTTGAAGAATTCTTGATGTAGGTCATCGAAGAGTGCTCGACATCACCGGAACCACCGTTGTTGCTCACCAGCGTCGTCTTATCGTTGGAGTTGCGGTGTAGCTTTTGGATAGGGTGTTCCTGGTTGTACATGTCGTGGTAGGAGTATTGTGGCTTGACAAAGGAGGTGAAGTTTTTCCTTATTGTTGGGATCATCGTGGTTGGGGTTGGGGTTGACAGCTTAACAAAACATCTGGATGTTAGGTTGAGAGCGTGGATTGACTTTGGGGACATTGTAGTGTAGTGTATTTCTTCAGTTAGAATAGTCTTGCTATTTGATGTGGTGTAATAAATTGATGAAGAAGTGTAATGTGTCAGATCAGTGTTGCTCAGACAAGGTGGAATTCATGGGATACTTATATAGTGTGTTGAAAAGGGATGGAATTTGCCAGTAGCCAGTATCAGAGCATAAAATTGCAAAAAGGACATACGGAGAATAGATGCTCTGACGTCAACCGATAGGGGGGGGCGTGTGGTGACTAATCTGGGGAACCGGGGAAGAAGCTGCGGTGGTTCTCATGCAGGTGAGTCATCAGGGGAGACACAGCCGAGCAGCAGCAGCAGCAGCAGCAGCCCAGTGGTGGATTCCCCCCGTGGTGGCCCCGTGGTGGAGTTGGCGGCGGCCATCCACGCACGGGGCAACGGGAGTCTCTTTCAAGGCTGTGCATTGCACGTGCACGTGCCAAACCTTGACGGGTCAACGGCTGCAAGAGAATCATCTTTGAAATTGGCAGTTGCTCTTTGAATGCTTCTTTTATCGGTACACTTTTATGATTCGGTGCTTTCTACAGGATACTTGAGAGTCTTCTCCGGCCGGGGTTGCTGGTGCCTTTTGTGCTCTCATGGTAAGAAGCGTGCTTTCTTCCCGGAAGTATTGTTGTGTGAACAAAACGTACGATTGTTCATTGGTGATAATACACGAAAGGTTCCATGTGGTAAGTAGCCAAACCACAGCTTCTCTACTGCCCTGGTCTCTCTCCCGTCCCACCTACCCGGCAAGTCCAAGTCTTTTGCCACGGTGGACCGCCAACATGTTAGACTTCATGGTGGATGGAATCACTTCCTCAACACCGACCCGGTACCAACCAGACACAACTATTGGTAGTGAATGGATAATGTTTTATCAATCCCGTATTCTGGAAGTTTCAACAGCCAACTCATTCTCCAAGACCAGCAATTCAGTAGTAGTACCACACTAAGTCCGAAACAACCCATACACATGCTGTGGTAACGGCCCTGAATCATCACTCGTTATGACTTCTCAAATTCAACACTCAAAGCATCAACAAACTGGGCATCCGTATCACCGTACCGTCTAACAACAGCAGGATTCTCCACAAAGTAGCTCTTCTTCCATTCGTTCATTGTATAGGAATCAAACGGTCCATAGATCTCTTGATCTTCAACCGGCTCTTCTTCTATCCATCTGTATTCCCACATCTCATCTGACTCTTTACTCTCATCATCATCCTCATACAAATTGCTTCCTCGTTTTCTCTTTTCTCCCCTCTTGTCCATGGTTTGAAACGGCCAATCGTCAGACCCAAGCTTCATCTCCTTTCCTCCAGTCAACCTTCCGTACTCCCTCATCAACTCTTCCCTTTCCATCTCGTAGATCGGATAGTTCCTATCCAGTAACGTGTCGATATCATCCATCACTGTTCGAAGTTGACCTCTCAACTCCTTCTCTTGATCCATCTGCTTGCTTTTCTTATATCCCTTGGCAACTTTGTTCAACCTTTGGAGCAGCTCCATCGGAGTCTCAACAGGTTCCAACAGTCTCACCAGTCTGGCAATAACCTCTTCTGGTTTGATCTCCATCCTTCTCTTTCTAACCTCCTGTAGTTTCAACTTTTGATCCTGCTTCCGCCTGTCTTCGGCTTCTTTGGCACGTTGTATATCCCTAGAGTTGACGTTGGACAACCACGAATCCTTAGAGTTGGACTTTGTCTCTTCATCTTCATCCTCACTACCACTACCATCATCAGAGTTCACCTCCCGCCTAATGTAGTTGCCAGCTTCGTCAAATACACCTTCCTTTGATTCTTTCTTCAAGTTGAACGCTTCAATCTTGGGACCTTTACCCTTCTTAACACGGTCTCTCACGATCCCTTCAACAGCACCGTACTCTTCCTGGTTGTTGTAATAGCTGATCATTTCTTCCTTTGACACTTTAACATCCTCCTCCTCATCGTCCATTTCAGCTTCTTGCCCTTGTGATAAATAGGGAAGTTCAATCTCATCCTCTTCTTCATCAAGGTTTTTTTCAAACTGATCAATATCAAGAATCTTCAAGCCGTTCTTCTTTCCACCTTTAGATCCATTGATCTCCTTTGATTCGGCATTCTCATCGGTTGAAAACATATCATCGTCCTCATCTTCATTTTCATTCTTGACACCTGTATGCTCCTCTTCTTCCTCTTCCTCCGACGAATCAGAGTTGTAAACGTCAGCGCTCACCTTTTCCCTTCTGTTGGTCCTCCTCCTATCCACATCCTGTAGTAGTAACGACTCTTCCTGGCTCAATTCTTTCTTACGTGCTAGAACCATCCTTCAAATGTTATATTTCACTCTTAAAAGTGTCATCTTGTACAAGAAAACATTGGAAACCTTCTGTTTTTGTGCCGGAGTAAACATATGAATTTTTCTCATATAGTATGTACCATCATGCATGCGGGCTGTTACCGCACATCGCTATTGCATCGGCGGCGTTTGACTTTGATACACATTAAACTATCAAACATTCTTTCAAGACTAAGAAGAGTAAATAAACAGGAGAAGGCAACAACAGTGTTAAGATTGAGCATGCCAATGGAATCAAAACAGAACGACTCGGATCTAGACTTAAACCTCGACTTTGATTCAATCTTGAATCTGGAAGAACAGTACTACCAGGAGGGTTTCAAAGAGGGTCAGCTGGAAGGTGCAAGAAAACAGTTCATCGAGGGCAAAGAACTGGGAATCCAGACCGGATTCCAAAGGTTGTTGATAATTGGACAGTTCAAAGTGTTGGTTGACATTTGGATCAAGAAGGTTGATCTGATCTTGACCAACGGGCAGCAGGAGCAGGAACAGACTAATTCAACGGTGGTATCAGGAACGAAAAAGCCAAAGAGAGACTACGCTAAAGTCAAGAGGACACTCTTGGAGCTACAGTTGGTCTTGGATACCATCTTTGAAGATGGGGAGTTGAGGATCAGCAACAGCGATGATGATGTTTACAGGTACGAAGCTATACTGAAGAAGACGAGAGCAAAGATTCGTTCGTTAAGCAGTGTGCTTGATGATGAAGAATTGTACAGGTCAATAGAGGACCTATCACAACGTGTTGGTGGTATCATTCCTCAGTCTTCAATCAATGGAACCGATCAAGATATATGGTGATACTCCTAAACTTTTAACGATACTCAATGAACTTTTAATTGTGCCTTTTCTAACTACCTAATAATCATCCAAAAATGTCTCGATCTCAAACCCAACATCATCTGAAAACTTCTTCACAACGTTGTAGTTAACGTTACACTTCCACTTGGTGGTGCCACCTATGGTATCACCCATGTTCAATCTTAAGATTGATTTCAACGTGGACAGAGTGGCCAACTCACTCATCAGTTGGATGTTGTTCAACAACGGTTGTCCTTCCTGATGCCCATCATAGATGGCTTTCAATATGGCAAGTAACCTTTCCAACTGGAAAGATTGAGGCTGGAGCATTCTAAATGATAACTCACCAGTACCGGTCCACCTGCCGGTGTTCTTCTTCTTCGTGTATCTAACCTTCCTGTTCTTCCTCACATCCCTCTGTTTCGAGTATAGCTGCATGTCATTGACAGGATTACCAAACGATGCCAAGTAAGACGCAATAAGAATGTACTTTGTTCTGTTGGGCAAATCATAATTTCCCTTCTTTCTCTTTACCACAGGTGTCACACTCGTCGTTTCAACGGCAACCTCAGAATCGAGTGCAAACAGATCATCAACCAATCCGTACTCCAACTGCAACAACTTTTTGTTGTTCATAAAAGTGGTCAACACGTCATTGACACCACTCTTTATCCTTCCCTGTTGAACCAATGGGTTGTAGAAGAGAGGCCATATCTTCGTCAAAACAGAGAGAGTCGTTGTGATGTCCGACCCAAGATACGTCAAGTAGGTGTCTATGATCAACTCAACGTACTGCTTCACAAAGCTTTTCATCTGGTTGGTCGATATGCTTCCTTCGAATGGACTAGTTACTCTTTCCAACCATGTATCGTCCAGCATACGTTGGCATAGAATATCCTTTATCTGCTCGGTCGAATAACCTGGGAATTCAATTGTTGGAACTCCAGAGGTGGAAATGTCCAAAATGTCAGATCTGTTGACGACAAACACAAAGGAAAACCTGTTCAATACGACACTCTGCTCATGAAGCTTTGCCAATGCCATGCATAACTCACCAGGAGATTCGGAAGGCATCAATCTATCGATACCATCAAGCACAAACACTTTGGGTTTGTTAAGCCTCTCCTTGTCAACCTTTTCGTCAGCTTCAGCCTCGTTGATGAGAAGCTTCATCACTTCCATAAAGTTCTGTAGATCGTCACATGTGACTAACAATTCTTCCCATTTATTGGCACTCAATTGTAGTATTTGTAGGAGGCATCTCAGTATCTTCTGAAGCACTCCTCTCTTGACGAGTGCAAACTCACATTGAATCTCTGCAAATTGAATCAATCCAGCATTTTGCAAGTGTGATAGATACTTCTCAATAACAAACGTCTTACCAGAAGGTGAGATTCCTTCCAGTATCAACGCTGGAGATATCAATTGACCATTTGGTGAGAGGTAGGCCGATACAAGATCTAGCTGTTGATCTCTGTGCTTGATTGTCTGTTTCAGATGGCGTGCGTACTCCAATGAACTCATTGTGATGAAATGAACGGAGGTTGTGGTGAATTGGTGGCCTACTGTGAATACTCAATGGTTGTTTCTTGAGGGATCAAGATGATGAATATGAAGTTGAAGTAGAAAGAGGTCAACTTTGCTAGAGAATCTCAACCCACTGCTTAAAGCGTGTGTGAGTGCATCTGTCTGGTCTGCAGGTGAAGAGCTCCGATCTACACGCACAAACACGTTAGTTTTACCTACACTTTATACCGCACGGACAAGATATTTCAATTACTTCATGAATCAGATGAGCATAGTATGTATCATTGATAAAGCATTCGAAATGCTATTATTGGAAATCTGGCTATTTTGCAAGTATGTAAGAGCCTTGAAATCATTATGTGGATGCAATCTTGTTGACCGGCAGCATGGCCCGGTATTGATCAAATTTGAAAAAAGAAAGCTATTGAAAAGGTGGACCCTCTGTCGACACACAGAAAGACTGCCAGCAGTCATCGAGCAATTAAGATGTGAAGAACTATGATTCCAACAAATAGTCAGACAGTTTCTTCCGAAATGACAAACTTTTCAGTTGACATAAAATCCGATTGTCTTGAATTCAAGTTGTTTCTTAAACGGTCCAACAGTGAACCAGAACTGGTTGGCTTTGCCCCTCTTGAACCAGACTTGATAACTGGACCATTCTTTGACAGCTTGTCGGTACGATATCTTTCGTAGAATAACGAATGGGTAGTTTCTTTCAAGTCTTGCAAACAGGCTCCCAACAAACAGGTTCTCAAAACTGTAAAGTCTGAATGGGCTGGGTCGTCGCTTCTCACGACTCCATGTGGCAGCTTTCTAACCTTATACTCAGCTTGATCGATGATCATTCTATCGGTTCCGGAGACAATGGCAAATGGAATTAACTCTTGAACGCCACATGTATTGATAGACCCACCATCATCCTCTTCGAGATCGGAGAAACAAGTCGAGAAATCATAAATCTCGATTCCATTGGTGGCAATATCCCTCATGACTAGTTTCTTGTTGATTTCTGTCTCTTGCTCTGTCAAAAGATCGGCTTTTGAAAGGACCGGAATCACGTTACATCGCTTGCTTAGTTCCTTCAAGCATTCGATGTCTAACTCACGCAAGCCTCTACCAGTTGGTCTGATGAAGTAAACTGCAGCATGAATACGTGAGTCCTTGTGCTTTGAAGACCTTTGAATGCGGCATTCCTCGTTCAAAACGTTTTCAAACTGGGTCTCAATGTAATCAGTCACGCTCCGGGTGGAGTTTCTGTTATCGATGAAATCTCCGTATCCTGGGACTGTAACAAAGTCAAGATTGATTTGGGTGCCACCTTCGTATATCTTTGCAGTATGATTTTCAATAGACAGATCGGCTGGTGCTGGACGATTGGTCGTGACAATGTCTTCATCGCACAAACTGTTGATGAATGTAGATTTGCCAGTACCTGTTTGACCAATAACTAGGACAGTCAGTTGTAAACCACGCTTTAGAAACTTCTTTTGGCGGATTTCCTCTGCTGTTAGCTGTAGTAGGTAAGTATCAAAATTTGGTTAGTAGTTGCTTCCTCTTGAAGATTCTTTCAAAGCCTCGTGTGTTTCCAGCCGGCACGTTAGAGTAAGGAAAAGAGTGTACTTACCGAATTTAATCTCGTTTTTGCGCTTGCACTCATTCTATAGATATGAACTCTGTTGGATGTTCTATAGGGCTATGCTAAAGGTTCCTATCGAAAGAACATGATGGCTGTGGATAAAGAAAAAGGGGTGCCTTAGAAAAAGAGGGAGCTATCTACCCTAAGGGACAAGAGGGCATAAACACACACACACTCTCGTCAACTGCGCCACACTTCTAAGACTAACAAGTGGCTGAGCAAAACACTAGCAACAACCGCTCAAGCCCTTACTCATCTAAAGCTCCTTCCCAATTGTGACCTTTCCTACAACGGCTGACTGCAGTTCAATGGCTTGACATTTTCATAGCTGGTTCTTGAGATCATCACCGGAGAGGAACAATAACAAAACGTAGTATTTCAAAAGTAAATGAAAGCTATTTAGCCTGCTGCTAAGTTATGCCAACTAAGGTACCTGCTCAAAAGATCCGTGATCGTTCGATAGACTGGCAGAGCAAAGAATCAGGAAAAAAATAGACAAAATAAAATAGACAAAATCGTTGGCTGCAATTTCTACCGCCAAACCCTGAACACTCCACAGTTCAAGGTATTCGTTGCAACTCATCGGGCTCATTCAGAGCCCCAGTCTTATATGTAGACACTACACCCGCAACATTCACTCAGTCTCAACATTGGAAATCCTCACAAAATCTTTATAAGAAAGCTTCCGGAGGTAGGGTAGCACCTGAAATGGTTGATCAAGTTTCACAAGTTCCTTAGCAAGTTTGACCATATCCTGATAACAGTTCCATGCATCTTCAACAGTTGTGTCAATCTCGGTTTCAAAAAATCCCTTTGGCATGATTGCTTCTTCTTTCGAAGCTCCAAGTATCAGTCCAACGGCACTTATAACATTGGTTTCGTATAGTAATACCAGTGGCAATCTTGAGGAAAGTTCAAAAAAGTTGGTGCTGTGCATGTATGTAGCCTTAGCTTTGGTCGACCAATCATCTGTCTTGGGCGGGTCTTCCTCTAGTTTCATTGCTGTAAGTGTGAACTTGTATGCATTCTCCGGCGTCACTTCAAAACATAGTGTCTCCAGCATTACTTCTTCCAAATGCGTGAGCAAGTCTTTCCATCGCCAGTAAACCTTTGAATTTTCGTCAACTGCCTCTGTTAACTTCCCTTGAAGTGCAATCTTCGCACACACTTTGACAACATCCGTTAATCTTCTTCGACATTCTTCTGCCTTACATGCAATAAATAGCGACGCCGCCGCAATCTCGAAGTAGTGATGACTTATAAGGTCCTTTCTCATGTAAAACCTGTGGAAGTAGTACGAAGCTGTCATTGCCACCGATCTAGACAACCTTAACTGACGACAGCACGTAAACATATATATTATACCTTTTGCTCTTTTTTGGATCTCCTCTGTGAATCGTATCTGTTTGATCTCTGATGGATATTTTCTAGATGGGGTGTTGTCTATAAGGTCATTCATGCTGTATATCCAGTTGCAAGGGGTAACATTGGCCAACCCGTCCCAGTATTCACGTGGATCAGCATCGAGCGACATAGTTATTGGAGTTCGTGGCGTCACAGGTGTCTTAGGTGTCAGTGGAGTGGCAAATTCCCTTTCTCTATAGGAGGAAGATACCTGATTTATACTTCTGTCAACTCTTGAGGGACTTCTTTCACGTCTGGATATAGACTCTGATTTAGTCATACTTGGAACCATGTTGGACTCTCTATTCTGAGTGAGTGATTGGTGGATTGTTGAATACAATGTCACACCAATGGGAACAGTAATATGATCGTTGTTGTTTATGTTTAGCAGCTTGATACAAGAATTTGATAAGCGTCAATTGTGGTTTAGCGATAAATGGTGTTGAATGCTTCTATCTGTACATGTGCATGAGGGCTTGAGCAAGTGAAAAATAGACCCAGAGAAGATACAGCACCGCCTCAAACTGTAGAAAGAGGGGGGGGGGGGGCCGCTTGGTAGCCTGTCTACTTTCCTTTAAACTTACAACAATTTCAGCCAAATACAAATATTGATTAGCCTATAAATACAACCGACTTCTTCTATTGGATTGAAAAATGTCAAACAAAGCTCATTCAACCAGTTCGTCCATTTTTCTAACTGCATAGTCAAGAATGAAACTCTGCTCAACCAAGTCATCAATTCTGGTATAATGACGTTCACTGTAAGGAATGATGGTATCGATAAAGTTGATGGCACCTGGTATTTGGTAGAGTCTATCCAGATCACAATTGATCAGTATAGTCTTAATAAGTTTTTGCGCAACTTCAAAGAATCTGGCGTTGGTATTCCAGTCTCTGATTCTCTTGAATAAGAGTAAAATCTTCTCATCGTCCAAGGTTCCAATACTTTTTTCCAACTTGACAGAACCCAAAACAGAACCTTTATCTTCATTCTCAGTAATAGAGGATTTGAGGACGTTATAAAGTCTCATTGGGTGGTTCAAAGACAATGCTAACAAGAAAGCGTTGAACCAGTCTTTTCTACTGATGTAATTTTGTAAAGCCTGCTCTTGCTCGACTTTAACCTTTTTATCTTGCTCTTCCGCTGCGTGTGCCTCTTCGGTGTTATCCTTCCAAACCGTAATGGCACCATCTGCATCTGCAGAGATAAACTCCTCTCCATCGTTCTTGACACATAGTGCCCAAATTCTGTTGTCGTGGTTGTCCAATGTTTGAACACAATCACCAGTGGATAGCTCCCAAACCTTGATCAAACCATCTGCACCAGCACCAACAATGAACTGGTTCTTGGATAGAAAAGAAACTCTCTGTATGGCGTTGGCTTGGCCTTGGAAAGTCTTGACACAAGTGAAATCCTCCAAAGACCACACCTTTGCGGTCTGATCACCAGAACCAGTCACGATTAGTCTATCATAAACGCAGAAGCTGATATCATATATTGGTCTCTTGTGGCCTTTCAAAACACCAATTGTCTCACCCGCCTGCAAGTCCCATATCTTTGCCAATTTATCATGACTTGCAGTTGCCAAGAAGTCGTCGTTAGGACTGATATCTATGGAGTGGATCATCTTGTCGTGTGCTCTTCTTGTGTAATCTGAACCTTTGACTATTTTAACCTCACTGGAACCATCTGGCTTTGGTACGGTCCATTTTTTGATAGTTAGATCCTCCGATGCTGTAATGATGAACTTTGGATGTCCAACTATTGGTGTCCTTGGTAGACCAACCGCAGTGATCGAGGAAGCATGACCTTCAAAAACAGCATAACATTCGAAACGATCGGAGCTTTCATTGTATCTCCAAAGTCTTGTAGTGTTATCTTTAGCGCCCGTTGCAATCCATAGTCCATCCACTGTTGAATCTAGCATGTTCAATAAATCTGTGTGTCCTTCGTATAAATCCATGTCTAGTGGCCTATTGTCCAAATCAACGACACGAAGGCATGGTGAATTGGTCGCCAATGCAAGCTTATCCAGATTTGGTCCAACGTATCTCATATCTGCAATTGTTCCGTGATTACCGGCCATGACTCTGGTTGCGGGTATTACGTTGTGTGTTTCTTCTAAATCTATGGAAATGTCCAAGTCTAGTATAGTCTGATCGGAAAGAACCATAATAAGTTGCTCTTCTTCCCCTTCCAATTGGATCACTTCCATGATTGAAAGTTCTTCTGATGTTTCTAGTGGTTTCTTTGTTGTGGCTATCAAAGTCTCGTTTCTTGTATCCCAGACTTTCAACAGACCATACTCGCCGGCACTATAGACGTATTCTTCTCCTTCCAATCTGACAAATCCGGTACTTTCCACCGTCTGTTGGACTGGAATGGTTTTGATCTCTTTCCACGTAGTTGTATTCCATAATGTAACAATGCTGTCTCTTCCACCACTGACGAAGAGTTCCCCACTCTGGTTAAAAGACACACCTCTAACTGCTGCGGTATGTTCATTCATTGTCGTGAGACATTTCCTTTTCACCAAATCCCAAATCTTGACGGTACCCATGATATCACCACTTGCTAGCTTCCAATTCTTGGTATTCAACTCTCCAAAGAAGGACAAGGCCGATAAGGTTGAACCATGGCCTTTGAAGTTGTGTGTGACGAATGATCCTTCAATTTCCCAAACAACAACACTACCATCGGTTAAACCAAATGCAAAGAGTGAGGAAGTGCTGTCTGATGCGGATATGTACGAGGCTGCAGACAACTTAAAAGTCTTGATAATGGATGATGTCTCCAAACTGAAAATTTTCAACTGTTGTGATTGTGAAGCGAAAGCTAAAAATCTGCCATCCGGTGATATTTGCAACGTTGTAATGACTTCACCATCACCTTCTATCCTATGAATGACTTCGTCTGTGTTTCTGTTGATAACAACGACATCCTCAAGGACAGCAGTTGATAGAAGTGATCCATCTGATGAAATGGTTGCATTTGCTGCACCGACGAAGAACGGTTCTATGTCTACTTTCTTGTAGCTTCTCTTTGTGCGGTTTTCCATTGTTGGTATAATTGTAGTTCCACCGTATCTATTCCTAAATTAGCTGAGATACAGTTGCAATTGTTCAACTTGAAAGAGTTTTATCAACATGATTAAGCATCAATGTTGAAGAGGTTCAAAAGGGTGAAAAATACAAAAAAAAATTTCAAATAATTTTTCAGAAGAGATGGCTGTGCAAGGTGGACAGATGTAAGAAAGGCTGTGTGTTTGCTACCAAACCCGTTGGAAGCAGACACTTGACTGGCATTATCCTTTGCAATAGATTGTATATTTTGAATGTACACTCATACAACTACTCAAAAAATACAAAGAATAATAGAACAACATATTGGTACTTAAAACGAGGTCAAAAGATATTGAGTACATAAGAGAATAGAGGTCAGCTAAGCGTGATATGTCTCACCCACAATCTGTCGCACAAGGTTGAATAGTATCATGGAAGCCCATTCATCACTGTAACTATTCTTTTGATTTGCACAAGCCAGTAAGTTTGTTCATTGGAAACTCATAGCCTGCCTCATCCCACGTTGTTAAATTGGGGTTCATGTAAGCGTTCAGATGCTTGTAGATGTATTCTGTTGTTGGATAATCCTCAGGATCGCATGTCAGTGATTTGGCTGTCTTAGGCTGATAAAGTCTGATGTAGTCAACTTCAAGGTGCGATGGGAACGGTATAGTATTTAACTGGATAGAGGACCAAGCTTTGGAAAGACCTAAATTAAAGATAAGTGATAGTGGTTCCTTTGGAACTCTCCTCCAACCAACATTACCGTCAGGATGAAGCGCTCCTTCTTTAATTTGAAAAGTTCTCTCACCAGAAATGTAGAAATTGATGTAATTTTCAATATTGTTTGACATATCAGCTCTGTATTCCATACCGAAGGTTTGAAAGTTTTCCCTTGTTGAATAATTACCAGCTTTTTGCTCAAACCAATTTGGATTACTCGTCGTGAGAGCAGATATGGCTTCTTGATAGACGGTACCTTGGAAAGTATTCATGCTGCTGACCGAGCTATTCTCAAGAGATATAAACTCATAGTCTGGTGTTCTCCAAATATCAAAAGGTGCAATATTGTACGACTGAGCAAGGCTGTTGTAATAGCCTTCCATGATATCAATTTCAGGGGCTCCTCTTGCAACACCAACGTTTGGGTGGTCTTCGTCAGAGCAAACACAGGAGCTCAATCTTTGACCAGGCAAAAACGATACACCATCAGCAGAGGACTGATTGGCCGTGATACCAGCATCACATGCGTCGTAAGAGTAAGGCCAGACTCCATCTGTTGAGGCTCTATAACCTGCCCTACCGAGATTACCCAATGTCCAAAAGGCAGGCCACAAGCCTCTAGACTCGTAAGTACCAGGCAGTTTGATGGAAGCTTCAACGTATCCCTGGGTGAAACAGAGCTTGTTCCAGCTTTGCAACATTCCTGAAGTATAGTTCAACCCATGTCCTTTTCTGTCATCAAGGGTGATCTTCAAAACTCCCTTTTCAGTGGTGACATGATCAGGATCGTACCATTCGATATCCTCTGTTGCTGCATAATGAATGTTGACGGCTTCCCAAAACTGGTCATCTCCAGCATAGAAGGATCTACCTTCGGCATTGAACTCATCGCTAAATACCAAGTCCCATTCTTCACCGTCCGCACCTGTCTTGTGGTAAAATTGCTGAGGCGTGTCGGGGTCCACCAATAACTGCCTGATACCTTTAGGAATTCCATACTTGTGCCTGGTGAAAGGTAAACTTCCGTAGTTATCCTTCATGTGCCTTGCCGCTGCAACGGTGCCAGTGATGGCAAGTGTGAGTAATCCAATTGATACACATGCGATACCAATTGCTTTGCTCCATTGGATCTGTCTCAGGTATTTTCTACTCCACCTGGGGTAAAGTTGGTCTTCGTCTGGTAATGGATCTGCAGCTGAAATGAGATGTGGAATGATGTCAATATCGAGCAGCTCATTCAAAGCTGCCATATCTCTTGTCCAGAAGGGTCTTAGAGTTGCTTCAGGCTCAACTGGAGGAGCAGGAATTGTTGAGTTACTTGCTGATGACGAAGAGGCATTAATTTCAGTTGAGGTTTCAACCACCTGGCTATCCTTCTTTTGCGACAGTTCGTTTGAATTGGGATGAAAACTTGTTCGTTGAACAACAAATGTTGAAGTAGTTGAAGCTTCTGGGAAGCTGATATCTGACAGCTCTACATCATCTGAAGAATTGGGAGATGAAACTGGCGAGGACGTGCTTGTAGTTGATTCTTCCCCTCTTGATCGTTTAAACTTTCTCCCGTATTTTCCAAATAACGCCATCTCTGCTGTTTTCAAATTGAATATGTAAACTTCAAAATCAACACAACAAAAACAAATATCACCCTAACGGTTCAAGTAAAAAAAAACTCTGATAAGTTAGAATAGATGGATAGACATTTCAACCTCCGCTTTGGAAGCAGCATCTATGTCTTGAAAAACATCGCAAGAGATTTGATCAAAGCACAATCACCAGAACACAGGTAATTCTTTGTTGAACAGATTTTTAATCAGGTCCAGCTTGATTACTGTTATAGGCTCAACTGTGCTAAAAGTAGAAAGTTTTCTGTATATCGCAGAAAAGGGAGGTGATTCATTTGCCAAACAGGAAATTGTCGGTTCTGTTCAAGAAAAGCGTCGATCGACGCACATAGTTCTAAAAAGCGACGCGACTGCCTGTGTTACCCGCATGAGACCGTACACGACTCTCATCCAAGGAGCTGTGGAAATTTTTCAGTTTTATTCTTCTTTGGAAGAGGAGGAAGAGGAAGACCAAGAGAGAGAGGGAGAAAGATTCTGAGTTTGTCGGTAAATAGGTTGGATATAAATACCTTCAAGAGCTAGATTGTCATTTGAAATAATCGAAGCCCACCAAAAAATTAATAGCATAGGTGCACTAAAGACACATTTTTCTCATTCCAGCGGTCCAGCATACTCTTTGCAAAGGAACTCAAGATATACTTACACTCACACGTCAAACCATAGAGAAATAGCCAACAATGTCTGATCCCGTTCTACACATCGTCAAGCCAAGTGTTGTTGCTCCATTAGGCTCAACACCAGCAGCGCCAATGGTTGTTTCCATACAGTCACCTGCACTACTCCAACTGATCGAATCCATCTACCAGGATGACGACAACGACACCTCCAAGTCCAGAACTATAGGTACCTTACTTGGTACAAGATCCGACGATGGTTCTGAGTTAGAAGTCAAGGAGTGTTACATAGTGCCTCACAAGGAAGAAGACGACGAACTTACTATTGAAGAAGCCCACCACATCTCTACGTACCAGTTGCTCAAGAGGGTGAATCCAGATTTACAAATAATCGGTTGGTTCTCAACCAAGCCAACCTTGGATGGCGTCACCGGCCTCATCCACGAGTTTTATTCAAAGGGTTCCTGTTTCCCAAACCAACCTATCCATCTAACCCTTCAATCAAGAAATGAAACAACGGGTGACATCATCACACCAGTTGTGAAAACATACATATCCTCACCTGTGGGACTCCCATCAAGTTCAGCATTGACCAACAAGCTCGGTCTAGACAAGACTGGGTCTTTTGCATTCACCCCTATTCCAAACAGATCTGCATACGGCAAGGGTGAACTTACCACATTGAAGTTCCTATCGGGTGCATCAAGACAAGAATCAGGAACGGTTGATGTTACCCGTTACGACGAGTTGAAACAGCTGGCTACATCCGTCAACCAAATCTCTTTGCTCTTGGACACGCTAAAGGGTTACACTGCAAAGGTTAACTCTGGTGAGATAGAGGGTGATGTTGAGGTTGGTAAGGCCCTCCTGGGCAACTTGAACTTCAAACCTAACTCCATCGATCTAGATGTTTTGTCGGAGATGTTTGAAAAACACGTCAATGATACGCAGTTGATCGAGTACTTGGCTTCCTGTGTCAGGCAACAATTGGACTTGAGTGCCAAGTTGACACATTTTGTCTCTTCTGATGAGATCGCCAACTGAATCAAACTCTTTCTCTCAATGTGTGTGTATCTTCTTCCCTATTTTTATTGGTAAACTGTATATGAACTAGATCGCTTGGTTTTTCTCTTCTTTCTTTGATCAATCAATTTATTTTCCTGTTTTCTGTATGCTTCTTTCATCCCGTTTTTTTCTGTTAACTTCTCCTTATACTCTTCTCTAATTGATTGTCGACAGTAGGAGCTGTTACTATATACTATTGACCCTTAAAATAATTCAATAAGATTCTCACCTTTCAAACTTATAAAAAAACTGATTACAAACCGATCCGAAGACTTGCTGACATATACACCACGCTCAACTACCAAAGAGGAAATCCAAATCGTCGTTGGTACCGATATCTACCAGTAGAGCCTCAACATCATTCAAAGTCTCCTCACTGAACAGTCCACTCTTGGTATTTCTCAATCCTTCATTATGAGCATCGACAACACTCTGTCTCCTCACTTTCTTCACGACTGCTTCTGAACCGTCCTCCAACCTCTTCATCTTTGCAAGCTTCTTCTTCATCTTTTTGTTCTTTTTCTTCCTGTCATCTTCTTGATGTAAGCGGGATAAAGAAGATAGCATCGGCTGATTTGCAGATGCAATGATAAAGTCGCTAGAACCTAAATTGAACAGATCTTTGGATCTTCTTGCGTGTGAGCCAGTCTTCTCTTTCTTTGTCGTCGTTGCCAACGCAGGATGAGCCAATTTCTTCTTCTTTAACTTGCTTTTTGGCTTTGCAGCAGCTGCTGCAACTGCCGCCGCTGTGGTTATTGCGCGCAGCTTCTGCTGTTGTTGTCCCGTGATGCTCTGTTTTCTTCTCGACAAATGGTCGTTGAATGAGTACTGTCTCGTTGCGTTGTCGTGTGAATGTAGCGAATAAGCGTTGCTGGTTAGCATTCCCTTGTTTCTGAACGCTGACAGCGGAATTCTTTTTTCGTTAAACGAATCCCAGTCGAAAGAGATAGCTTGATCGTGCTCATCATCTTCAAACTCACTAATGTTCAGCAATTCGTCTAATGCCAAGGGGGTCTGCTGTGCCGCTGGTGATTGTTGCTGAGATTGCGACTGCTGTCTGTTCCTAAACTGATAGGTGGACATGCGGGCACCTTTGACGACCGAAGTTGTGTTATCCTGCGATGGATGTAAAAACCTCGTTGAAAATCCATCAATGATTCCAAACGGTTTCTTAGTCTTGGAAGTGAGGAAGGTACCTAACACGGGAGCCCTGAAATTGTTTCTCGAAGAAGAAAGCATCTCTTTGGCACTTTTGATACCTATCTTCTTTGTGGATTTCACCGGTAAAGATGTGTCTTCATCGGTCTCATTATCGCTTTCAGGTTGTCTGTCAGGATTTGAAATGCTGATGCGGCGACTGGTCTTCTTCTTAGGCCCAGTTTTGCTGTTCTGGTTGTTCAACTTGTTATTGTTATTGTTGTTGTTGCCGTCATCATCGCTCGACTCCTCGCCTGAGGAGAAAAAGTATTGCATTAGGTGTGACTCGTCGCTATCGTCGCTATCGTCATCATCATCCTCATCGTCTGAGTAGGATCCAGATCCGGACTCGGAACCAGAATAATAGGCGTAATGCCCTCCGTAGGTTCCATCATTATCATCACCGTCTTCATCGTCATCTGAGGCAATAGCGTTAACAGGAACGATGTTGGTTCCACGTCTCGAAGGAAATCTATGATAATCGTTCGCAAAGATATCGTTGTATCCAACCATATCCAAATCACCATATCCATCTTCCTCGTCATCCTCTTCCTCATCATCATCATCGTCATAATTATCCCCATCAGGAGCTGGTAGATACTTGACCTTCGATTCGCTCACAGCATCACCTTTTGGTTCTTCTTTGATTCTGACATGTTTCTTTCCGGTCTCCTTTGGCTCGCCACTCGAGTTGTTGTTGTTGTCGTTATTGTTGTGCTTGGCATCGTGGGATTTCAAAGAGCTCATTTCCAGATCGTTCATGCTTGTAATGGAATGCCTTGGGGTAACGTTGGATGATGAGTAGTCGTAGTAATCATCCACCATCGCAGCGGTTTCCTGCCTCAGCAGATAATTATCATCCTTGTAGAATGGGTCATCGTTGGGCAAGAGGAAGTCATAATCGTCATCACTGTTTCCAAAAGTTTGCATCTCCAAATCATCATTATCGTTCTGCAACGTTTGGATCAAATCATCCTTGTCAAACTCATAATCGGCATCTGAGTCGATCTCTTTATCGTCAAACTTTGGAACGTTCATCACCATTTGCTCGTCTTGAACCTTGGTATTATTGGAAAGCCCAATATCGACTTCTTCACCTATATCCTCGTCGAGTATCTGCTGCTGTTGCTGTTTCAACCTGGCCTCCCTTGCTTCTTTTCCCTTCAGCACGCGGAACTCCTCGTTTCCATCGTTGTCAAAGTCAAACCTGAAGTCAATATCTGCATCCTCATCGTCATCCACTTCCGCACCTGAATCGATGCCGTCCAGTGAGGACGAGGACATGACGGAGTCAGAATCGTTGATCATCATAGCCTCTTTTTCCAAGACGGCATCAACAACATCATCGTCCAACTCGTCAACCGGATCAGCTGGAATCTCTACCGTAAAATCCTCACTACTTGTGCGTTTCCTAGTGCTGCTGTTACTCTTCTTGGGTCCTTTGAGACCCTTGACAGCTTTCATTGCCTTCATTGCCTTTGCTCTCCTTTCTTTCGTCAGCTGAACAAAATCAACACCTTCATCTTCGGAGGAGGAATCGTCATCGTCACTATCATCTTCATCATCACTACCGTCATCTCCTTCAGATATTATCGCATCCATTTCTCTCTTTGCTGAGTTAAGAATGGCTCTGTTTTTGAAAGACTCATCAACGGTGGTGTGCGATCCACCTGACGAATCGTTGTCATCTTCGTCTTCAGAAGAGGATGACGAGGAGTTTGATATTATGCTGAACCTTCTACTCATACTGCTGCCCATTGCTGTATTGTTGTTGTTATTTATCATGCTGTAACTCGTCTTCTTTTTTGTCTTGTCCTTCATGCTTCTGTTAATGGGGCTTGGTCCTGTAGGATGCGAGTGATGTTGATGTTGTTGTTTCACGCTTGAAGACCGTTTTCCATTTTGTGTCTCCTTTCTTGGACTCTTCGCCATCTTGTATATTTGATATGAGGTATCGTCCTCTAAAGATATATGGAAGCAAAAATCGTTGACCTAGTGAACTGGAAAAAAGTGTGGCTCAAAAGGGTTGATGGGGGAAACAATAGTTCAAAAAGATAGGATAGATTGGCACGTTTCACTAGTTTGTTTCGGGTAATTGTCTACTAGATACTTAAAGATCGCTATTCAATTGAGGTTCTTGTACAGTTGAAATAAGACAACCCTTTGCGATAATGCATGTACAGGTAGGAGTGATGTATCTTTTGCGGAGAACAGTAAAAGGTTGTTTGTTCTTTCAGTGTTGTATCAGTAGACGAGTCAATCCGTGGATCTTGAATTAGGTACTCGCAAAGATCAATTATCTATTAGTGCAATCGGTGGTATCTGGTCAATCAATGGAGTGTATGAGGGTCTAAAGTAGTTCTTCTTCCTATTTTTGTCTCCTTTCTAATCAAACCACAGCTTTGTTTGAACGGATCGGATAAAGAGACTTTTTTAAAATTTTCAGCTGTTCCAAGGCTGTGCAATGCGATTGCTTTAAGCGTTCGATTAAACAATAGCATTATGTGATGCATGACGTAAGATGACAGATGGCTATAACACACGAAGAAGAAGAAGAAAAGAAGAAGGGGATATAGTTAGATAAGTCCGTGAAAGTAGTGATGTTATCTCGGTTTTTTGTTTTCTTACAAAAGGACATACTATTTATCTTCAGAGTTTCTACCACCGCCCACAGTTTTTGTCGCCGTGACTCAAAGAACAACAAGCAGCAAGACAAGTAGCAGTCACTAAAGATGCCGCCGTTGTTCCTCCTCCCGAACAGGTTGGCAGCAACCAGACTTGTCTCATCGATGTCCCCGAGCAGCCTAGTTACCAAACAACTTGTGTCCAAGTTTTCCACTTCAACGTACAGCAAACGCTCCCTGCTTGTTAGAGGTACAGGAACCATCGAGTCAACACTCATATCCAACAGACTGCGACCATATAAATTCAACCTGTCATCAGCCTTCTCAACGATCGTTCCCAAGGCTGAGATCGACGCCGTTCAACCACCTCCACCTCCACCTCCTTCCCCACCAAAGAGAACAAAGAAGTCAAGATTTGGAAGAGTTCTACTCTACCTTGTTGGAGCGTCAGTCACAGGTTACCTATATGACCATTACTTCCTAAACGGTATTATCTACCGTGCAACACGTTCTCTCTCAATCCTACTATTCATCTCGCTAGACTACAAGATCAACTTCAACGAAGGTTATGACATTGAAGCCCTTCATGAGAGAAATTCAGCAAGGTTGTACAATCTACTAACGACCAACAAAGGTTTGTTCATCAAGATGGGCCAGATCATAGCCATTCAAGGTATGATGTTTCCAAGGCAATACCAGGACAAGTTTTCAAACCTGTTCGACAAGGCCCCGATGGACGACTGGGAAACGATCGATCGTGTCTTGAAGCAAGAGTTAGGTGACAACTATATGGATGTTTATTTTGACTCTTTTGACAGGGTCCCCGTTGCAAGTGCCTCCATTGCACAGGTTCACAAGGCGACTCTGAAGAATGGTGGTGATGTCGTTGCCGTCAAGGTGCAACACGATGCCGTTAGCAAGCAGATGAATGTTGATTTGGCGATATATAGATTTGTCATGCGTGTTTACGAGTATGTCTTTGAGATGCCCTTGGGTCCTACTGCCTCCTATGTTTCTGCAAAGATGAAGGAGGAGGCTGATTTTGGGATCGAGATGAGCAACGGTGATAAGATTAGAACTTTGATTGATGGTGAAAGAGAGTTCAAAGGTAAAGTTTACATCCCGAAGTACTATCCTGACGTGTCAACAAAGAAGATCTTGACCGCCGAGTGGATCACTGCTGATTCTATCGGTGAGTATCTGAACTTGCAAAAAAAAGGTTACAACGTTAAGGAGTTGATGCAGATGATCATTAAAGTGTACTCAAGACAGGTGTTCACTTGGGGTTTAGTGCACTGTGATCTGCATCCTGGTAACTTGTTGGTCAGAAGGTTAGACAATGGCCAACAACAGTTGGTAATCTTAGACCATGGCTTGTACGAGGAATTTGCCGATAATTTCAGAAAGGAATATGCCGAATTCTGGAAGTACACCATGGACGCCGATTCTGACAACATCAAGATCTTGTTGGGTAAGTGGGGTATCAATGCGGATGACATCTTGGTTGGTTTGTCATCGATGAGCAAAAGCAAAAACCAAGAACTGAAGAAGCACATTCAATCGATGCAGTCCAAGAGTTACTACGAAAGGCAACTTGTGTTGAAGGCCAAGATGAAACAGTTCTTTCAGAACACAGACAAGTTCCCAATGACGTTGATTTTTATCATGAGAAGTATGAGAATTGTGCAAGGGTTGAACAAAAACTTTGGCATTCCATGTAATAGAGTTGACATGCTGGCGACCGAGGCCAGAAAGACGGTCAAGATGTTCAACTTGGAAAAAGACGATTCGAGCATGAGAGTGGTTAAAAGAGTTGTTCTGTTTTCGCTCTTTAGATTTGTCCTCTTCATCAACTTCCACTACAACAAGCTCTTGGTTACTCTTGACAAATGGATCAACAAGACTAACAAGATTGCCGATGTTGAAGACAGTTACGAGAAGCAATTCATCGAGGTTAGTAAAGGTATGGGATTCGAAAGTGTTCCAACCAACAACGATTTGATGAAATAGAGTATTTCTTCCCATATTGATTGTGTGTTTTTTTATTGTGTTTGCTATTTTGGTTTCTTGTCTATAATGTTTTTCTGTGATCTTTGAATGACAGATTACTACAGTCTGTTATATCTACCCCATAATCCCATTCCCTGCTTATACGATGAAAAGTGGTAGCAGCACGTGCACGTGCACAAAAAATCTGCGCGCCGTCTACCGCTGACGTAATGAATTTTTCACCTTATCGAGAGCAACAGAGAGAGAGCTTTGAGATGTTGAAATTTGTTGTGTTCTTGACAGAACTTTGACTTGTCAAAGATAAACACTCGAAGAGGCCTGATGGATTGCCCCTCCAAGATAATTCTAGTGTCGCCAATACAAGTCAAAGGTGGAGAGCGCTTCAGCCTGTTTTTGTACTTCTACCCTCTGCATCTCCAGTGATCCCAAAATAGACACTACCAGGTGATTCAAGGACATTTTGGATCATCTAAAGAAGACTTGATTTGCACCCGTCAGCTGAAAAGTATCTCTGACCTTTATCCACTAGTTGCTTACTATAGCCTCAAGGCAAGTCAACCATTGAAGCCACAACAGTTTCATTCAAAGTTTATACATCCCAGAGCAAATGCTAGCAAACAGAAGACTAGCACTCGAAGTCATTTTTTACATCGGATCGTTCAGTCTCACTTGACATAACTTTACCCCACCCAATTCAAGTCTCCTTTACAAACAGAAAACAGGCCAATAGTCACCCACCAACCGTAGTCGGTTGATTGAGGTATTACCTTCACTTTTGAGTGATAGGCGGAATCGGAAGCAAACTTTCCCAATAGCAAAAGCAAGAATATATGACAATGCATTTTATCGACCTGCCTCATAATGTCCACATTGAAATAATTAAACATTTGGATGTCCAGAATAGGCTCAACCTTTCATACACCTCCAAACTGATGTTTCACACAATTATTCCTCAGATCTACGCAGTTGTTGTGTATCTACCTTTGGAAAAGTCAGAGTTAGCCCCTAAGAATTACGACTCGATAGAGTTGAAGTCGGACTCGTACAGCATAATCACTCCAACAACAATCCACAACTTTTTTAAGACTGTCCAGTTTCCAAGCATTTTGGGGTTTGGCTACTCAAATTTGATTCAAGAACTATACCTCGAGCAATTAACAGTGCGGCTTCCCGATTTTGATCTACAAACGTGGCGAGCCAAAGCTCCAACGTTTAACAACATGACAATCTGCCAATTCCCATCACTCATGAAAGTTGATCCATTGTCATTCCTCGAGGCACCCAACTTGAAAACTTTGTTCGTTGGTGTTAGCTTTTGCGATAAGGTTGAAGAGAACAATGGATTGATCAGCTTTGTCAATTGTCAACAGATCAAGTCGTTACACTTCAACGGTACACTTGGACGCAACGAAGATATGGTGATCTTCAAATTGATCACTTCGTACCCTCATATGATCCGCAACTTGTCCGAGTTGCACTTCCACGTTGACGCTGAATCGTCCTACGATCGTGTCTATAGGCGTCTCGTTGGATTTCTTGCCATATTGAGGAAGATGGGGTTGGTGCTGAACAACTTGACTAGGCTAACTATACCCTTGACCAACCATTCCACCACCGTTATTATTGGGTTGATCAGCAAACACGTCCACTTTGAACATTTGTCCAGCCTAGAGCTGTTCATAGAGGATGACGGTGAGGTGTTGAACCTCATCAGTACCACGCAACATCTGAGTTCGATAATTAGGGCAAAGGGTTTCAACGTGAAAGAGCTCTCGATAAACTACAAGCTGGTAAAAGAAGACCAAGAAAAGAACCATCTTAGGTCGATGTTGTTGTTGAGACTAACGGAACCGTTCAAGAGTCTACACAGGTTGAGTTTGAACTTACAGATGGAAGGTCTCAACCTTTCGAATATGTTGATGATCATAGGTACTCCCATAATGAACAACATGACAACGGTAAGGGACATTTGTATCAACATTGAAGACCCTGCCGAGAATCTTATTGGCAACCTCTTACCGGCATTGGAAGATTTGAAGCTACTCTTCCCAAAGTTGAACTTTTTGCAAGACTGTGGTTGCTCCATCTGTTCGTCAATACTCAACTCGAGTGCGTTGGAAAGTCAGCGTAGAAACGATGCAGCTGCTGATAACGATGAGCCTATGGCTTACTATCAAGACGTGACATACACGAACAGATCAGCCGTTATTCATGAATCCATCCGTGTCTCAACGTTAATGATGGTGGGCCAGGAGTTGGACGAGGTTCAGAACAACAGCTATATGAACCATCCATGTTTCCAAAGATCTTACAAGAATCACATGAGATTCTACCGCCGCAGGATGAATGAGAAGGGGTCTTTGCTTGACCATCTTATAAACTCGCAGCTCAACCTGTCTTTGGGATTCATGCCAAATTTGAAACTGTTCGAGGTGTGTGGAATGGTGTATCATAGATTGAACGACGGTCAATTCAAACTGCTATTTGGAGAGATGTTCAACGGGTTGGATGATGATCAGGTTCATAATATTGTTGACATGTGGAATGTCTTTTCTGGTGAATACGGCAGCGTTGGTACAGGTACCGGCGCTGTGTGGGGATTATAAAAAGACGCAGCGAGTGAAGATTGGTCTTCTCAAGATTTGGATACTACTCAGTCTCTGCGTCGTTTGTTTGTACATTTATATGTGTGAGAGTTAAGCTATACAACTGTTATGTTTTGGCAAAGGTTGAGGATTCTGGAAGCACCCAACTCTAGTTCCGAGCTCGTATTGCCGGATAGAAGGCGGTGCAAAGTAAAACAGCTCAAAAGCCGAGAAGTCATAGAACAGGCGCGGTATATCCGTCCTGCCTGAGGGGGGGAAGACAGACCGTTGAAGTGAACCTGACGTTTGATTGATTACGAGTTCAAACACTAGGTCTGATCCTTGATGTAGTATTCCATTTCCCTTCTAATCAACAAACCTGTTGCTTGTTAGAATCAACGCCAAAGAGATCCAAGACTCAGCGTATCTCTCCACGCGTGCGAGCTGCCCTGTGCAGCACACAGCGGACGCGTCTCCGTGGTGGTTTGGTTGGGCCGAGCCGGGCATATTGCTGTGGAAGCCTCCGTGGGCCCTCCAAGGCCGGCCCGAGAGACCGACAAGCAGCGAGCAACCTACCAAGAGATGAGAGGAAGAACATGTAGAGAGGCACTATCATTTTTCAACTCGATCTCAACAGCCTATAACAATCTTCCAACTGTCTAGTCAGTCGTGTGAACATTGCCCATTTTTATCATCATTTGGAGAGGTATAGAGCATATTATAGACCATCACGATGTTCGGATTCGGCAAGAAAAAAGCGGTGGACTCTGCCCCTTCTTCATCGGCGGGCTCAATCGCCGAAAAGAAGAAGAAGGAACTAATCAAAGTGTACACCCCATTCGAAAAGCCTCCAGCCCATTTCAATCCACCACAGGAAAAACCCCTTACTTCAAAGCAGCAGGAGATGTACCTCACTGTGTTGAAACATTTCCAGAATGAATCCTTGAAAGTGGCAACGACAGAGCATCACCACCGCGACAACAATGGCGAGATGCAACCTTTGATAGATGATGAAAAGGCATGGGTTACAAGAGAATGCATCTTGAGATACCTGAGGGCCACAAAATGGGTTGTCCATGATGCCATAAAGAGAATCGAGGGCACAATCAGTTGGAGAAGAGAGTTTGGAATTGTCCACCAAACGGAAGACTCCAAGAACATTGTCACTCCAGAGTTGGTCTCTCCCGAGTCTGAAACAGGTAAGGAGGTTGTTCTGGGCTTTGACAACGACTGTAGGCCTTGTCTCTACTTGAAACCAGGAAGACAAAACACAAAGAATTCGTTCAGACAGGTTCAACACTTGGTTTTCTTCTTGGAGAGAGTCATTGACTTTATGCCTTCAGGACAGGACTCGTTGGCATTGTTGATCGATTTCAAGAATCATCCTGAGATTGCATCCAACGTTGAAACTTCCAAGACTCCCCCATTGGGTGTTGGTAAACAGGTGTTGCACATTCTACAGACACATTACCCGGAAAGATTGGGAAAGGCCCTCTTGACAAACATTCCATTCTTGGCAAGAACCTTCTTGAGGCTAATCTACCCATTCATCGATCCATTAACAAGAGAAAAGCTTGTCTTCGACGCAAACTTTTCGGATTTCTGTCCTGCAGAGCAGTTGGACAAGGACTTTGACGGATTGGTTGATTTCGAATATGATCATGAGAAGTACTTCCCTGCCGTTGTGGAAATGGCCTTGCTGAGGAGGAAGCATTACATGGAGAGATTCTTCAAGTTTGGCGGTGTTGCTGGGTTGAGTGAGATAGACTTGAGAGGTGAAGGTGAGACCCTTACCGTTCCAGTTGGTTCTCAGCCTGTTCCTGTTGGAGGTACTGTTGATAAGGCTGAAGTGGATGGTTCCACTACTAGCACCGAGGAAGTTCAAGTTGAAAGCTGATCGGCTCCTTTGGGTCATTTATAAATATATAGTTTCAGCGTGGGATTTTGATTTTCTTTACATCCCCAGATCTTTTTGGTTGTTTTTGACTTTCTTTTTCTTTGCCCTTGCCAACGTGGCTGACCCCAGCTTATTCGTGTTACATGTTACAAACTCATCCCGTTATAATCGTCGTCTGACTTTTCAATTAATTAGTGCTCGTCTTCTATACATGTTCATAATGCTCAGCACCTTTGTCAGGATCACTGCCTATATAGCTTCTTTGGTCCCTTTGGAATACTGATCTTCTTGGCCATCTTCTCATCACTAGGAGAATCTGCCCTCTTTCTTTTGGTGTCCGATTCGGACGTGCCTCTCGCTTCCACTATAGAGCTGTCTTGTTGGTGTGAGATCTCTGCTACGCTTGTAGCTTCAACTGGAGAGTCTGACCTCGGTCTTGGCGGAGATCTAGAGTATGAACTAGACCGCGAACCAGGCATACTGTCCGTTTTTGATGATCCACCTCTCTCTCTTCCCCTTGGGGATGGTGTTCTGGAATATGAGGGAGACCGGGTGTACGATTTTGACCGGGACAGGGATCTGGATCTAGATGGTGACCTCGATCTCGATCTCGACCTCGACCTCGACCTCGACCTCGACCTCGACCTCGACCTCGACCTCGAGTATGACCGAGATCTGGAATAGGACCGAGATCTGGAATAAGACCGCGACCTTGAGCCAGAGTAGGACCTTGCCGACCTAGACCTGGAGTAAGATCTACTTCTCGAGTATGACCTTGACCTCGACGATCTGCTTCTTGAGTATGAGCTTCCGGATCTGCTGCTGGAGAAACTCCTGTTCCTAGAACGTCCTCTCTCACTACCATCCTCTGTGGTCCTTCCACGCTGTCCAGTTTCCTCCTCCTGTTGCTCTTCCTCTTCCTCCGGTAAGTTGTCCAGTGTTTCCCTCATCTCCTCTGACAATATTCCTAACCCAATGGCCGTGAAAAAATTGATGCTGAATCTCAAATGATCGGCATTTTTGTGTGGAAACATGCCACTTATGAACGGCTTGATGTAGTCCTCATTGACTCTAATCTTTAACTTCTTGATTCCAATCTCTTCTTGTAGTCTCAAAAACATAAACTTGAGAAAAATTCTTCCCGAAGAAGTAGACTCACTCTCAGTTAGCTGTATCACCTCCATCGCTTCCCAGCCCATCTTGTCAGATCCAAACATATGACCCCAAAAGGTTGCAATGTTTTTTATCAAGTTTGTCTCATACCTGTGACACATCTCATAATTCGCCTTGAAGACTTCCTCAAATGCGGAAGCCCAGCTTTTGCTAGTAGTGATTAATCCTTCACCTAACAATCCGTAGTATTTAACATAGGTCTTCTCCTGTGCACAACACTTGACGATCATATCAACAAGCATATATTCTTTCCTGGCTGGGTCGATTGGCTCCAACAAAAGTAGCTTGTGAATCGCCTCGTCGTGGCCCATGCTTGACATTATCGTAAGGTAAACCGTCTTTTGAAAATTGGTGAGTTCTGTTTCACTGAGATCTTTAATCTGTGCCTTCACTTGATCATCCTTATCGTCTTTGCCATCTTCATTCTCCTCTTCCTCCTCGTCCTCATCATCATCACTGTCTGATTCCGATCCAGACAACGAACTGTCGTCCGTCCCATCAACAGCTCCTTCATCGTCTCCAAACAACTCCTTCTTGAATTTCTCATAACTCTCTTCGGTCTCCTCGTATTTCTCATCAAATTTGAAGACGTTCAACATCTCTTGTGCTTTCACCTTATCGTCCAGACTTATCGTATGCGTTATCTTATCCTCCTCTTCGACCAAATCTAGCTCCTCCTCGACAATTGGTGCATCTTCATAGTTGCTTCTACGCAACTTGAAAAGATCCTCAACGACATACTGCACCCTTTTCGTAATCAAGTCTTCATTCATAATGTTTCTCAATCTTTCATAAATCACATTGTTGGCAACGGGTGAATTTTCAGCCAAAAAGGGACCAATGTTGTTCATGGTTATGCAGGCAAGTTCCACAGAGTCATCTGTTGGATTTTCAAGAAGCAAGTGTAACAGCTGCAAGGCTAGAATTTCATGACAGACTTGAAAGTTTACAAGTTGTGCAATGAATGTGACAACGGCTTTGCAACTTTCCTTGTCGTTCCTTTTGTACGACCTCCTGAATTGTAGAACTAGTCTGGATATAAGTAGCTCGCCTATCTCGGGCAGTTTCGAATTCAACGTACTCACGAGTGAAGAATAGACCGGAGTGTAGTGTAACGAAACCGCTTGGGACTTCATCAAACTTCTCACTAAAGTCCCTTTACCTCTGACGATGTTGAGCTTGAATAGGTCGATAACGATGACCTTGATGTTTGACTTATTCACCCTGTTGATGAGACCGTTGATGGACTTCTTGAGCTGTTCCCATTGTAGCTTCTGATACTCCTTGGACTGTTTGGAAAGGGAAACTTGTGCTAATAGTTGCTTGAGCTTCGCTGGTGGAATATATGCTCCTCCAGATCGGAGCCTCGTTAGTTCATCTAGAGCGTTGGACATCTTTAGCCAAGGAACTGTACTTTTCAGACTGTTATCACAAATGTTTCCTGCTTCGTTGGTATTGCAGAATGGTGACAGGAAGCTTTCAGAGTATGTTTTCAATCTTTTTGTTTACATCAACACTGGAAATTTTTCAGTAGGTGCACTCCACATGTGGCGGCGGGCGCTCACGAGAACCCGTCAAGTTGAACAGGCCTGTTCGATGAGCAACCCCACATAGAGAAGTCTTTTCTAGCCGTTTCCATTCCCAATTTCAATTGCAAACACTTTTCCGTTCCAGAAGATAGCTATCATGACATACAATGCACCATTGCTACTTGTGACGCCAAGTCAGCTTGCAAACAGGCAACTGTTAAACCGTCTTCTATATAAGTCGGTGAATGAGACCAGCCGGGGTCGAACTCTGTCGGTCCTTCTACTAGAGGAATTAACGGAATTGCCAAGCTTGGTTTCAAAGCTCGTCGTGTTATATGACACTGCTAGATTTTATCATAGGAATAGCATAGCGGTGGAGGTGATTCATGGCTCGTGTTATGAAAGAAAATCATGGGATGTCCTTATCAGTTGCGATTCTTCTTATGAAATTTTCAGAGATCAGGACGGAAGAGAGGGAAAGAGTGACGAGTTTGAAAGATTACAATTCACATCAAGTGAGTTGATTGAAAGTACCTCTTGTGAGCTTTGCCCAAGCATATCTACAGAGATTGAAGGGAATCAAGGAAGAGTGCACCAGTATAATACGGTGGCCATTGGTGGAACTTTTGACCATTTGCACGATGGCCACAGAATACTGCTTTCAGTTGCTGTATTTTTGACTTCCAATAGACTCATAGTTGGTGTCACTGGTGAGAAATTGCTCAAAAACAAAAAGTATGCAGACTTCTTGGAGGATTACTCAACAAGGTGCAAGAGACTGAACGAATTTATCAAAAGCATATCGGACCAGCTAGTAGCAGATGTTTATGAGATCAATGATGTTTGCGGACCAACAGCTACCATCAAGGAAATTGATGCCTTGGTATTGAGCTCAGAGACCAGCAGTGGTGGCGAGTTCATAAACAGAGTCAGGAGGGAGAAAGGTTATCCGGAAATTGTTGTCAAGGAGGTGTGTGTCGTTGGAGGTGGTTCCAAGGAGGACGGCTTCAAAGACAAATTGAGTAGTACTCACTTCCGAAAGATGGAGTATGAAGAAAGCCTGAAGGATCCTTTTGTGAGAAGGTCACTGGTATAGTGAAGCTTCAATAAGACCATGGTCCGTTCATAGTCAAGTGCCAACTAATCTTCGCCAATCTCAGCATTATGGGAGGAATTCAGTTCCGTTTTTCATTACGAACAAAGACCCAAAATACCAGTTAGTAAGGCTGATACTTTTTCTAATTGCAAGTTGCTCCCAGAATGTGTAGATCATTCTTCAAAATGCTTACAAGTAGTACAATCTCTTCAAAAATAGGGATGAAAAGTTTCACCGCCCTGTAATGTATGCGTGATTACTGCAGCCATCCAAAGCCGCTTTATAGTCCATACACTCTTCTATTTCAAAATCCACTGATCTATCTCTATACTTCTTGAATTTCCTAAATAATCGCCTGCTTGTTCTTAGTCGAATCATCCATGTTACTCAAGCTATCAGCAAGAGTACCGAATCCTTCATAGTTGCCCCATTGATTGGTTGGAAGGCGCGTCACAGATATGCCTCGCCACGGGTTCAAATGTACCCATACTGACTGTGACAAGATTTTCAAGAGAAAAGACTACTTATTTAGACATGAAGCCAATCATTCGAAAGTGAAACCCCATATGTGTCCAATTTGCGGTCGTTCATTTGCTCGGAAGGATATATTGGAAAAACACAAAAACTCAAAGGCCCATTCATTCAAAAAAGCATCGGTAGGTGGTCTATTGGATTCCGTCTTCGTCAACTCATTTCTGTGCGGGACCACAGAGGCACCAATAGTTGTCAACGAGCCTCAATTAGGTCTGCCAGAGTCTGAGGAAAATGATCCTCTAATAGAGAGTACCGAGGCTGCTCCCACTTCTTCCCAGAGTCGTTTGAATAGGTTGAATGAAGCAGTTGACTTGCAAGCTCAATCTACCACACCAGAGACTCTCAACAATAGAGCTCCAATAATGTTAGTCAACTCTCCCAATGCTGGACATAGTACTCAAAGTAGGAAGAGAGATGGATACTCAAAGGGAGAAATGTTGAATGAGTATGCCAGGATTGGACTTGCTTCGAACCCACATTTTCAGGACTCAGATCTTGAGAGTTTACTCAACCATGACGACTTTCCCAATTTTGAAGATTCCTACGGCTGGCTGTTTGGTAATGACATATATCCTTCAGTGGACAAAACCGGCACCGATGCAGGCGAAAGCCCCGAATCAGAAGTTGAAAGTCTTTCACGATATGCAACGAATCACATATATTACGATATCAGCGAATTCGAAAACGACTACGACTCGACTGAGGCTTCACGCCAGAAGCTACTTGACATTATCAAAGTTGACTTGGGAGTCTTCATCAAGTCTGACGAGGTTCTCAGCTCCAAAAATATATCGCTGTATCTCAATCAATATTGGAGTCGATTTGACCCCTCTTACCCGGTGATACATAAATCACACCTCAAGTTTACTCCTGAGAACGATAAGCTTCAATCTTTGTTGCTTCTTTCTGTCATAACTATTGGAATAGCATACATGACACCCGTGTTTGACGAATTTGAGGATGCTTATCTTCTCGCTACAGATATACATAAAAGTTTAAAGATATGCCTTTTTATTGAGATTGAAAAGTTTCAGGACTTCAACCAGATCCCTTTGAAGCTACTACAGGCTATGGTATTGACTGATTTTTTTAACTTTTACCTGGGAACGTCTTATCAGAATACAAGCTCTCGCATATATCATCCAATGGTGATGAATTTGCTCAAAGAGTTAAACAAGTTTGTGAATCTTGCTGAACCACTCATAGATGAACATAGGGCTTTTGATGACACACAGTGGGGCATATGGATAGAGTACGAGAGCCTCAAGAGAATTGCTTATTTTGGTTACTTGCTCGATGCTCAAAGCTCATTTTTGTACTCCAAGAATCAATGTGTGTCAATTTTTGAGATTCAGTTGGAGATGCCATATACGGATATGGCATGGTATGCTTCTACCCCTACAAGCTTCTTGAAGTCATATAAAGAACAGCCAAGGGGTCTTGTCTCGAGAGACAAATCTTTGGCTGAGCAAGCTAGGCCTTATGTGATAAGCAACGAAGATTTCACCATGAATGGAGTCCTTATACCCAACGTGAAGAACGAAGGCAGATGGCCCAATTTCTTGTGGAGTTTAAGAAGATTTATGCAGCCCTATTCCAAAAATCAAAAGGAATATCATCTTAACTGCTTTTCACAGTTCTCCAGATATATATTGCTCCATGGCATCTTATCTTTAGTTAGAGAGCAAAGAAATATGGGAGTTTTTGACATAAAAGTCATTCCACGAAACAGATTGAATATTATAGCTGCAAAGATAGAACATGCTTTTTTCAGCTGGAGAGCGTACTTTCATCGTCATATCGCTGAGACTAACGCTGCTTCTCTAAGCAAAGATTCTTCGCTCAATGTGATGAACGATTACGGGTCTTCCCCTCTTTTCTGGTCCAACATCTCTATGTTCAGTACAGGATTGTTGGGTTTGTACTGTGACTTTGATGTGTTGTTACAGTATAGAAAAATTGCGAGCAATAAACCAAGCCCCGAGGGTATTCTCTCGCCGGAAAGAGTAAAGTTCAATACTATTGAAAAGACGAAAAGTGAAATGATGCTAAACTCATGGGCGAGATCAAAAAATGGTTTTCATTCAAACGTTGAGGCTTGTAACTTTCTACGAATCATATTTAGCAATCAAGAGTTGTTGAAGGTGGTTCCCCACAGCGCTTTTGCTATCTACATTTCTTTTCTTTCTTGCTGGTTCTACCAAAACAACGGAGATCAGAGAGAGATGTTCAGCTCTCCACATGAGTTCAGTATTGAGAATGATAGAGAGGTGATTGAGGAATATGCATTGAAATATTTGGCGTTCTATTTTGAGCTAAAAAATGAGTTTGCTGATCCTGAGACGCCCAGATTACAACTCAAAGAAGCTGGTTGTGACTTGGTTCAATGTTTGGGTCTCTACGCTGTCATTTTGATGAAGGAGCATTCCCACTGGTCGAACACACGTATGCTGATCTCCGACTTGTGTAACTTGCTCAAAGTGTAAACCTGAATGAACAATAGCTACTCAACACCGTCAAATACAAATATATAGGCTGTGACCAAAATGGTCGATATAGCAAAGTAACTCTTGAATGGCGGCTTTTCGAGCTAAAGCTTCTGAGGAACCGGTTTCAATCTTGCGATGCCAGTGAATAATGAAGGAAACAGGTCGTATTTTGCCAAGGAAAGGTACGCAATGAGCCGCAGTCCTAATTGGGATTAGATAGTGGCGGTAAATTGTCCCCACCAAGCCGGACTCGATAGCCCACCCAAGCATCCCAAAGAGGAAATAATCAAATTAGATAAGGCCGTGAAAAATACCAAAAGTTTCTACAGTGCACGCCCTTCTCCACTCCGGTTATGGTACTGTTCCCCTTTCATACACAAGATGGATGAGCTGGATTGACTCTTCAAACCTGTTGGTAGAGAGTTGACTTCAAACTACAAGTACCACTGACTCTATTTCAGCATGCTCAACTCTATATTCAACATCTAATCACTCTTCTTACTATGCTTTCTCCTTTGATATCTTGGGCTGCGTACACTTAACAACAGCAACAACAACAACAACAACAACAACAACGGAACATTTCAAGATGACAGTTAACAGAGCACTATTGATAGGTGTTGATGTTGGTGGTACAAACACCGATTCCGTCCTAATTGACCCATCTTTGATTAAAACGGCCAAGGAAGGGGTGTTGTCATGGAACAAATCGGTGACTACAGCTGAAGTCTCAGATGGTATTCAAAAAGGTATATCAGCTCTATTTGAGGATCGTCAGGATGTAAGAAAAGAGGAAATTGTCTCTGTCACCATTGGAACAACACATTTCATAAACGCTGTCATTGAACAAGATCAAGCTAGACTTGACAAAGTGGCAGTCTTGAGATTATGTGGACCATATTCACGCAAGATTCAACCATTTTCTGACTTTCCCGCAGGATTGAAGGAGATCTTGAATGGATATGTTGGATACGTTAAAGGTGGATACCATGTTGACGGCAACAGCATCAAAAATATTGAAGAGGCAGAAATTGTCTCTCATCTTGAAAAGATCAAAGCTTTAGGTTTGAAGTCGATTGCAGTTATTGGCATCTTTTCTCCTTTGAAACCAGATCAGGAAGAGCATGTCAAAAGAATCATACTGAAAGTCATCCCTGATGCTAAAATTGTTTTGTCGCATGAAGTTTCTGGCATTGGCTATCTAGAAAGAGAAAATGCTGCTATTCTCAATGCTTCAATTTTGAACTTCGCTGAAAGAATCATATCATCCTTCATTAACGCAATCAACAACTTGGGCTTGAAATGCTCAGTTCTTCTCACCCAAAATGATGGGACTGTCTTATCAGCGGCAGAGGCGTTGAAACTGCCAATTAGGACGTTCTCTTCCGGTGCTACAAATTCAATGAGAGGTGCTTCATTATTGGCAAATAATCAAAATAAAAGTGCCATTGTTATTGATGTCGGTGGTACTACAGCAGATGTTGGATTGCTACTTCCAACTGGCTTTCCACGCCAGTCTTCCTCCTATTCAATCGTTGGTGGTGTCAGAATGAACTTTTCAATGCCTCATGTTGAGAGCATTGGCTTGGGTGGTGGTTCCATTGTTAGAGGAGAGGCCAATTCAATCACTATCGGACCAGACTCAGTGGGATCCGAGTTTGTCAACAAGGCTTTGATATTTGGAGGTAGTGTTGTTACAGCTTCCGATTTGGCAGTCGCTATAGATCAGGATGCAGAAACTTTAGAACTCAGTATTGGGGATCCAGCAGTTGTTAAATCAAAATTTGATGTTCCTTACAAAGAATCATTCAAAAAGACAGTTAAACAAATGATTGAAAAGATAGTGGACAGAATGAAAACTAGTCCCGATGATATCATGGTGCTAGTAGTGGGAGGAGGCTCTTTCATAGTCCCAGAAACCATTCACGGTGCCTCTGAGGTTGTTAGACCCCCATTTTACAGTGTTGCAAATGCCATTGGTGCTGCTATGGGTAAGATATCAACTGAGATGCGTGCCATCAAACAGCTGCCACCAGGTGGTGCTACAAAGGAGGAAGTCTTGAATGGTTTAAAGGCCGCAGCATCCAAAAAAGCACTTGAGAAGGGAGCATTGGAGAGTTCCGTCGAGGTTGTATTTGAATCATCTGACCCAATTCCTTACGTCTCCAACACTTACGAGTTTAATGTGAAAACAATTGCTGATGTTGATTACTCAAAGCTGAAAGTCTCGTTTGACTCAACCCCTGCTACAAACTTGACATCAGGAACGAAGGACATCGTGAAAGACACTTTGATTAAGACTGAAAGAGAGTTAGACATTGAAGTTGACTATGCCTGTTACAAGCCAGTCATTAACCAACAAAAGCAATGGTTATTATCTGAGATAGATCTTGAGTTCATTAGCATTGGTTGTTACATTCTTGGCTCAGGGGGAGGAGGTAATCCATATCCTTATTTCTTGGAGGCTAGAAACCTATTGAGAGCTGGTGAGACAATAACAGTGGTTGATATCGATGACATAGGCACATATGTTTCTGGAGAAGGGTCTATCACTTCAGTTTGCTATGCTGGATCTCCAACTGTCTCTCATGAGCAGCTAGCTGGTGATGCCCTATTGGTGTGTTATGACTACATGTCAAGATACATCAACAAAAAACCAGAACTGTTGTTCCCCATTGAAATTGGTGGTGGTAATGGTCTTGCTCCATTCCAGATTTCATCATCGGCTAATTTGAACATTCCTGTTGTTGATTGTGACTTGATGGGAAGGGCTTATCCAACTCATTGGCAAACAACGCCAGTTGTCTACACTCCAGATGATGAAAGCTTTTATCCACCGACGGTTATAAGTAACGGTAATGGCAATACCATGATTCTTGTCGAGTCGAAGACTGATCTTCTTTTGGAAAAGTGTATGAGAGCTGCACTGTCTGAGCTTGGTGCAACAGTGGGTGTCATGAACCCTCCAATGTCTGCTCAAGATACCTCCATGAAATCTATCCACAGATCAATATCATTAGCATGGAGGGTTGGAAGAGCGGTTATGGTAGCCAGACAGAACAGTGAGATTGAAAAGATGCCTCAGAGAATTTTAGAGTCGTTCAATAATAATGGTAAGTTATTATTCTCTGGAAAGATTATTGGTGTGGAACGCAAGTTGATGAAGGGCCATGTGTGGGGTGAAGTCATCATAGAAGAGCTTGAGGTACCAAAGCGCAAATTGACTATACCATTCAAGAACGAGAACATATACTGTGAGCTTGATGCTATGGATGGATCCGATAAAGAAGTCATCTGTTCAGTTCCAGATTTGATTGCGGTTATTGATGCAGATACAGGTGAGGCGGTTGGCACTCCTGATTACAGGTATGGTTTATTGGTGTTTGTGCTTGGTATTGCTCCTAGTAACAAATGGACCGATACTGAGAAGGCCATCGCAATTGGTGGTCCTAAGGGATTTGACTTGGAAGATATGGAGTACAAGCCAGTGAGCTCCTATACTAGACCTGTTTCCGTCATCCAAGAATATTCATAGACAGTTTATAGACATTTGTTATTGCGGATTTTCTATAATCTATGCCGTTCACTTGATTTACGAATAGTTCAATCCAATGTCATTCTTCGATAGAACCTTGAAAGCAGTAGCATTTGAACAAAATTTCAAAACTAGGTTTGTACTGATCATATTTTTTTCAAACAAATACTGAAACTACAAGTATTGTAACGTTTTTATAAAAATATACCTCGATATTTGAAAAATGAAGGAGGAACACATAGAAGTATATTTTGGAGAATGGGAAGGTTCCCGGTAGCCAGCCCTAGAAACTCCCCCGGTGGGCAGTATCGCCCAGTCACGAAGTGTGGTGAAGTGAAAAACTCAACTGAAAGTTTGGAAAAGTAGGGTAAAATGTGAAACATGGTACTACTTCAATACGTGGCATTCAATCTCATATCCAAGTATTCACCAGCGGTAATAGGTTCATACTTCTTAGGGTTCGAGTCTGAAAATGTTCCTGGGAGAGCATCAACAATCAGGTCTTTATTTGCAGAGATGAAGAAGGGAATGGAGAAACGAACCTTCGACATGCCAGTCTCAGAATCGACAGGAGGAGCAGTGACTCTGTGCAAGGTAGACTTGAGCTTGTCATTAGACCACCTCATTAAAAAATCACCAGTGTTGATAATTAGGGATCCAGGAATACAAGGAGCAGAAACAAATGACCCTCGTTTATATGGTTCTTCAACCTGTAGGCCTCCACATCCATCTTGCAATAGCATAGTCAATGTACCAAAGTCTGTATGTGCGGCAATTCTCTCAGCACTACCCAATTTCAACTCTTTTTCACTGGTTGGTGGATAGTGGAGCAGTCTCAACTGATTGTCAGACTTTGAATGATATGGGATAAAGAACTCTTCGTCCAGTTCCAAACCGAGAGATATGGCCCTCAACAGCTTCTTCGAGGTTGCATCACAGACCTTGAAGTAGTACTGGCAGTACTCTCTAAAGGCAGGAATATCACTTTCATCGGGCCATATATTGTAATAGGCTTTGTTGTTTTCGTTACCCAAATCAAACGACTCTTTGACATCTGGGATCTTCCTCAGCTTTTCAATCTCTTCTTTATTGAACACCATTTGAACAACCTTCTCTTTACCAATACCCGACCATCCCCTATGATGTGCTCCATTTTCTGGATGAGGGCATTTTGCCTTCTGTTCTTGATCAAGATCAAAGAATGCCTTACTCCAATCAAACATTCTTTTCTGATCAGCCTCAGGAATGCCGTGGTTGACGATGTATAGGAAACCAACTTCTGCCATTGCCTTGACTATCTCCTTACCAGTTTTGCGTTTTCCCTCTGGGGTCCCATCCAAGAATGGTTGGAAATCAATGATTGGAACAGAGAACTGCTCATAATGGTTTTCTGGATCTAAGGTCATCGTAGATTTTGAAGTATTTGCGAGCTTGGAAAAGACAACTGTTGAAAGATGTAGCTAATGGGTCTTGTGACAATAGTGGAAGTATGCTGTGTTGCTGTCTTTATATCCTTTGAAAAATAATCTTTGCTGTTGAATACGAGTGGACATATCGTAT
The DNA here is from genome assembly GCA_030569615.1 of Ogataea rishiriensis. Lineage (NCBI taxonomy): Eukaryota > Fungi > Ascomycota > Pichiomycetes > Pichiales > Pichiaceae > Ogataea > Ogataea rishiriensis. The sequence continues at coordinate 232,608 of JAJMLH010000012.1, read as the reverse complement.
GACATTCTCAATTAAACGGATCGAATACCAGCAGACTGTGAGTCTTTCGTTGAAACCTCCGAATGTAAATACTAGGAAGACAGAGTAGCGCAAGAAGACTCAAATGGAGCCTATGGATGTGATCCGATCGGCCAATGATAGCCATCAGTGATAATGCTACAGCAATTTCTAACTATTTTAGTAGCTGTCCCGTCCCAAACTTTGTTTTTGTTGATCCACAGGTTTTGTTGTGAAGGCTTGCTTTATCAGCCGGATCCAGATAGAAGCGAGCGCCCACCAAGCACTTCCCAATCGGGTTATGGTGCCTTACGCGCTCCGCCTGCATGTACGATAGCATGCAAGCCGCACAAGGAGAATTATCAGGGATTTCAGTTTCTCCGCTCTCAATTGATGGATTGCGTTGATAAGCAGCTGTTTGATCTTATAAATGCCATATCAATTGAACTTAATCCCTATAGACTAACTGGCATACTGTCACCTGATGGTCCGGGCTAGAAGTAACTACAATCGTGGGGTAGTTGAAAAATCGACTCTAATTAGACAGGTTCGAACTAGCACGGGTGTGGAGAGTTTGAAGCAAAGGAAAAAAAATAGCTGTAATTAAGTGTCGTCTTAAGTTTATACGCTCCAACTAGTTGGCAGCAATTGGCTTTTTACCAGGACACTCCAAGTCACTGTAGTACCAGTATCCAACAGGTGGCCCAAAGTCTGAGTACCTGGCAGAGTAACCCAAAGTTGAGATTTCCAAGAAATCTTCCTCAGAAAGCTTCAAAGATTGGCCTTCTAGATTTTCATCAATTCTTGCAACTGTGACTGATTTTGGAATCACTGATGTTCCTCTTTGAATGGCCCATGCAACCAAAAGCTGAGCCGGAGTCTTACCCAATCTCTTAGAGATCTCTAAAACCTTTGGATGTTGTAAGATTCTAGGTTCACCGTTCAGTTGATAAGAAGCATTTTGGTTTCCAAAACCTGAGTATGCGGTAACATGAATTCCCTTTGGCTCGTGGAATTTCAAAAACTCGTCTTGCTTCAAGTATGGGTGCATCTCCATTTGATGAACTTGGGGAACAATGGTACAGCCATCAAGAAGTTTCTCCAACTCACTTTGACAAAAGTTGGAGACACCAATGGCTCTGACCTTTCCTGTGTCCAGCAACTTCTCCATTGCCTTCCAAGTATCAGTATAGTCAATATCAACTGGAATGAAAGTTCCATCGGTCATAAATGCTGTTTTGTCGTTGGCACAAGGATAGTGCATGAGGTATAGATCAACATAGTCAAGCTTTAGTTCTTTCAAACTGGTTTCCAAAGCAATTGGAACATCCTCTGGAGCATGATGGGAGTTCCACAGTTTGGTAGTGACAAAGATGTCTTTTCTGTCAACTCCTGACTTCAAAATACCTTCGCCAACCTCATTTTCGTTTCCGTATATCGAAGCAGTATCGATGTGCTTATACCCTGATTTCAAAGCGTGCTCAACAGCAAGTGACACCTCATCAGGTTGCGATTGCCATGTTCCGAGGCCAAAAAGTGGCATTTCAACCCCATTATTTAAGGTGACAGTTGGTATGTTTGAGAAACTCATGCTGATGTGTTTTTCCCGATGGTTCGTTGTTTTCTTAGTCCCAAGTGATCTCAAAGAAGAAGAGGTATCACTAGCGTTTATCAACTGAAAACAACTTTTGAAAAAGAAACTGCTTACTTGACCTTGAGGTAGAAGAGTCAATTGATCAATTTTCAAGTTGGAAGTTGTAAACTAACAGCAAGGTGTTGGACTGGCAACTAAGTCAACTGAAAGATGGTAGGTACCCGGAGATTCCATGAATCTTTATCATTGATCTTGATTTCCGATCTGACAAGCAGACCGGAAACATACAGTGTTGATTGGCCCTTAGATGCCTATTTGAGATTTGTTGGTGGGCATGGTGGAGAAGTATTACAGAGCGGAGAAGTGTTTTGTAAACGTCAAAAGCAAGTCAAATACCCGAATGTGAGCCGCACAACATTTATTATCAGCGCTTGCATAGCCAACGGTTAGAGCCGCACAGTGAAACTCTTATCAACGTTACCTAAAGCGGACGTTTCTGGTGGGGACATTCTCGGGTGCAGGCCACGGGTGGTGAAAAATTCGGACGCGGGATTATGAGATCAATCGTCACAGGCGTATCTCAAGAGTAAAAGGAGATTCTATCCTGTATTCTGACAGGATCTGTCGAAAGGGGTTTGAAGGAGTTGCAAGGGCCGAACGTATAACAGTTGATACGCTGAATCCTAGAGATATGCTTCATTGCCGGATACTTTGCCTCAGATCCCCTGTCAACTATTGCTGACCTTCGCTTGTTCAATCCAAACCTATTCCAGAGATTATCTTATCTCTACAGTTGTAAGGCTCAAAGGGCTATATATGCTACACATTGTCCTTCTTTCCTGTCGCTCATTGCTTTCTAGGTACCAAGCTTCAACACTATCGAGAAAGTTTCATTGATCCAAAACAAAGAACACTAACAGCATGAAGTATACATGGAAAGAGATCAAGCAAAAGCTTGAAGTTCCAAAGGATGAAAATGCCTTCTATGAGAATGACTCCTTGACAAACAGAGATATCATTCCTATTCCAGTAGAGAGAAGAACATGGACCCCGTTGGCCTATGCTACCTATTGGATCATTGAAGGTGTCTCTATATCGGGTTACACAACTGGATCCACATTGGTCGGATTTGGTTTGTCCGTTAAACAAGCCATTGGTTGCTCAATTGCAGCCGGTGTCATCTATGGTGTCATGGCTGTCGTTATGGGCTGGATTGGTTCCCACCATCACATTGGATTCCCTTTGATGGCAAGATTTACCTATGGTATCAATGGAGCTGCATTTGGTATCGTCATCAGAATCATCACTGGTATCATCTGGTGGGGTGTCCAGGCCGTCTATGGTGGACAGGCAGCAAGAGTTTGCCTTGGTGCAATGAGTCCTAGTTACTTGAAATGGGATTCGTTCAACTATGCCAACGATATAACCTCCAGAGATTTTGTTGGTATGGTTCTATACTGTATCTTCATGATTCCCTGCTTATACATCAGTCCTGAGAAGTTGCAATTCTTTTTCAGAGTTGTCACTTTCCTTACACTTGGAGCTTTCTTTGGTTTGATTGGTTTCACAACAAGAAAGGCTGGAGGAGCTGGTGCTATGTTCAGTCAACCATCTGCTATATACTCAACAGGTGGAAATCTAGGATGGGCTTGTGTTCAAGGTATCTTCTCTGTCGTTGGAACTACAGGAACTGGTATTCTTGGTCAATCCGATTTCACAAGATATTCAAATACCAAGCATGGTCCAGCATATGCTCAAATAATTGGAGCTCCACTTGCCTTGACTTTTTCTTCCATCATTGGAATCATCACCACCTCTGCTGCCAACGATATCGTTGGCTCTGTCTTGTGGAACCCACTTGATCTATTAAGTGCAATTCAACAATACGAAGACAGTTCATCCGCCGCTAGAGCTGCAGTCTTCTTTGGAGGTCTGGCTTTCTTTTCACAACAGATGGCTATCAACCTTTTGCTCAATACCTTGTCTTCCTCTATGGACATGGTTGGTCTATTCCCAAAGTATATCAACATCAGAAGAGGTTCTTTCTTGGTCATGATTATTGGAATCATGATCTGGCCTTGGAAGATTATGACCTCTGCCACTGCATTGGTTGTGTTTGGTAGTGGTTGGGGATGCTTCTGTTCTCCACAGACAGGTATTATCATTGCCAAGTATTACATTATTTACAAGAGAAAGGTTCTCTTGAAGGATCTTTACATCAGATCGAGTGAGTCTATTTACTGGTTCAACGCTGGTTTTGACTGGAGAGCAATTGTGTCATTCTTTATTGGTGCTATTTTCTTGCTTCCAGGTTTGGGTTACGATGTTGGCGGTACTTCCAATGGATTCTTCACATGGATTTACCAGGTTTCCTATGCATGGGGTTTGTTACTTTCTCTTGCATCGATGCTCACCTTGCAACTACTATTCCCAAAGAACTCCCCAAGTCCAGACTCCAAGATTGACGATATATATACAGAGGATGGTGTGGCAATCGAAACGTTGGACGATGTCTCGTCTAGCGTTGAGCAAGTAGAGATCCATCTCCAAGGAAAGTCGATGGAGAGCAATGAGCAAAAAGTTTAGCTTTCGGACGCCGGCCGTACCGTACCTAATCGAGTTAATTATTCTTTATACTGCAGAGTCTTTTTGAAATCCTTTCTAAGCGTTAGAGATTTTTTGTCCGTTTTTCCTTCTCATTCGATTCTTTTTCCTTGCGATCAAATAGATATACGTATTTTTCACCATCTTCACCAACAGCTGAGATTTGAATTCCTGCATCAGATCTGACACTTGAAATAGATTGCGGCTCAATTATGGTATTAGTAAGTAAACCTCTACACCGTTAAATTAGACTACTTTCCTCGTATGAGCAATCGTACTGTGTTTTAGCCATTGTGGTATAAACTCCACATAGCTCATATCATTTCAAACCTATTAGTTCCTTTCAAACAATCCTTGTCATCAAAGTATACAAGTATTGAACAAAAGGGTGTCCAGAAGCAGGCAACCAATAATCTTGCTAGTTGTCGTTTTGCCTTCACAATAGATCACTCTCACCGTTTATTGGTCAAACTGACCGCCAAACTTACAGACCCCACACATATCATGCCCAGCTCCTCACAAAGGTACAACGATCCAGTTCCAAGGATACGACAGTTGTTACGCCTTGTGGAAGAACAGTCAAGGTTTTCAGCAAGACTCAGTCCAAAAAGCGAGTCGGCTCTGTCCAATTCCCATGCAAAGTTGCTACAACTGTCAACCGACAAGAAGGTGATAAACGTCTCCAAGATTCTCTACTTGGGATATCTGGTGCGGAGCTCAAACTCTTACTCAAAGTCGAACCATACAAATGTCTCCAAGGATAATTCAGGATTGCGCAGTTCAAGCGTAGGTTCGACCTCAAACTCAACAACTCCAACGCTTTGCTCACCTGATCAACTCAGCAGGACGAACAGTTTTACCCTGTCGAATGGTAGCAAGACATCTCCAGTATCAACTCTCAACAACCTAAACCACAATCAAAGGGGTGGTTCTTTCAGTTCGGCTCTCAAGGTGATGAGTTATCCCACCTCATGGAGTGGAAGCTACAAACATTTTGAGGATAGATTGATGGATCACCTCGAATCGTTAATCTCGCTATTTGACAACTTTATCATTTTTCAAAACCTGTTCAAGAGTTCCAAATTCACAGGAGGCAAGTTTCGAATCTTGGAAAAAATAGTGAAGAATCTATCAAAGTTCTATCTAATAATAATCATCATCAACTTGAAGAATCTAGTTTTGAAACTACTCAAGATCAACAAACTCATTAGACTGTTAGAGTATCAATCGTCAATGTTGAACTCTCTAGAAAACACAAATTTGAAAACTACGCAACAGTTTGAAGAACCAAACGAGGAGAACAACGGGAAAACAGAAGAGTTGATCCTATTATACACGGAGAAATTTAAGGTATTTTTGGAGATTGTGGGGTATACGAACGAGCTGATAATGAACGTGAACCTCATCTATCCATCCTCCCAACTCCCTTCAACGATGAACAAGATGGTTTCTGTTGTCAGTTGGGTCATTGGGCTTTACAGGTTGAGCAAGGATGAGACTGAGGATTCGAAAAACGAGGAAAAGTTGAACGGGTTGGCCACGGATTATGGTCTCTAGGGGTTTTCTAATTTTTTATTCATATCAATGCAACGTTTTCATGGGGAATTGGGAAACAAACGTTCTTGTAAGTTTTCTCTTTAGGTGTTGAGTTGTAGGATTTGAACGGGAAAAGAAGGATTATGGGTAAGGGTAATAGTAAGAGTATGAAATGGCATAACGTAAAGAGACATTATATAGATTAGAAAGAGAAAGTCCTATGGCATGAATGGAACGGTTTAGTGTTCAACAGCGGCGACGCGAGAGACAAAAAAAAAGGTAAATGAGCATGGGATGAAAGGGGAGAAGAAGAATAAGGAAACACAAATATGTATCGTGGGAGTGCAAAGAAAAGAGTCATAGCATAATGATAAAAGGTGTATACAAAATTAAACAGCAGAAGGTTTCTTTGACTTTAGCATCCAATGAAACAGTTTCTTGCCGTGATGTCCATGATTACCAGCAGAAGAAGAGGTGGGGATCGGTTTCTCTCTACTCTTCACTGCCTCAACAGATACAGTGCTTGCACTGTTTGAATGGTTTGATATATTACTCAGTGCCAATGCTGTGTTCTTCTTGTGGTACTGATTAGTGGAAAGGTCCGGTGCAGCATCAGATGTGGTTGTATCAAACATAGGACCAGGCTCACCCAGGTGCTCTTCGGTCAAAGTCATCTCATCAAACACAATGGTGACATCGTTGTTGTTGTTGTTGTTATTGTTGGCAGTGGTAGTGGTGGTTGTGCTTCCGACAGTTGTGTTGAAGTTGTCACTTGAATCCATGCCAAATAGTACATCCGTTGTCTTTTCAATGATGGAGCTTCTCTTGGAGACGACCGATACCGTTGATGACTTTCTTCTGTGGTGCAGTTTGGACGATATCGTACTGAACAAGGAGCTTGATCTGCGGTGCTTTTCTCTTTCCGGTGGGCGTGATGATAGTGCTGTCACAGGTGACGATGTTGAAGCGAAGTTTGAAGACGAAGGTTCTCCAGCGAAAATGTTTAACGAGGATGACTTTTGATGTTTCAGGGGTGAGCTTGATCTTGCTCTGTAAGGGTACGAGCTTTGCAAGGATGGCGATTGACGATGACGGTGGTTGCTCAACAACGAACTGGACGAAAGGCTTGTATGATGTTCCAAAACAGGGCTAGATTTCTCCGAGAGTGACACCGAATCACCAAACTCGCGATCCTTGTGAAAGTTTTTAGGGATCTCATAGGAGACGGATTCAAACTGGAAAGGATTCTTTGGTTGAACAGGCGCTGGTGCTGGCGATGCAGATTGCTTTTGTTGATGTTGAGGGAATCTCAAGCCTCTGATTGGAGACCTTGATTTTGACTGTGGCCTCATCAGCGTCGGTGTGAAGGGAGAAAGGGATTGTGCGGTTGATGTTGTTTGCTGAGGAGGTAACATCTGGGTATTCCTTGTCGAATTCCTCAGGTTTTCCGTGGAGGAAGAAGGAGGTAAGCTGCTGGACAGTTGTACTGATGCTGTTGCAAAATTAGAGGTTGGTTGTCCACTGTTGACCTTCTGCTGGCTGTTGAAGTAGGACTGGTATCTAACTTTACTCCTCAAGCTTGGTATACTTGTTGTGTTGATGCTGGACAAGTTCTTGTTGAGAAGAGCAATGCTTGGGGTTGGGTTCGTACCACCATTGTTGGACGAGTTGTTAGATGTTAACGAGTTCAACGAGTTTGTTGAGCAGTTATCGTTCAGCGACATACTTGCCAACAGCAAGGGAGTAGCATCCTTTGCCGTTGAAAGCAATGCCGAGTTGAGCGAGGACACTTCTGAATTTTGAGTCGATGTGGATTTCATCAGAATATCATCAATCTCGGAGTCAGCTTTACCTGGGTCATCCTCACCATCTTCCTCTTGGATTTCCTCAACTATGGCAACGTCATTCTTCTTTGGGGAGCATAGCAACGAATGCTTTGGGATGTGGAAACCTTCCAACTCTGGAGCAGACAGGGTTCTTGATGTTTTCTTAACGCCCAATCCAGAATTGATAGTAAGAGTGGGGTGAGATCTCATTGGTGATTTCGGGCCTGGAGAAGAGGCTGTCTTGTTGAAGATATCGTCCAAATCAATGACTGCTTTGGGCACCACGGAGTTTCTGTCGAACTGTGCGTCTTCAGTCATGAAGAATCTTGTTGCCACTGAGGATGATGATATTGCAGGAGAGGACGATTGGAACTTGTCACTAAAATTACTTGATGGAGTCATTGGAGAGGAGGCAGAAAAGAACTCTGTCGATGGCTTTTTGAAGGGAGAATTCAGCACATTGGTGGAAGCAGATGTAACGAATGTTGGTGGGGGTATTAGACATTCGGATGTTGTCGGAGTGAAACTTAGGCTTTCGTTTGCACTGGCAGTAGCTAAGCTCTTGTAGTTGGAAACAAACGACGAACGCACGGGAGATCCACTCAACGAACTAGGCACGGATTTTGACTGTGAAGTATTTGAGGATGGACCTGGAGGCGGGAGAAAGAGTCCCATTCCTTGAAAGTCAAAGTCACCTGAGATGGCAGCGGAACGTTTGTGCCTATGACCTCTTTTCATTGGGGGTTGTAACTCGTTGCTTGTCTGCTTTGTTGTTGTTGTTGTTGCAGGCTGTGGTACCGATGCTCTTTTGTCAGTCATGGATGAAGATGATGAGGAAGAGGATGGAGTTCGTGACACAGGAACCACAGACGTCATGGTTTTCTGTATCTTTTTTGTGTGACGGTGGAACGAAAGGACCAAGAGGTTTGAAGTGAGCGAATGAAGGAATCGATGGATCCCGAGCTGAAGGTTGGAGGTATATTAGTTGCGGCAAGGACAGACAAAACTGACAAACTGATTGTAGAGAGCTATCTAAATGAACACCTTGAAGAAAGTGGATATCTAAGAGAAGTGTTTTGCTGGTATTTATTCACCCGAAAGGATGAAGAGGGGATAGATGTTGCACGTGTATTGGAACGAGACAGGCAGACAGACAAACAGACAGACAAACAGACGAGCAAACAGGCAAGCGGTTGTATATGAATGTGTAAACTTTGAAAGATTGGTTTTATGCGCATATAAAACCTAAGTATCTTCTTAGTCTTGTTGTGTGCTGTTTGACTGGGCTCTTGGAAAGGAAGGAGGGTATAGAGTAGAAGGAACGAATGAAAGTAAGTAGTACCTTGACCTATCCTGAGCTGTGCTGTCGTTGCTGTGGTGAAGGGTTCCCAAGGGAAGGAAGCGGTGTTGTCCTGTTGTACGAAAGATGGGACAAGCAGAGTGTGGTATCTGGAGATGATACTTTCAATTAAGAAGAAGGAGATAAGTGTAGATAAGAAAGAAGGGAAACAGAGCAATCAAAGGGGAACTTTGTTTGTTTGTCACTTCACCTTCTTTTGACGTTTTTTTTTGCTTAGCGTGCGCCCCGTCAAAATTTTCTCTCGCTGTGTGAAGTTGCGCAGGTTTACCGGGGGCAGTTTCATGAGCCACCGGGCGGCTCTCCAATCAGCCACGCGTCTTGCTCGCTCCTTATATAGAAGTGTGGCAGCGGCAGCCGCGGCAGAGGAACGAACCATCAGACATCAACAATTATCAGTTATTAGTTATCAGTTACCAGCCATCAGCCATCAGTACTCAACAGATATACCTATCGATCAGTCCGCTGCTCACTATACACCACTCTCCGCTGTTCATCTACACACCGAAGGCATGACTGACAGCTTTCTCTTCACCATTCCACCCCAAAACTTGTCGTTTGGCGCATCCATCACCAGCCGATGCAAGTGGCCTCATTTTTTATAGCCGACCTCCCGTGACAGACCTTCCGCATTGGGCCGTACTTTTCCTCTACATTCATCTTTCTGTCTCTTTTTCTGTCTCGAATACCCATCATGACCAGCGGTACAAATGTGGGATCGAAAAACAGAATTTGGCTGCCTGAGCTAAAGCTTTAAACGTCTTGGTTGCTGTTACAGTAGATTGATAGTGGATATTTTAGTAAGTAGATAGAGTGGTATCAAAGATAGAAGTAAACAGACTCAATCAAGGAGTAACGGTGTTGTTTTCGTACTTGCCACTTTCCCAATCCCAGTAGAAACTGAGAGACTCTGGAACATCGGCAGTAATACCACAGGATTCGATATAATCAACGGCACCAGCAGCAGTAATATCAAGGAAATCATCCAACCCACACGAGAACCCAGGACCATCCTGACAGCCGGGCATTGGAACAACCTGATCGTTCAGAAGTAGTCTCACATAGGATTCGTTAGACTCGCTGGTTTCGTTATAGCAGGATAACCTTTCAGTGATCAATCTACCTCCCATTGGAACAATCTCTGAACTCTTGAACGTTCTGTCAAAGGCAACCTCCTCAATTGGAAGCTCGCCATCGTCCAACAATCCCAAGGCAGAAACATACCTCAACAGATCGTTATCATGGGAAAAGGAAAACGATAGTGTACCTGCCTCTTCTGGTCCTTGCTCCAACAAGGCTGCCGTGGCATTGGCATAGACCCATCCGGAGACAAAAGACATGTTATAACCAGGTCCGTTGGAATAGTAGTATGACAAATCCTTGTCGTAGCCAAAACCGATGAAGAATTCCGGTGACAGGATGTCGCAAAACTTGGACTCACCTCTAACGTTCAGTTCAAACCCACAGTAACCACCCATAGCGTACATATCAGAAGCAGTAACGTTGAAACCTGGAGATAGTGCATTCAGTCTGTCTGCCTCATTGGTTAGATACTCTTGGCTTCTCTCGGCAATAACACCCCTCGAATACGAAGTGTTGAACTTGACACAAGCATCAGTGTTGGTTAGAGAGTTTGCACCTTGGGTCTCGTTCTCTGGAATTATCACAATCGAAAAGTTACCAGACTTCCCAGAGTAGAAAAATCCATCGGCAAAGGTTTTGGCAGTTTCCACAACCCTTTCCTGACTGCCGGCAAACACAGGAATGATCGAACTGGTATCCACCAAACTGCTGTATCTCTCTCTTAAAGTGGTACCCAGAGCAAAGGCAGCACTAGAACCAGCATATGGACCAGTATAGGTTTCCATCTCGTACTGGGTGGCATCTGGAACAAAGTATTCATAATCACCAACAAAACTCAAAGGACCAACACTGGACTCGTTCCAGTTGCCCTTTAGTTTTTCCAGCAACACTTCGAAACCAGCACCTGTTCCCTTTGTTGGGTATCTTTCACCATGTCTCATAAAGAGATGTGCCTGATCGATGGTACACCTGTACGGTGTATCCGTTGAGATTCCATAGCCTGTGGATTCGACAAACGGGCCGGTTCCTCCAAGGTATCTCAAAACGTTGGATTGATCGTTGGATTCCTGAGGATACTGCTTGGTGATCAGTTTGCCATTGATTGTAGAGATCAATGAGATGGCCAAATAGATGGACGATTGAGTCATGGAAACCATTCTTGTAGAAATGCTTGCTTGGAGTTATCACTTTCAAGTACCTTCTTTGGATTGCTGGGAACTTCACTCTTATGGGAGGACCTCGAGGCACTTTATATAGTAATCTTCAAAGCAGACTTGTTGAACCTTTGATTGTTCTTCAGTAAGTAACCTAACTAGCTGCCTACCCACATGGGTTGAAGACCTCGAACTTTGAGATCTTAGTAGCCTCGAGGGATCGACCACACAATCGTCATAACCAATCAACCAGGGTCCAATTGTTAATTTTTGATCATTGTTCAATTGGAAATTTAATTTGTCCTCTTTGGGCAAGATGCGATTGAAAGAGGAAGAGCCTAACCTTGTTGTCTTGCAATTTACCGTTGTGTACCTGCTTTAGGTTCACGTGCGATGCATGCAAGCCGTAGGCTTTCCGATATGAGAAAGCTAGGGGCTCTTCTGTTTCCCTTCCTATCAATTGACCAAGTAGAAAGATCCGTTAAACTTCCAAATGAATCAACGGTGAAACGATGGGTGTTGGTATCGTAAAGACAGTGCTTAGAGCATTGAACCAGCACGTAAGTGTTGAGGGGACTTCCCTTTTACCGTCTACCAGGCATTCCTCTTCTACGTTGAGAGCTACTAGTGCTTAGATCTGTTTCTGTCTTTCTCTTACCCTTCTTTGTCAGTCAAGTGCAGGACCCTTCTTTCAAAGAGAAGCCTAAAGAGAAAAACCGCACGTGGGTTGGGAACAGCCTGGGGCGTGGGGCGGCAATTTATTTCCGCGATTCTGCGTGGGGAAAACCCACGCTTATTCTGAATGTCCGTCCTTGATGGATCTCTGGAGCATCCAATCCACCCATACTCAGCCTTTTACTTTACACCTTGCTACCCTTCTGCAGGCTGTAGTCGGGTTGATTCGGTTTGAGTTGAAATGTGAACTTGTTTATTTGCTGGAACAGGGTTTAACCAGTCCCCCATCTAGCTAGATGCTCATTGCACCGTTTCGTGGAGGCGGTTGCCCAAGAAGTGCTGCAACACATAGGCCACCATTGACGTCTCATATGTCTGTTCTTTTCAATGTTGGTAAAACTACTTGATACAAAAGATTTACTAGGGTTGTTCTAGAGTATATACCGAAATCGCCAGCTGATCTGTTGAGTAGCTTTGTTTGTTTATTTTGACTCTCGTAAAAGGGCAAAAGAGTTTCCCCAAAGTGGTCATGTTAAATAGCCCTTTTTGAGCTCTGTCGAATGGGTATACTTGCCCAATATCGGCTATTCTAAAGACCTGCTGGGTGGCCATGGAAGAAAACGGGGTCCAAAGAACAATAAGAAATAGGCGGTGGAAAAGCTTATGACAATACAACATCGGCCTTCTCTTGTCTTGCGCGGTGAATGGAACAAAAGAGTTATTGTTTGATCCTCGCATGACGTAGTGTGCTTTCCAGATCCAGCGCTGTAGTTTTGTGCCGGGGGCAAAATCGGCAAACCTTATTTGTATGAGAGAGGCAACAGCGAATGATGGCACTGTTCGGCAGCTATAGTCGTAGTAGAACAAGCAGTAAGATTCAACAAACTGACTAAGTATATTCTGGAGGATTTGACCGAAATATGAGGTGATTACGATAGGGTGTCCTTGTAGACTAAAGTAGGAATAGTATTTGGGTTGGAGAAGCAGGTTTGAAAAATGATACAAGGTTGAAGGTTGTAAATACATAATTGAAGAAGTAGAACCGGGGACACAAATAACGGGCAAAATAGGAGGGATAAGTGCCAGGAAAGGATACAATAATGAAGCAAACAAACCCTCTCAAGCGTGATCAGACTAATAGTCAGCCTGATACCTGTACAAGACGTTTTCTCCATGATGACCGTTAGCCAAGGATGCCAGCTCTTCTGTTTCAGAGACCACACCAGTGACGTTCTCGTTGAGATTCAAGGACAAAGTTGCATCGTCCGTTGTAGCGACAACCTCATCCTTGGATTGTTCTGTTGTTCCAGATCCTGTTGTTGTAACTGGTGCTACTATTGTTGTTGATATCACTGTTGAGCCCGATCTTGACTCAGGGTGGGCTATGCTGTTGTTGCTGATCGATGAGGGCACTGCCTGATGGCTATTCATTTGTCCTGATGATGGCTTTGAAGAGGAAGAGGATACGTTCACGTTGTTCAGCGGCGTAGCTTCGTGCTCGATTGTAGTGCTGATGGCTGCCGACTCTGGTAAGGCCGTGGAGATCGGAGGAGATTCTATTGGGGCAGAGATGGACTTGGTGAACTTGCCTGGTTTGAGACCATCGTCATGATGAGGCTCATCATCGTTGTGTATGTTGTGGAACTGTGGGTAGTGTGGGTGATGCTCGCCGTAGTCTTGCTCGTACAACTGTTGAACGTACTCGCTATCGCCTGGGGTTTGATGCTGTTCGACGCCAGAGGCTGATTTATCCAAATGTGTACCGTTGTTGGTGATGGAAGAGTTTAAACCATTTTGTGCCCCTTGATAGTCAAAAAATCTTTCCTCCTCTTTCTTTATGCTATCAAAGTCGTCATCGTCGATATCCTCAGCATCCTCGTCTTCGTTGAGTACTAGACGGTTAGTACCATCGTCTTCGTCTCCATCAATGTTTGTAACGTGTGGCTTTTTTCTTCCTGTTGGCTTCTTCTTTCTGATTTCTCCTCTCTCCTGCCTCAAAGCCTGCTGCTCTCTATACTTTGCCAAGTAAATCTTCAAGACTTCACTGTAGTTTTCAAATCCCAGGCCAGACATTGAGTATAAGATGTCCTCTCCATTGATGGTCTTTCTCTTTTCCATCAGACATTTGTCACTTGCTTCACTTGTTATGAAAGATATAAACTCTGAGACACACTCTTGCATACACTCCTTGGCATCCTTGGAGACTTTGGCCGTTGCTGGTAGGGTATTTTTCATCAACCTTGCAACGTTTGCAATGGGTAGCCATCTATCCTGCTCTCTCAGTTCAAAGTCGGGAGTTCCAGTCATTTGATTATCGGAAGGAGTGGAATTATGTAGCAGACAATAATACAGTTTCTGTAGATTGTTTTGTAATCGATTTCTTCTAAATCGTTTTGTTAATCGTCATTGAATCGTAGATCAGTTCTAGCTGTATTCTCCACTTTTGTATATGTGTGTATGTGTGGGTAGAAAACCGTTCAGGGGAGGAGACTTCGACGGAGGCTGGAAATGTGATGGTATAGGTGATGCACCGTCCACGACTGGTTTTAGGGTCGATCGACTCAAAGGAATCGACCCGACGTTTTTCAACTTCCATGGCTGAAAACACGTATTTTTAATCCTTGAGGACTTCTCCATCCTTTGAACACTTATTCTTCACTCTTTTCTCTTTGAATTTGGCAAAACTAACTACAAGGGGTTACGGTTAGACGCTCATAGCATGGATGTTGACGAAAGTGGGAAACAAACCCTATCTTCAAAGGATGATGGCCACCAGGAGCGGGAGCAAGGAGAACGGGATCTGCCAATCACCGGCTCTTCTTCATCTTCAGCCTCAATCAATGTTTCCAGTGGAGCAACGGTCCTCGTGGTTGGTCAGGCAATGGTCAAGATAATGACTTTTGCATTGAATCAGTTACTGTTGGGGTTCATAACGCCCACTTCCATTGGACTCACAAACTTGATTGAGTTTGTCATCAATTACCTGCTCTTCATATGTAGGGAATCAGCAAGACTCTCGGTGTCAACGCTACCGCCAAATACCAACAACTCGTCGCAGCTGATAGTCAATATATCCTACATTCCATTTTTGTTATATTGCATTGTGAACTTTCCAATCTTCTATTTCCAATTGATGCAAAACAGCAGTCTTACAGATGTACTATGGTCAAAGCGTACGATTGCATTGTCACTAGTGCAACTATCAATAATAGTGGAATTGTTGAACGAGCCACTCTACAACCTATCCCAGTTCCAACTCAATTTCAAAAGGAGGGCCAAGATTGAAAGTTTGAGTTCTTTCGTCAGATGTACAGTTCAATTCTGTCTGGTTATCTACCTCTCTTCTTCCTCTGTCACCACCTCGAGGGATTTCAATTATGTTCTGAGTTACATAATTGGGCAGTTGTGCTATTCCTTATGTATTGCAATGAGTTACATCATGACTTCCGATCGCAAAAACTCCACTTGTTGTTTATTAATACCACGGAGGGTAACGTACTCAGATTCTACCAAGGACGCTGTCTACTTCCACCCGGATTTACTAAGACATACCAAAAACTTATTTTTCCAATTCATCTTCAAGAACTTCCTAACTGAAGGTGATAAGTTTGTCATGAACTCGCTATTTTCAATCACAAAGCAAGGTTACTACTCCATCATTTCGAACTATGGCTCATTAATAGCAAGACTCATCTTTCAACCGATTGAGGAATCAACAAGGATCAGCATCACAAAGTTGTTTGCTTCGAAGACAACATCCAACGAGGCAAAGCTGAAAACGTTGAATGAAAATCTAAGTATGATCGTTAGAACGTACATTTATCTCCTCACTTTACTGCTCATCTTTGCCCCTACAAACACAAAATACCTTTTCGGTATGATGTTTAGATCCTTTTCAGGTGAAAAATTGAACGATTTAATATTTGTCTTTAGGATCTACTGGTGTTATATTCCTCTGTTATCCATCAATGGTATATTGGAGGCACTACTGAATTCTGTTCTCTTTGATGATCAAGGTGAGGTGAAAAGATACTCCAAGTTGATGTTTGTCAATTCGTTCTTATTCTTTGCCAATTCGTATGTTCTTGTTAAGGTGTTACAGTTGGACCTATGCGGATTGATCCTGGCTAACTGTATCAACACACTAATTAGAATTTGCTACTGTTGGTTCAAACTCAAAGGTTATTTTGAGAGTCGGTATTATGGGTTTGTGAGGTATCGGGTCTATCTCGCCTCTTGCCTTTGTGCAGTTGGACTACAGTTCCAGCTGGTTGGTCTGCAGGTTGAAACATTCAAACAGTTTCTCCAAAGTGGATGTATTGGGATTGCACTTGTCTTGGTGATTGTATACACCGAACGAGACACGGCAATTAGAATTGCAGGTAAATTTCTGTCAGGAAAGGAGAAAGGAGAATAGCTATGAATGCTATGATAGCTTGATGGCGATTGATTAGTCAACGATATGGCTGTATTGGTACAGCTAAGTCGCACCAAATAAGTATACAAAGAATGTTAACACATTAAGATAATTGGAACAGTAGTCAATTGGTAAAATTCCCCACCTGTTTCCTACAGTATGGACAACTATTAGATGTTGAAAACCATTCTTCAAAGCAACTGGCGTGAAACGAGTGACCACAGTTTAACATTAGTAACCATGAGCAATCCTCACAAGCATGAGGCACATTCAACCTGGAAATTTGACCTTGAGATTTCCTCACTCCATCACCATAGTCATCAACAATATCGTCATTCGGTATTTCAGCACCAGCTAGCAAGTTGTAACAACTATCAACACAGATCAATCTATCCCGACAGATTAAACAAACGTTGTTCATGATTTCAACAGATTCATGGTCACACCTTTTGAACTTCAAAAGCATCAACTTGAACTGTCTATACTTGATCAATTTCCTTAGCGTCGCCAATATCAACCTCATGAAATTGATCAGGTTCAAACTGACCAACTCACTGACTAATTCCTTGTAGAAACCCCAAACATTGAAATTTGGAGAGGTGTATGGTTGATGCCTTATCCTTGTAAAGTATATGAATAGAAAGAACAGACAGTGCAGCAGTCCTAACCTTGTAAATATTGAGAATAGCAGCGAAGTATCACATGATGGGGCGTAGGCGGATGGATTGTACGGGAACGTGTATGAGAAGAGGAATGGTGATGATACAGTTGATGAAGATAATGATAACGAAAATGATAATGAGGATGGAGATGAGGATGAAGACGAGAAGTAGTATAAGGAACCTGTGGCTGCTCCGAAACCCAACCTTCGTGTTGTGATCATGACTTATTTGATTGGAGATTGGGAAGAGTAGATCCAGTTGGGAGATTTCTAGCAAACGTTGGAGGGTATGTGATTGCTGACAGGACGGTGAACGTGCACAAATAAGTCACCTCGTTGTATAATTATCAATGTTGAAAGCTTCCACTTGACTAGTGGTGAACTTCTTCTTCTTCTTCTTCTTCTTCTTCTTCTTCTTCTTCTTCTTCTTCTTCTATCTGCCTTGTTGACACACTCCAGAAGGGTCTTTCCTCTCTTGCTCTACTGTCCCAACCATCATCATCAGGCCAGTTTCACATGCAAGCGAGCCGCAGGCCCGTATACTTTATGGCAGTGCAAACTGACTTTTCACGGGAAAAGTTGGTTCTTTTATTCCACTAATCAATTAAACTAAAGACAACGTATAGTACACAAAATAAACAACAATTTCAAAGATCAAACAACAGAGGTGTTACAGTTCAACATTAACTCAAAGAAGTCCCATGTTTAGTTAGTCTCTTCTTCACTGGCAGTAGCACTAACAGGAGCACTGGTAGCAGCACTAGTGGTCTCCTCACCAACTGGATTCCTTATTGTTGCTGGTGGTGGCTTAATAATGTTGGCCTCCTCTTTACTGGTTTCAACGCCAAACAGTCTGTATAGCAACTCGAACGTTTCGTGCTTGTTAACCATCAAGTTAAAGTTCCATTTACCCTTCCATAGTGGCAAGAACAAATCTTCTTCCTCTTCAGCTCTCTTGATCTCAATGAAGCAACATCCCTCACTAACGTCTCTGATCTTCTCCAAGAATTCGGTATCAACGTTGGACTCTCTAACCTTGTTGATATTTGGGAAAGTTTCGGACAACATCACCTTGAGCAATGGAAGATTGACAGTGAACTGTCTTGCCGAGGATATATGTGGTCTCAACAATCCCAATGACTCATTCTGGACTCTCCATGGACACGTCTTTTCCGAATAGTCGGTCTTTTGAGAGACGAATAACTTGATACCAGAGTAGACAAACTTCAATCTGGATTCGTTTACGTTAAGTATGTTCTTGATGATCGGAGCAACGAAGTAGATGGTTCTCAATGGTTCTCCAGTCTGGTTTCTCACCAATGTGCAATCCTTTGCAAATGTATCACTAACCTCGTAAAAGTTCCAACATTTGACTAACTCGGCATTGTCAGATGGTAAGAACTTGAATGGTTCTTCGTTGGCGTCAATCGGAAGCTTGTTTTTCTTCTGTCTGACGTGTCCACCTCCAGTCGTGGTTGTGGCCGGCTTGGATTCGGTGGTTTCTGTTTTTTCAACCTGCTCTTCTTCAATCTTGGCCTTTTTGTTGGTCTCTTCTTCTTCTTCTGGTTGTGTTCTCTTCAACGAGGTTGATTCTTGTTGTTCCTCATCAACTCTTTCCAATGCAGTGATGAAGAAGCCACCAGTATTTTGGTCGTGTGGATACACCCTCATACAGTTCTCCAATCCAAGTTTGGAAGCCTCTTCAGCAGTTGGAGGGAACAAGGTTGCATGAATGTTTTCTGCACCAGGTTCCTTTTCCAACATGTCCTTTCCGTAAACCTTCCAGTCGGTAACACCTTTACGTCTGATTAAACCAGGCAAAAGATCATCACAGTTGACCGTTTTGACCTTACCTCCCCACTTCTTCAACGCAGCAGCAACAACTGCCTCGTTTTCCATTGGATTCAAAGAGCATGTAGAATACACTAGTCTACCACCTTTCTTCAACAATTGTAAACCTCTCATTAGAATGTTCAACTGTAGAGGATGAAGACCCAAAGAATTACCAATCCTCCAGTCTTTCCAAACGGTAACGTTTTTCCTCATCGTTGCATCACCGGTACATGGAACATCACACAAGACTCTATCAAACTTGACGTACTCTCTATTCTCCTCAAGTTTCATCTTTGGAAAGAGTTGGGCATCATGATTGACAACGACAAAATTGGCAGAGTTCAATCTTTTCACCTGATGGACCAACATGTGGGATCTTCTGTAGTCAGAATCGTTAGCCATGACAAAACCAGTTGGTTCACTACCGTCAACTGTGGCATGCAAGCTTTCAACCAACTGGGATGTCTTTGAACCAGGGGCTGCACACATGTCAAGGACGGCATGGTGAGGTTGCACGTCGAGTACAATTGGTGGGATCATGGAGACTGCCTCCTGTCTTGAAATGTTTCCAACCTCTGTCTCGGTGACTAAGAATCTTTGAGTCTTTGCATACTCTGGGTTCTTCTTAACGACCGATTTTGGAAGGTCAATTTGGAAACCAAGGTTGTCTGGATACCAGCTGAATGCAAATGGTGGTTTGTGGTCCTCTGCTCCTTCTAGTTTTGACAATGATGGAATGTGTTTGTTGATGAACAAATCAGATATTTCATGGGCATGTTTCTTGGATCCGGTAACTCTAAATGTCAATGGTAGGGTTTCCTGACAGCATTTCTTGAAAGTTTCAAACTCTTCTTCTGGAATTAATCCTTGATCTTTGTAGAACTTTTCCCATTGGGCATTCTCCCTAACGATCTCTTTCCAGTTACCCCTGTCTTCCCTCTTGCCAAGCTGGTTAGGTCCTTTCTTGCCGTTGTTGTTGTTCCTTCTGAAATTTTTACCCATTGCGATTGATGATGTGGAAAAGAATCTTTTCATATAACGGAATCAGTACACTATGGAATGCTAAAGAGACAGATCGAAGGGTTTATTTGGATCCAAATGTGGAGACCAGATAATATATACAAGTTTTAATGTTTAGAAAGCGAAATGTTGAAATTTTTCATTAAAAAAAAATTGATAATTTTTCAGTGTGCGTCTTCAAATGCAAGCGGGACGTTTCCGTCCCGCTTGCAAAGGGTCATATAAAGTATAGCTTATCTCATCTCATTTCATCTTTAGTTCCGATTCGTTTCGTTTCGTTTGTTTCAACGACTTGTGACAACTACAAATGACACTATTGGGTACTCTTCTGCTTTTTGGCATTCCCCCTCTTCGCTATCTTTCCCCTCCGTGACTTCCCACTCTTTGACCCAGCAATTTCTTTCCTGAACCTATCCAACCCTTCCGAATCCAGCGGTTCCATGTACGCCTTAAAGCCAGTGTTACCCTGAACTCTGGCACCTTTGCCAGCATGATTATCAACATCACCACCACTAACGGTGACACTCTTTGTGCTATCCTCTTGCGCCTCTCCGGCCAACTCTTCGACCCATTTCTCAACCAAGGCTCCAATTCCTAGCAGTGCTGATTCGTCCAAGAACCTTGTGAAAAGCAACTCTGCAGTATCAGGTTCAATATCGGGATGTTTCAGTATTCTGTCCATGAAATAATGATGTAGAATAGTGATGAGTTCGGCACGGGGTAGTTCAACATCAGTTGTCTCTTTGATCTCTTCTCTTGTGGGATACCGTAGTTCGTTGGGATCAACCTCAAAGCCCAACGAAAGCAGTTCATCAGGTGTTACCGTCACTCCTCTTTTGTATATCCCTTGTGGTGCTGTATATCTGCTGGAATGCTCGTATTTGGGTTTCATTTTGGGAAGTATGGGGAGATCGGCTTGGCTAACGTTTGACTTTGATGGATCTGTCGAGTACATTCTGCCTATAGTGTAATGGCCCGCTGCCGCTTCGTAGACGTTGCATTTTCTGAGGTTTGCCTTTGTGAGGTTGATGTTCATTGTTCAATTGAGTAAGTGAGTTGTCGTTAGACCTCTTTGGTGATTCCAGTGTAGTGGAAAAAATATCAACTGTTTGGCCGATAAGTAAAAGTGGTGTTTGTTTAACTACCTCTCTTTCGCTGGTGGAGCTTCTTTTTCAGTATGCGCATATGTTATTGCAGAGAGTGGTCTAAGACACCGATGGTCTCATCACAATCTGATTTCAATACTACCCTTAACTCGGTGGAAAGTCGTATAACTACTCATATTTATACATAGCACCAGCCAATTGAGGAATCAACAGTTATCTCAAATAAGTCGAAGATGAACAGTAACAATTCACAGACTATACCAGCATCAAACGAGCAACAGCAAGACATCCAAAGCAAGTTTGAAAACTTCCGTCAAATAATAGCTACCCTTGCTTCCAGCGTATCAAGCAAAGAGCAAGAACTTGCAACCGTGAAGCAAGAATATGAGACCAAGCTAAAACATTTGAATGACTACTTGGTGGTACTTCAAGGAGTAGACAGTCTCAACATGTCAAGTGATAGCGGTAGCGATGAGAAGCATCATATCGAGCCAACGGTATGCTGTCCACAATGTAATTACAAGCTATGGGATAGCCAACAATTAGAAAAGGTGGATTACTATTTGATACCGAAAAATGTATCGAAAGGAAAGTCGGAAGTCAAAGATGTGTCCCTAGAACCATCGGTACAGCAATTGCCCGACGGGGGTGTGGGGGATCTTGCTGGTAACATATTACAGAAACATACATCTCAACAACAGCAAAGAAAGAAGAAGAAAGGGACATGTTCGTACTGTTATAAGGAAGGTCATAGGAGAGCAGAATGTCCTACTAGACTATACGGCAATGTATAGGATGAATTATTATGTAAACATGTCCCCACACACACATATATATATATATATATATATATATATATATATATATACCTTGAAGGTTATTCTTTATTAATATACATTTAAACCACGGAATTGATGAAGCAACAACACCGAATATTAAAAGGGTTAGCTGCCTTGAACAAAAAGCTTTCAAAACAGCTTACTTATCTTCCAGAGATTTTATCACCAGAGATAGCCAATGCTTCCCTTCTACTGGCATCCTGTAGCAAGTTTGTGTCGACCAAGCTGGGATTCAAATGGATGTATCTGATAGAAGAACCTCTAACAAACAAGTTTCTCACTGCCATCAGATGAGGATACTTGTCAAGCGCAGAGTTTGACGATATGTTGTCTAGTTTCAAGTTCAAGTATTGATCTATCGATCTTAATGTTCCACTTATTTCAATGTCGTTTTTCAACTCGATTGTTATTTCTTTGTCCACAAGGGTTTTGAAGAATGAAAAGAATAGCATTTTGATCTTGTAAGAAGGGGATTGTTGATGGTAGTTTGTGGATTAGTGGTTGGGGTTGTTGGATTTCAGCACAAAGTTGAAGCAAGGTTGGTGACTGTAATATCAATTTTAAGTGCAACAGATCAGTTTTATCAATCTACTGTAAGCAAAGTGTTACACATCAATGACATCCATCCATCTGTATCTCTGTTCATCGATTCATCCATCCATCATCATCAGCCAAACCGGTTCCTTGGTGTGTGTGGTATGTGTGCGTATTGATTGATAGTGTGAAGCAAAGTGGCAGTTGCCAAAGACGAGTGAAAAGTCACAGAATGACACGTACGCTTACAATGGCAGATATTCTGTACCTTCAAATTGAGGATATCTTCCACTTACGCAAACAATCAGATTAAATCATAAGAATAGCGCATATACAAGCGAGTGAGTTATATGCCTTTCCTTTTTTCATAGGTTTATATATGTATGTACAAGTATGAGAGTAATCGATTGTCGTTCATTTCAACATGACGCCTTTCTTTGCCTGATCCTTGGCAATCTTAGCCAACGAATTCTTTAACAGCATCAAGTTTGACCTCGTTGGTTTTTTCAAATTGTTTGCCATCATCAAAACAGCAGTAAGCAAAGCCAATGCACCACCTTGGTGAGCAGCAGCCAATTCAGTAGGCACTAGATAGATTAGAGTAGTTATACCAAGGGCAACTTGCAAACTCACGAGTCCCATAGAAACGGTCAACCATTTATAGGCAGGTTTTGGGATGATCGTCTTGATTCTATGCGAGTACATGTGAAGTGCCAACACGGAGAAAAACGTCGATGTGGCAAGGATACGATGGTTCAACTGCACCGTTGTTGGATTTTCCAAACAGTTTCTCCACCACAGATCGGACTGATCTGCAAGTCTAGAAAACACTGGAGACATTAATTCATTCTTTGATGGGATGATGTCCTCTCCCATGTGTGGGAAGGTGTTATAGATCAATCCAGCATCAAGACCGGCAACCAGTCCTCCTGACATGGCCGTGATGAAGACAAGGCATAGCAGTGCTCCACCATACCTTTTGAACTTCTTTAAAGATGGGGATTGGATCTGTTGAAAGAATTTGAGATACTGCTGTGGATTCTGAATGATGTGGTGGTCTCTCAAGATGGAAAAACCAGTGGAGATCATGGCACAATAGACTAGGAATGCAGCACCCAAGTGTGCAGTTAGTCTATACTGTGAAACTGTAGGTTTGGATCTTCTCTCTTCCAACAGTTGTTCATCAATACCTGAGTACACCATCCACCATCCAATCGCACCCTGTAGGCCAATCAAGCAGCAGATTCCGAGTAGTTTCCAGGCAACTTTAACTGAAACTTTTCTTCTTGCAATGTAGTACAACGTTGGAACGACAAAAACGGTACCAATAATCCTACCCAACAATCTATGTGACCATTCCATCGCGAAGATAAATTTGAACTCTTCCAAAGTGATGTGTGAATTCAGTTGCTTAAACTCTGGAGAACTCTTGTACTTTTCAAATTCCAGCTCCCAATCTTCCTGGGTTAAAGGAGGTATGGCACCTGTGACTGGTTTCCACTCAGTAATCGAGAGACCAGATTCGGTGAGTCTCGTGAGACCTCCAAGAATAACAATGGCAAAAACTAGGATGGAGGAAAACATGCAGAGGTATCCCGCATTTTTGTGGGAGTTCACTGGCCATTTCTTCCCCTGTGGAGTCATGAGTTCGCTCTTCCCCGATTTTGGTGGCTGTTGTTGTTGGTGTTGAGGAAGAGGTGTTGCAGCTTCATTTGTGAGTGGTGTTGCTGCGAGGGCATTCTGTATACGACGTCCAACGGAAAAGTATCTCTTTTGTTGATTCAATGATGATGCACTTTTCAAAAATTTGGAAGGTGAACTCGTGGATGATAACGGCGATTTTAAGCTGTCCAAATTAAGAGCAGATGGAGGGGCATGCGACTGACTCTTGTTTCTGTACAAGATTGATAGGAAGAAACCAGATGGGATACTGTTGCTTGTGTGTTTGAGAGTGATTTTCCTGTTGTTGTTGCCGAGCAGCTGAAGCGAAGAGGTTGACGCTGGCTTTAGCTGACCCAGATTGAGCAAAGACGAGTTCCTTACGAAGAAGAACTGACTTCTACAAAGAGACATTTTTGAAATATGTGGTTCTCTGGAAGGATGAGGATCAAGGATATTTATTCAACAAGGGTAAGAGATAGCTCATCGGGATTAGTTTTTAAGGATATAGAAATCCCTTTAACCTCTAACCAATGGAAAGTGGCTCCATTCCAATGATTCTCACTGAAAAGTCTCTTGAATCTTTAATGGTGCAGAGGTGCGTCTCCGTTTTATTTGACAGGAGGAGAGATAAGAGAAGGACTTAAGGAACTGGAAGAGGTTTGTTTTTTCTTCTTCTATTGGTGCCACAACAACCTTCAACGCTATTAAGAGACTCGTCACATTACGTTGATACCAGAATTATATAAAGAATACATACAGAAGTATTAGCCACCATTAGCCATTATTAGCCAGCATCAGCAGAATTTGAATCAAAATACTGAACGTTTCGTGAACTCAATACCAGTTCCCCCATACAGCTAAACTTACAGCATCCCTTGTCATGTCGGTACCAAGTCCTCCAAACACCCCTGTGGCTCCAGAATACACAGGATGTGTAGATAAGGACAGCACCATGCTGAGTAGCATGACCTCAAATCTCTCGTTGTACGACCAGAGCTCATCGGCAGGTGACACAACAACGGCTTCTACAGGCAACTATCTGGTTAAGAATCCATACCTTTCACCTGAGTCTCCAGCACAACCTCACTTTTTCCACAGCAGATATCCCATAACGGACAACCTTCTGAAAGGCTTGGAAGAAAATCTGGAAGAATCGTCAGTACCAGAACCAGCATCAGCATTAGCATCAGCATCAACACAATCGCAAACAATACCAATAATAACAAAGCCGAGGCTCTCCAATAAGGCCGATAGATACCAGCTACAACGACCACAGCTCAACAACTATGTTTTATCATCATCAATCTTTGACCTCACCCTGGAATCCAAGATAGGAAAAGGCTCCAACTCGTACGTTTACGACTCCATTCTATCAACAAGGGACAACTACACCCGTCTGGAAGTTGCCGTTAAGATACCAAGCAGCCGAAACAAGGTGAAGCTGATTGAAGCAGAGACTGACTTCATGCTCCAGTTGAAAGATTACCAAAATGAACAATGGCATGGTAGCTCGATAGACACGAGGCATGAAGTTTCGTTTCCGTTCATCGACTCCTATGGATTATTCTATTTGGACAAGAAGAAGTTCCCAATGATAAAGAGAAATGAACAATGGCCCTGTCTCGTTTTGAAAAAGATGGATATGGATCTATCTACCTTTATTGCAGGTACAATGCATGAACAGTCGGGATCTACTGAAGACCTAGCCATTGGATTGGCCAATTGGTGGGGCCTATGCAAGGTGTTGCTCGATGCATTAATCATCCTGAAAGATATAAAGTGTGTTCATTGCGATATCAAGACAGAAAACATTCTGGTTTCTAAAGGTGAGAATGGACCACTGTTTAAAGTGATTGATTTCTCCTCCTCGTTGCCAATCGACAAAATTGACAAGCTTCCAGACATGACCCTTCAATTTTCCCCTCCTGAATTACTCACATTTTCGGAGGATGATGACACTCCAAAGCAACTGCCAAACTTCCAATCTGATCTTTTTGGTGTCGGTATGATCATGCTCAATGCTGCCACTGGGAAAGCTCCTTATCAGGAGTACTGCTACGATCAGTTCTATCTAATATCTCTCGTTAAGGACATGAAGGTGCTGGATATCCTAGCAAGAGAAGACACGAACCGTCTCAACAGCAACCCTAAATGTTTCCAATTGATCAGGATGATTCTCTTGGATAGATGCACACTGGAAGATGCTGTTGGATTCTACCAAAAGGAATGCCAGCAGTGAAATCAGCGCTTATCTTTTGTTGGATACCCCATTTACTTCTTTGAGTTCTCTCCGTTTATAGAACCTCCACTCATGGTCACACGAATGTTGCCATTGAACGCTTATTTAATAATTATTCCATCGATTTGTTAAACTATTCCCTAATCATTTACACTGTATTCTATCTCTCTGGAAGAGAGGGGGGGAAGAGGCTGCAAAAGACAGCCGCACAGTGTAAACCCGTACTTCAGTAATGGCAGAAAATCATCAGTACGTTTACAATTTTTCTGCCCTTGTTGAGGTCGAGCACAACAAGACGCAAGATATCCTTTAATCAAAGAGGGAAAGAAACAGGAAAACAACAAGTCTCTCGTTTCATTTCTTCTTCGGGTGATTGATCTACAACTGAAAACATTCACGATTGATTTTAGACCCAAAAGAGGGGTAGATAAGCGTCCACTTTACAGCACCCAAGCAAAGGAGAGCAGATTCTGTCCTATTGTTGTGTGTTCCTCAATTGTTAAGGGGTTCCTTAGAGAAAGGGTAGATAGATCCTCAAATACATATACATCATCCAGCTGATACTATAACGACATCGCAATACAATACCGCATTATCAGTTGTATACCATCAGTTGAAAAGTATAGAAATTTAGTGGCTCGCTGTACAACTAGAGAGGTTTGATCTGGAAAGGGAGATTAAGCAACAATACGAAATGTCCACCGCTACATCTGACAACACAAACGCCACCAGCAACAACAGTACAGGGACTACCAGTTCCAACACCAATTCCACATCGCAAATGCAATTGTCCAGCGTACAACCGGGAACAAATGAACTGAAACCGCCAGTTCCATCACCCAGTTCAGTGCAGCCAAAGATGGAAAGTCTGAGTCTTTTGGCAACCCCACAGACAACTGACAAACAGACCGCTATCCTTACAACAACCGCAACAGCCACAGAAACAGCAACACCGGCAGCCACGAGTATGAACAGTAGTACGCTATCCACAATACCGACCGATCTGAACAATCCAAAGCAGCAAACCGTTGCTGAACCAACGACAAAGCAAACCATGCCAACCTCCACAATCACCCAGGAAAGCGTATTGGGCTCACAGCCTTCTCTGATAGTCAACAAGACTTACACAAAGCCTACAGCAATTTCTACGACATTGAGCAATGGATATTTATCTGCTGGTGAGTTGGTGAAGCCTAAAGTTAGTGGTAGTGGCAACAGCAACCATCAACAGGAGGAGAATGAAAACATACAAGCTTATGCCATTTTGGACTTTGACAATTTCACGTTCTATGTTCAAACGATGCAAATCTTGCTTGGAAGAATGGTGGAGGGCGATAGAAGCACCGAATCGCTAGACATTCATTTGGGCCAACAGAAAGCCATATCAAGAAGGCATGCAAAGATTTTCTACAACTTTGGAAACCAACGGTTTGAACTATCCGTCATTGGGCGTAACGGGGCCTTTGTTGATGACATGTTTGTGGAACATGGCATGACTCTACCGTTGAAAGATAAGACTAGAATACAGATAGGAGAGACCCATTTCAAGTTCATGCTACCGAATGAAGACACAGGACCAACTGCAAACAACAAATCATCAACGAAGAAACAGAAGACTATCAATCCGTCTGACGCTGTCAACTTGAAGACGTCCCTGTATAACAAGAGTACCACAGGTGGGAGCGGAAACTCTACTGCTGCAAATTCCAGAGAAGGATCCCATACTCCTCAAAGTTCAACTGCCAAGAATAGCAAGAAGAAAGCAGATGCAAAGGTGAAGCTTCCTCCTACGCCAACTGGAGGTAAGTCCTCCACCACAACAGCAGCGACAGCAACAACGACAACGACCGCGGCAAAGGGTAAAGGTAAAGCCATTGCCGATTCCCAAGCAGCAAATAAGTCGAAATCGTTGCTGAAGGCCGACAACGATCTAATCAGCGAACTGAGAGCCAATGCAGAAGCTTCTGTTATCAAAAGAGAAGAGGCCGCCGCTGCTGCTGCAAAGGGACTGAAGAATGGAGCCAAAGCCTCAGATGGTGGAAGTCAAGAATCAAGCACCAGTGGGTTATCTGAGGCTTACAAAATAGCTTTGGCCAACCATCAACAGGCACAGGCACTTGCAGGAATCAACATCAGTGAACAGATGAAGAAGGAAAAGGAAAAGGAAAAGGCAAAGAGGCCAGCAAGGCAGACCAAGAAAGTTTACCAGTTGGAAGAGATCCCAGTGGAGTTTAGAACCAAGCCAACATTATCATATTCCACTTTAATAATAGAGTGTCTCAGAGCAAAAAGCACCGAGCGTGGAATGTCTCTGTCAGAGATTTACAAAGGTATTCAAGATCTTTATCCTTACTTCAAGTATACACCGGATGGCTGGCAGAGCTCAGTCAGGCACAACTTGTCCCTGAACAAATCTTTCAAAAAGATAGCAAAGGAGGGTAAGGGTTGGCTATGGGGTTTGGACGAGGAACACTTTGTTGAAAAGGAAAAATTGAAGAAGGCCGAGACGTTGAAAGTCAACCAAACACAACTGCAGTCTTCCGATGTGAAGACGCAGCAGGAGCAACAACAGCCAAAGGCACCATCCAAAGCACCTGCAACGACTACAGGACAGGCTACCGTTTCATCTACGTCTGCCAAGTTCCCGCCTTCAACCCCTGCTGTAGCATCGACACCGGCTGCAAAACCCTCCATAGCATCATCAGCTCCAGCATCTTCCTCGAGCGCAGGTGCTGCAAATTCCAAGCTGTCTGGAGATACCAAGAAGGCTTTGTCTTATCTACAACAGGAGCTCATCAGGCTAACGAAAGATCGGAAAATGTACGACAAGGAAACAACAACGCAGATATTAACACAGGCTTTGGCCATGACCATTGCACAGGTGAATCAAGCTGCTAAGAATGCAGGTATTCAAGGTTCTCCATTGGTCACTTTGATTGAGAAGAATCCATCTCATATCACCAAGATTCTAACGGCTGCGTTGAACGCAGCAACTCTTCAAATTACAAAGAAAAAGGGAATCACTCCTCATTCTCCAATCAAGTCAAGTAATTCAACGCCGAGTGCCCCATCAACCCCTGTTGTTGCAAGGGCGACGCAGCCATCTGCAAACATTCAAAAGTTTACAAAGCCTCAACCGCCACCTCCAATGCCAGCCGCTGTGAAGCCTGTTTCGCAAACTGTGAACAGTATCTCAAAGCCACCGCTGAAAGTTACAACACCACAAGCTCAGCCACCAGCAACATCAACTACGGCAGCACCTCGGCCATCAATATCTGCATCGTCACCTTCACCAACAACTAAACCTTCAACTCCAGCAATGGCGACGGTGACAACAGGTTCGCCAGTACAGCAACATGTAACACAATCTGTCTCACCACTGATGTCGTCTTCAAACAGTGACACCAAGCTGGCTTCACCAACACCAGGAGGGCAGTTACCATTGATTACGTCTCCACCTACTGTCACCGCTACTACTGCTACTACGACAAACTCTAGTACCACTGCTGCAGTTCCTGTCTCCTTGAAGTCAGCCTCTTCTAGTCCTGTTCCAGGTATCAGAAAACCTCAAAACTATGGTAGACCGCCGATGCCAGGTCAGATGATGAACAGACCAAATGCAAACAAGATCGGTGCACGTTCGGCGGGGATTGTTCCATCGTTGCAGAGACCGTCACCAGTTCCAGCATTGGCACCATCGCTGGGGCAGGCATCTGCTATTCAGAGTGTGAGGCCAAACCCTTCAAAGAGCAGCGGTGCCACGGTTGAGCCTATGTCAACCAAGACAGAGAATGAACCACTGCAAGTTTCAACAAGTATTGGTGAGCAACAGCTATTACCTGCAACAGCTACTTCGGCACCAATGACAATGGAAATCACAACATCCGTTGATGCCCAGGTGTCTGATAAGACGCCAGCTTTACCACCACCTCCACCTCCAGCGTCATCAGGGCAGGATGAGCTCAACGATAGAGAGTTCAACAAGATGTTGGAAGATCTGGAGAAGCAACATGATGACGAGCAGAAAGAGCTAGAACGGGAGTTGTCGCCATTGACGACGGCTCCAGGTGCGACAGAGTCGGTGCCGCCATTGGCGCCACCACAGCAGGAAAGTTCAACTGTTGTTGGACAAAGCGATCCTATATTACTGGGAAAGATAGACGATATGAACATTGCACCTACTGATCGTGTTACTTCTGTTCCGGTCGAGCCTAGTTTCCACATTGGTGAGGCTGCTTCTACGGATGTGACTAGTGACAAGTCGGGAAGTGGAACCATTGACAGTTTTTCAATTGATGATTTCCTTGCGCAACATGCCGATCATTTAGGTAAGCCTGAGGATTCTGTGGATTCCAACGATACCAAAAAACGGTTGAGGGATGAAGCCATTGATGAATTGGACGAACTTGAGATGAATCTCAAAGTGCCAAAGCTTGAATGAGTTGTCATAATGAATCTCTTTCTGTATTATGTATGCCGTGTATAATTAATAACTCTTAAATTTTTTGTATTCATCTAGGTAAGAACAGATGGAATCTAGTAAACGCCTGGCTTACGACCAACTATTCAATCTATACATCGAAGAACGGGGAAAAAGATATCATCTTAAGGGTGAAGGCTGAGGAGAGGAAAATAGACAATCGAATGTAATCGTATCACAAATCAAACAGGAACATTGTTGAAAGAACCTTCCTGTGCCTTGATCTCCCAGAACAATGGACCAACGTCATGGTTACCATGGAAGACCCATCCATTCTCAGTAACGTGGAATAGATTGATGGACCCACCAGAGTAGGCATCCCTATGAGCAGCAGCCAAGATGGATCTCTTACCCAAGTACAATGCCTCTTCAACTGTTAGATCCCATTTGTAGTTGGAATCCAACACACCATAAGCAAAAGTCTGACCTGAACCAACACAGAACAAATCTCCCTTTAGTCTTGTTCCATCAGAATCAACGTAGTAAATAGTTGGACCTTCCTTTGGAGTATAGCCACAAACCATCGTACCCATAGACAATCCCATTCCTTTATAGTTGTAGACCAAGTTACTTAGAATCTTGGAAGCAGCACAGACAGAGATACGTTCCTTGTTTCTCAACTCGTGCAATCTACACTGCGTACCGAGCCATGTCTCCCAATACTGACAATCAGCAGCACCACCAGCCATGGTACCTAGCAACATTGGATTAATTTCAATAACCTTCTTGACAGTCTGAGAGGCGATCCAATTACCTGCCGTTGCCCTCGAATCAACGGCAACTATGATTCCTCCTTGGAATCTAAATGCCAATGTTGTTGTACCGTGTGCTATCTTAATCTTACAGTCTGGGTTTGTCTCATCGTCTGTATGGGCCCTTAAGAAATCCGTTGGTTGTGATATTGGAGGCACCGTGATTGATGGTGCTAGGTTGAGCAAGGAAGATTGGAAGTTGCCGTCGAATTGATCGGGTCCCGTTGAGAGCTCTGAATCGAGATGGGACTTATGTGAAAACTTGTGTGATATTTCGTTGATCGACATGATTATGGGGGAATTAGGTTATAGGGTGACAATTGATCACAAAGAGACTGATACGGTTAAATTGAGTTGGAACTGTTTGCTTTATCTACTGACCTCTATTGATATGAGCCTTCTTTGGTGTTCAATCTCTCGATATCAATCCAGTTGTTGGTTATATTTGCCACTCACATTATGGGTGTGGAGCGTCTGCCAATTTAGGGCTTATCAAATCTACGGTTCAGTAAGATGAGAGAGCTGCACATATTCGCCCGTGGATTAAAACTGACAGAGAGAGCTTGACATCATTTATGACGTAACCATAAACAAATAGCGTCTTGCATCTCTGCACCAATTTAGAACATACAAACCCTGCGAGGGCTTATAACATCACGTGATGTGCACTGCCCTTTATTCAACTGATAGACTGAAAAATTTTAGGAAAAGCCTCTACCATTTTGGCTCTTTGGTGAACCTCCTCAGATTTTCATTTTCCAGTGCAACAACCACTGGAGGGTAGTAGTGTTTGTGTGTTTGTGTGATGGTGATGGATGCCATTGTGATACTCTGATGGATTGATTCACAGAAGAGAGTGATTATAAGTAAATACCTTTAAAATCTGAGTTACTAAACTATAGTAGACGAAAATAATTTTACTTCAGCAACACTACAGTTATTATATCCAAAATGGTATGTTTGTCTACTCATCCGTAGAGCAAAGCATGGTTTGAATTGGACAGGACCTTTCACAGGATTTGACATGGATTAGAAAAGAATATATCAAGCATTATTCGTGAAAGCAACAGCAAACAGGCTTCTCAACAGGAATGATATTCACCAGCATCGTCAGTGTCAACTGATCATCAGAGTTCAAGAAGTGGAATAGTGACACCACACATACACACCTAACCTACGAAGTTGACCTTGTGGAATGGATCTACATCATTAATCGTGGAAGAGATCCCGTGCAATTGTTACAGAGGACACCGTATACAATGCAGCTTGAAGAGAGGTTCACGTAGACATCTTCCTTCGTTTCCTACTTGTCTCAACTATCCCCATTCAAACCAATCATTTTGCTTCTCATTTATCCCAAACTTAACTCTCCATACTAACAACCACTATTTGCGAAAACAACCATTTTTTACAGTCTTCCACAAATGTTATGAAAGATTTGAAGATCGAGAAGTTGGTCTTGAACATCTGTGTCGGTGAATCCGGTGACAGATTGACCAGAGCTTCCAAGGTTCTAGAACAACTATCCGGTCAAACCCCAGTCCACTCCAAGGCTAGATACACAGTTAGATCCTTCGGTATCAGAAGAAACGAAAAGATTGCCGTTCACGTCACCATCAGAGGTCCAAAGGCTGAAGAAATCTTGGAGAGAGGTTTGAAGGTCAAGGAATACCAATTGAGAGAAAAGAACTTCTCTGAGACTGGTAACTTCGGTTTCGGTATTCAAGAACATATCGATCTAGGTATCAAGTACGATCCAGGTATCGGTATTTACGGTATGGACTTCTACGTTGTCATGGGTAGAGCCGGTGCCAGAGTTGCTAGAAGAAAGAGAGCTCAAGGTAAGATTGGTAAGCATCACAAGTGTTCAAAGGACGACACCATCTCATGGTTCAAGTCTAAATACGATGCTGATGTTTTGAACAAATAAGTCTTGTGATTCTTCCGTTTCTGCATTTCTAAAAATGGAGAAAGGAGATTGAATTATAAGAAAGAAAAAAAAACTTAATAACAATCGGTGTTTTATCAATCCTGGTAGTTTGGAGACGACTCCAATGAGTAACCTGTAGAAGCACATACGAGGGAGGCATAGATTAAACGTAACTAACTACAAAATAGTCTAATTTTATGGCGTCAATATCATAGACCAGAATGTAAATGTGAAGGATGATGTTCCAAAAGGAGAAGATGAAAAGAAAAAACAATGCAAAGAAAACGTAACCATTAATGAGCCAAAAGATGTAGGAGAAAATGAAAAGAAAAATAAACAAAAGTATTAAAAAGGTGCGATGAATGGAATGGGGACATGAAACAAACAAACATTGCAGAAGAAAAGTGGAAATTGACAACTAAGAGATGAAAGAGACGTTGGAATATAGAGAAAAGACATTATTGTCTTCCATCCTGGTCTTGTCTTTCCAGCATCTCCAATTCTCTAGACGCAGCCTCAACACCAAGATCAACCAACTCGCCAACCTTTTCAGTCCAACGCTCGTCCAAGAACTCATTCATTGGCTTGAAATCAAGACACCTCTTCTTCCTGTCACGGTTTACCTCCTCTATCTGTCTCTTTCTAGTACTGATGGCACCGGAAAGCAAAGCATCGTGCTGTCTTAAGAGATCCAGTTTCAACTGTCTCTTATTTTGAGAGATCTGTTGCAAATCAAGGCTATCATTATCCAACGAAGCTAGTCCCAACGAAGCTAGTCCCAACGTGCGATTTCTCATCTGAGAGTAAGTAAGTGCCGTTTTTAACCTGTTGCTATTCGTAGTCATGGAATCTGCATTCGAGTTGTCCAAGTCCAAAGCCGGCGATGCTGTGGCCAATAGGTTTGAATAGTTTGACAGGTTGATTCCTCCCATCGTTGGTTTCAACCTTGTAAATCCAGGAAATCTCACATCGGAAGAGTACTCATCATCCTCGTTCATACTCGTATCCATCCCCATATCCATGTCTTCACCCATGGTGTTCGGTCTCATTAGGCTCGGATGTAGCTTAGTCATGTCGTATCCCGTCAGCTCCTGTTGGATGAGCTCGTCCACCATAGTTAGCAAGTAGTTGGATGGTTCGGTATCTATATATGGAAGGTAGTCTAACGTGTCGTTATATAGTAAACTGTTATCATGAAGCAGTTGTTGCTGTTGTCTTTGGATGCCTTGGTTCATCTCTTCACTTGGCTCGGAAGGGGCCGTTGTTGATGAGGTTGAAGACCACATGGTGTTTATGTATATGATTTGAATATGTTTTGTGAGTGTAAGTGTTGATGCTCTGTTATGTTATGATGATACCAGCTGTATCCTGGCTAGTATCAGGTTGTTGATCACTAAAAGGTTTTGTGTATGTTCATTCATCACGTTGGTTGCGCTTTCACTCTGTGCTGCTCACAAGTTTCACCTCTGCCACTCCGCTCATCCTCTTCCTCTTGCTGCGGCTTTGGTAGTTTCACTTACTTTTGAGTGTTTTTTCAAACGCCGTCGTCCGCGGGTGGCCGGGGCCGTGCCTAATGTTACCAACTGTACTAGTCTATATACAAGAACGTTCAGATGACATTTCATTCGTATTATTGCAAACATACACATGTTAGGTTCTTCTCCGACCAACTCTAACTTCTCTGACTTCACCGTATGGAACCTCGTAAACGACACTTCCAACCAAACAGCCCAGCACAATGAGAATACCGGCAGCGGCATAGATGGCAGCAACGACCCTAATAGCCTCCACTCTAAAAACCGTATAAAACTCGTTCAAAGCTAAGCTAAAAGCACACACTGGGAAAGCAACAATCCAGTAGGTTCTGTTGAATTTTGGCAATCCTTGGACGTAGATATTGGCCATTGCAAAAAAAGTGAATAGGAATCCAGTACCGATGAAAAACAAACCAACCAACCCACCGATGTACTCCACGACCAATCCAACTAACTGTGGATCCTGGACAGACTCGAAATGGTAATCTAAAAAGAACGATTTGACGTTGGTTCCATCCAAAATGATTCCCCAAGCAGCATGTCCGATCAATCCAATCGGTGCAAAGATTGAAAATACTAGTGGTTTGGGAGGCATCTTATGAACCAGCATCTTCCAAAAAAAGATGGCGATGAAAGAACATCCAAGCAAGATAGCATTTGACCATAACAAGTAGGTGAGTATTATGAGCATTAGCCGTATATTTCTGGAATACCCATCTGCAAAAGCGGAACAGATAAACGCACCGCTTGATGCACACACGCTCAATGGTAAGACGGGTAGAATCAACTGTGGATTTAACTGTAGATAGGTCAGTTGAGTCTTGTAAAAAATGATGAAAATAAGTATCCATCCGACAAACAAAGCCATGGCAAAGTTAATAAACCAAAAGATGATCAAACCAACTCTGAAGTTCTTGTCGTAATGTTGTGTTACTATATGGATCATGTTGATGATTGTGCTGAACCCCATAGAATAGGGAGCCAAGAAGACGTTGAATTGCACGTCATAAAATAAGTCTTTACGGAATTGAGGAAAATGGTACAGCTTGAAAATCAAGAAGACATTCACCATGACAAAGATAAGGAGAGAAATACCCCACATGATCAAACCAAAGATTCGAAAGACTCCAACTTCGTAAGGATAGTTGAATAAGACTCCTGCACATATTCCTGTTGACATGAAGGCCACGTTCCATATTGGATGGAAGTTTTGCAAGAGAACATGTTTGAAAATGCTTTTGTCTTCTTTTCCCTCGTGCTGTTGTTGATCTCCCTTCTGTAGTAGTAGTTTTGGATTGGGCGATTTCTCAATGTCTGGAGAGAGTTGGTGTGATGGTAAATCAGAAGAGAAGGAAGAGCTTGATCGCTGCGGTGGTAGTGGCTCTGATGGGAGCACATGCGATGCTAACTGTGACATTTCTCAACGAAAAGAAGTAGGGTGAGGGGTGAGGTCCGCAATGGTTGTTTGTTGTTGTTGAAAGTGGGCACTGTTTGGAAAGAGTTGAGATGTGAGTGGATGGAAGTCTTTTCCCCAGTAGGCGTTGTGGGTGAAGCGGATTGAGAATTGAAGAGCTGTCTCGTGTATTGTGGTGTGATTCATGAGAAAAGATAAGGTACCATATCGTAGTGTTGTTGTTCTGATTCTTTGTCTTCTTCTTCCTCTTTCTCCTCCTCCTCTTCTAAGGCGGTTGAATGTTGGATCGGTTCGGTCCTTGCTTTCGGCAACTATAACCCCCAATATTAGTCACTCAGTCACGTGGCTAGCAAAGTATTTTTTCACTTTTTCCCCGCAAATTGCCTTATTTGGATAAGCTTTCAGAGTGACGTAATTTATTACCATACCTCTAAAAATTTTCAACTGGTTATACAGAGGAGATAGAACAACAACAACAACCCTGATTCAATTTAGAGCAAACTGGATTTAAATCAACATTTGACCTCATACTTTCAACCCGTTGTTTGTACTGATTGGTACATTGGCAGACAACACGTGTATCTGATTAAGAAACAAAAGCTGCAAGATGGGAAAGATCAGTCAACCAATGTCCCAGATCAGACTGACCAACGTCTCCTTGGTCAGAATGAAGAAGGGCAAGAAGAGATTCGAAATCGCATGCTACCAAAATAAGGTCCAGGACTATAGATCAGGAGTTGAAAAAGACCTAGATGAAGTGCTCCAAATTTCTCAGGTCTTTTTGAACGTCTCAAAGGGTCAAGTTGCTCCCAACGATGAACTTCAAAAGGCGTTCAACACCTCCGATATAGACACCATCATCCTAGAGATCTTGAAAAAGGGTGAACTTCAGCTGAGCGAAAAAGAAAGATCCCAACAGAACGAAAAATTGCACAACGAAATCTTATCAATCATATCCACAAAATGTATAAACCCAAAATCCAAAAAGAGATATCCTCCAACGATGATTGAAAAAGCCTTGAAAGAGATCAAGTTTAACACTTCAAATGCAAAGACGGCAAAGAGTAAAGCATTGGAGGCAATCAAGGTCTTAGTGGAAAGACAAATCATACCAATTGCAAGGGCAAAGATGAAGATCAGGCTCACGTTGAACAACAAGGACTACCTAAAGATCCAGAAGGATCTAGTGGAAAGAATCATTTCTTCTATCGAACAGGAGGAGAAATTGGATGCCGATGTTGAGATTGTCTGCTTGATAGAACCAGAGTACTACAAAGAATTGGTTGAACTCATCCAAACAAAAAAAGGTTCAGTGGAAGTCTTGGACGTCGCCGTTATCGATGACGGTGATAAGAATTTCTGATCGATCTGAGTATCATTATTACTACTTTTTTTTTCTATCTAACGCTAATATATCATTCTAAAAACCAAAGCATCTTCTCTCCAATGACTTCTATAACATCGTCTGCCCATAGAACATCCAAATGGCTATAGTTTTCAATCTTCAAATGCTGAAACTTTCCTCTCATTTCAGGCTCGTTCCCATGTAGATGTTTAACGAACAAATCTCCATTCACCAACTTGTCCTGCCCTCCAATCACAAGAAACATCTCTGGAGTGTCACCATCAAACCACTTTCGATCCTTTTTTAAAATGGCCTTATCCATTTGGAACCCCTGTCCACTCTTGTTACTCAACCACCACTTCATCAACTTTGAAGACACATACACGGGTGAAAATAAAAAATGTATTGGTCTCAAAGAATGATCCCAAAGATAGTCGTTCCAATCGAACAAAAAGCTAAACATTGAATAGCTTAAAAGTCCAAACATTGGAGTGGTAGCCAGCAGTTTCCTCATGAACATCATCAATGGAATGTAAGAAGTCACTCCAAAGAATAGGTTGAACAGTGTATTTGGTAAAACCTTCATGAATCTGATGAAAAACTTGGAGTTCAACAATGAACCTCCAAAAATAGCAGGAGCCAACAAGACACACTTTTCGATTCTATTGGAATATCCCAAATCAAATTCGCTGGACAGCAACATGACAATCTGTGCAGTCCCTTGAGAATGACCAACTAGAGAAACCTTGTCGTACGAGCTATGCCTCAAAACCTCATCGATCATAGAAGTAAGATCAAACTTGCACATCTCGTTCAAGTCCCAATCCCACATCTTTGGATCCGATTCATGCAAGAATTTATGCTGAGGTTGAAATCCACACCTGTTGTTACCCAGCCAAACGTCGTACCCAGAATCTGATCCAGGTCCGGATCCAGCCATCATGAGCATATAAGCAAGGGACTTGTAACCACTAGTGATGAAAGATCCTGAAGATTGTAACAATCCATGCAAGAGTAAGATGGGCCTCTTTGTGTTTGGATCCACTGATGAGTTAGGATCAACAATTCGTTGAAGGTTCAACATGAATCCATCCTTCGTCACTATACGATACTCGAACAACTGGAATCCCAGCTGTTCAACGTAGAAATGTAGATCTAGAGTTTTTGGGTATGGCTGTTGTATAGGATAGGCACTCTTGAGTTGTGATTTGGTGTATCTGTGATGATGTCGTATATGAATCTTGTAAAGATAGGAGAATAGAGCCATCACCATCAATACTCCAAGAAAGAACAGGCAACAGACGTTGGAGATTACCACTATCACTTGGTTGATCACTCGCGTGTGAGGTTTTGTTGGTTCTGGTTGATCTTTGTTTGTAAGGAGGCTTGCTTCCGGGGTTTCATTCATGGACGATAATGGGAAATCATACTGTTGGGATGCTGCTGCTGCTGCTGCTGTTGTTGATGCTGTTGTTGTTGATGCTGTTGTTGATGCTGTTGTTGGTGAGGATGGACGTGTCATCCTTGGAGTATCTGTTGCAACTATCCCTCAGAATGAAAATACTCTTTTGTTTTCAGTAGTTGGTTCTCAATTGGCTTTTTGAGCTTCACTTAATATAACAATGTTTGCTCTCGTGTAACAGTATTTAGACTTTATTTTTTTAGGTGGTTTTGCACCATGCCCGGTCCTCTTCCCGCCTGAAAAATTACACAGAGAATCAATCGCACTGCTGATAAGTTCGATCAAACAATTTCTTCTACTGAATTATTGGCCTCAATCCTGTTTGTCATAGTCAATGGCATAAGAAAAGACATGCAGTCGGTACCATTAGATTTTATAGACAACTATAGACAGCTGTCACAACGTTTCAACGATGAGTTTGAGGCAACATGTTCCATCCTTGAGTTTCAGGATAAGATTGTAATCGATCTTCTCAAGGATGGCGAATCTGACACGACGTATGACCTTCAATTGTCCTCGATGGAAGAAGGCAAAAAGCCAATGATGTACGATACCTACGACGATAGTCTTGGAGATGATGATCAAGAGGATGGGTACCAAAGGGACGATATAACGAGCAGTATAACACCGGTGGTGCTCATAGGTGACAATACCAACATGAAGACTCAAGTTATGGCCTCCCAATTGGGCAAGTTGATCAATCAGTTGAGCAGCAAATGTATAATACTCACTACAAGTGGCAAGTTCTTTGGTTATGGAAGCAACAGGGACGAAGTTAACGATGACGATTTCTTAAAACTTGGATTCTTGATGCAGTTGACTAAACAGTGCTATACTTCTCGGTAGACTAAACTCGATGGATAAACATCTCTTTTACCAACAATATATATATATAAACCTTTTCTGCAAACGT
Organism: Ogataea rishiriensis; assembly: GCA_030569615.1. Lineage (NCBI taxonomy): Eukaryota > Fungi > Ascomycota > Pichiomycetes > Pichiales > Pichiaceae > Ogataea > Ogataea rishiriensis. The sequence goes on along the minus strand of JAJMLH010000012.1, from coordinate 192,640 downwards.
TGTTCAGATCAACACAGTGGATTCGAACCAAGAGTCGTCAAGATATTCACCGGTATCTATTTTCATCAGAGTACTGTTGAAGCTCTTCTTGACGGCCACCTTGACTCCACAAACAACAAACAGTTCCCAACCTACATTTAACTTGTTACCATGTGGTCTAATTTCAACATAGCCCAGTCCCTGAATCACGAGATCAATGTCACCCTCGAATGGAGGAATCACAAGCTTGACAAACCTTTCACTCTTCAGCATTTCAAAATCAAACTTTGGATCCTTGGGGAATAGAAGCTTCATCTTGCCGTACATAAATCGCCTGATTTGAAGGTTTTGTTCATTCTTTGCATCAAGAAAGAAGAACCCACCAATCGACAAAAACTTCCCACCTGAAACATCTGCTGTAACAAAGTTGATCGACTTGTGATGGTTATGGATCAGGCATGGCCTTTGGTCTCGTCTTTCGAGGGTATTATATATCCCGGGCGTTCTCCTTGATAAGAACCCTGGAGTGTCCACAACAGTCCATTCAACCTCCGGAAAACTATAGACATTGTTTTTTCTCGTGACGAAAGGTTTTGGAGAGATGATGAAATGAGGATCTGTTTTATGGTTGAATTCTTTCCTAAAACTCTTGGTCAACTGTCTTGCCAAAGTTGTCTTCCCCGTGTTAGTCTCCCCAATGAGATAGGAGGATATACCTCGTTTGTAGACCTTCTCAAGTAGTGAATTCACTATCAAGTCTGATCCTTGTCCAGCGTAAACAACGGATACGTTCTCCTCAGTGAATCCATCAGTTGGAAACCTATTCCTCTCCAAAAACGATCGTATCATCCTGTAATAGTACACTTGGCATGCACCTATATATTTCTTTCTGATGGGTTCTACTGATATGAGATCTATCATGGTGAAGACAAATTGGATCCCTGAGTGTCTTGTCAGCATTCTCAATGCATTTGGATCAATCCCCAATGTGAAATCCCTAGCGTTTAAACAGTATAGCACATCAGCCGATGCTTTGGGAACGGATTTGGCGATGGCATAAATGGAAGCAGGATTCAAATCGGCAATGTTTGGAATCCGTTTGTAAGCATCTTGTTGTTTGATTTCCCTTCTTATTTCTCGGCTCTTCTCCTTTAGTATGTCTTCGTTTCTCTTGGTATCAGGGATGTTATGAGAGAGCGATACCAATTCTGATGCTATTGATGTTGTGAGTGAGCGCGGCCGTATTGGTATTAAGTATGATGGTAGTACCAGCCTGGACGATACCAGCCGTATGCGGTGAACAGTTGAATTGTACATTGTTATGAGGATTGAAACAACTGAGTTTTCTTTCCATGTGGTGAGAGGAGGAAGTGGTGAATATAAACGGGTATATGTATTTTTCAGTGATCTTCAAAGTGCATGAAAGAGGAAGAGCACATTGAATTTTTTAGTCACTGAATGCTCCCTACACGGTTGAAATTCACTACAAAAACCATTCAACAATTCAGCACTAATCATCTCATTTTGTTGTGAAATAGCCCAATACAATGACAATGTCTGATTATTTGACGCGGGTACGTTGACACACCCATATATGTTCACTTTTAAGAGTGCTGATTGGGCTGTTTATTCAAATAAGTAACAACAAATTATATAGTAATGGTAAAAGAAATAAAAAGTCCAGCATCATCTAAGCCTTTGTCAAAAAAGTCTGGAAGACAGGATTGTTGGTTTCCTCTGTAAACTTGTAGTTGCTCAAGAACGTTTCAAACTTTCCATTGTCTTCACTTGGAACACAGATACCTGCCAACACTTTTCCAATATCATCCCCTTGGTTTCTATAGTGGAACAGACTCAAGTTCCAATTGATTTCTAAACCATCCAAGAATCTCGTCAATGCACCAGGTCTTTCTGGGAATTCAAAGGAGATAATTCTTTCGTTAGGAACGTGAACTTTACCACCAACGAGATATCTTCCATGAGACTTTGCCATCTCGTTATCACTCAAATCAAAAGCACGGAATCCAGCCTCCTCGATGGCCTTTAACACTTGGGAAAGCTCCTTCTTTCTATCAATGACCGAGAATGAGGTGAAAATGTTGGCTATACCTGTAAGTTCTGAATTTTCAGAGTATCTATAGGAAAATTCAGTGACGGACCTAGGATCGATAATTTTTTGCAATTTTTGGAAAGTCCCTGGTTTATCAGGAATCTGCACAGATAGGAAAACTTCCTTACCTTCACCAAGAACGGCTCTCTCACTGACAAATCTCAGTCTGTCAAAATTGATATTGGCACCACTCAAGATTGGAACGTACGTCTTGACGGAATGGTCAATCTCCGTATGTTGTTCAATGTACTTCTTCATTCCTGCAACAGTCATTGCACCGGATGGTTCAAGCAGCGACCTAGTATCTTCAAAGACGTCCTTGATAGCAGCACAGATCTCATCGGTTGAAACAAGAACAATCTCATCAACGCCAAACTCTTCACAAACTTTAAAAGTCTCCTCGCCAACCATCTTGACGGCAGTACCATCGGCAAATCCACCCACCGTCTTCAGTTGAACTCTACCCTTGTTCTTCAGAGATTGATTCATCGCATCGGCATCAAAAGTTTCAACACCAATGATCTTAACGTGGGGTGCAAGTCTCTTTAGATAAGTCGTAATACCGGCAATCAATCCACCACCACCAATGGCAACAAAGACGGCACTCAGCTTGTTTGCCTTGATCTGTCTGAGCAACTCCATACCAATGGTACCCTGACCAGCGATGACATATGGATGATCAAAAGGTGGGATGTTTGTTAGACCCTGTTCAGAAGTTAACGAGTTACATTTGGCCTTTGCCGCATCAAAATCTTCACCGAATAGTACAACCCTTGACCCTAGCCTACTCACGTTCTTGTACTTGATAGAAGGTGATGAAACAGGCATGACTATTGTTGCTGGAATTCCCAACTTTTGAGCAGAGTATGCAACACCTTGGGCATGATTTCCTGCTGAACATGCTATGACACCCTTTGATTTTCTTTCGTCTGATAGGTTTGCAATCATGTTGTATGCTCCTCTTAGTTTGAAGGAGAATACTGGTAACAGATCCTCTCTCTTTAGTATAACGTTCGAGTTTGTCTTTTGAGATAACGAGACAGCTTGTGTTATAGGAGATTCGTCAATGACATCATAGACTCTTGAAGTGAGGATCAGCTTGACGTAGTCTGGTCTTCCTGAGGTCAACACTTCTGCAGGGTGAAGATCTGGATATTTTTCAAAAGTTGCCAGTTGTTCCTTGGTATATGTGGATTGTAGTCTAGCTGAAACGAGGTTATAGCTTAGCTTTTGAAGTAGAAGAGGAACAGACCCTATATGTCCTTTAGTAAGGGATCTTCTTATTGTCGAAGCATTCTGAACGAGACTCATCGTTTAAAGTTGTTGGCCTAATGGCATGTATCTAAAGACGTGGTAAAGGACAGTGGGAAATCGAGTCTATCACTGATGAGAAGAACTATCAAACACAATCAAAGTGATTTATATGAGTGATCGATTCGAATATGTTGTGAGTCTCTTGTGGTAGTTCTGTTGAAATGTGTTGTTGGTTTCTTCCTTCGAACACCTCCATTCGTTATGGCAGCGAAATATTTCAAGCACGGCTGTGCTGGAAAGGGTGGTGAGATGAGTCACGGATAGCAAAGGGGGGTCGAGGTTCCCTATTGCAATTCATTATAAGTAGTAGTTCATTAAACAAGCAAGTCATGTCAATCGTATAAAAGAAGAAAAAAAGGGGTGTGGCTAATACAAAAATACAGTAGAAAGGGCAACCTCAAAGCCTACCATGAACCAAGGCCAACTCATCCATCTTTCTGATGGATTCAACAAGTAAAGAAAGATTAATCAAGGACAATTCCAAATCTTTCGTCATGGCACTTGTATCATTCTTTCTTAACTGCTCCTCCTGTTTTACCGTTTTAAGCTTGACCATTAGTTGATTGATCTCTTTCAGGACTGTATACCTTGTCGAATCGTAGTTTGTACCATCGGCATACATCTCTTTGCTCGACATTTCAGAGGATAGAAAGTCAATGATTACGTTCAGTCTGTTTGATAATGCCAGTAACGTCCCAACTGCACCATTCTTCGCATCTTTGGTCAAACTTTCTCCATTGGAAACGTCCAAGTTCTCTGGCGTTTGAGTGATAGTGTTCAGGGTTATCTTTTCAACTTCCAAAGTTTTGATTTCCAGAGTGTCTATCTCAGCCGCTGTTGAGGTCTGTGAGTCAATAATAAGCACTCTCAACGGTAAGAATTTGTTCGATGAAATTAAAGAACTGTTGTCTTTCAGTCTGAAAGATTCATGAAGGATCAAGTATAGTGGGGCAGGTGGGGGTTGAACTTGGTGTTGTTCGTCGTTTTGTGTTCGCGTTTGAACCTCCAATTGGGCTATAGCATCTAGCATTGAGAGGACGCCACTTCTTATTTCCCCTTCGCTAGTAGTTTCCGGCTCGATTGATTGGGAACTTGAAGGCAATGCGTCATTGGAAGTTAGGTGGTAGAAGCCAATAAAGCACAAGTGAGGATACACCTCCTTATACAAGTCCAGTCTCTTCTGAAGATGAGAAACCGAAACCTTGGCTGTTCCATCGATCAACTTCAATTCGAAGGATAGGAAAATTGAGTATGATTTCGAATTAGTGTTGTAGACTCCCAAGAGACCTCCCAATTTGGAGGAGGAATTGGGATGTGATGAAGCTGTACCATGATGCTGTTGTTGCGAGTAACATCTGACGAGGGAATCGGATATGTTGAATAGAGAAACGGGATGGATTATTACCGAAGACATGATACACGTATTATATAAAGAATTGAGTCCTTTTGGGGGATTGTTATCTTCATTTTTCAACAAGAGTGCTGTTTGTTGCTTGAAGTTTCCAGTTGTTTGCCATTCAATGTCTTATATCCTTCAAAATGGGGCTGTGTATATTTACGATCTCTATCTCTATCCCGTACACGACCTATTTTTCAACATTAAATTTTTTTTTCAGATTTTTGATTTAGGAATTTTTCAAATGTATCTTCTTTGAAGATTAAAAGATCCTCTGTTGTTTACTGATAGGAGGATACAGGTATACATTCAATCATTGTATAAGATTGAATCAATATAATAACCATCGTCATGTCATCAACAACAGGAAAATCATTAAAGACTTCAGCTTTTGTGAAGAAGCTCGCATCGAACGACAGAACAACCAGAGATAATGCCTTTGAAACATTGAGAAAGTATCTTTCTGCTAGATCCTCATCTAGAAAACCGCTTACACTACTAGAATATCAAAAGTTATGGAAAGGATTATACTATACCATGTGGTTTAGCGATAGACCAAGACCTCAACAGAGGCTTGCTACAGAATTGGCACAACTATTTGCAAAGAGTTGTATACCTAAGGAGAACTTTTCAACCTTTGTTGCATCCTTTTGGGATATCATCTGTAAAGAATGGCCAGATTTGGACCAATGGAGAGTGGATAAGTATTACATGTTGATGAGATTTGTCATTAGGGAATGCTTTGGAAGATTGAAAGAGGAAGAATGGGATGGAGAATTTGTTGAATCGTACATTGTCGTCTTGAACGAAGGTGTTTTGAGTGGGGCCAAGAATATTCCTAATGGTGTCACATATCATATAATAGATGTCTGGGTGGAGGAACTGGAAAAAATCATCTTTGAAGATATGGATGAGGAAGATGATGACGAGGAAGATGACGAAGAAGAAGATGTTGAGGCTATTGCTTCAATAGAGATTGAGCAGAAGAGGAAGATAGTGGCGAGTATTCCAATGGAACAGTTGCTGTCGCCATTTAAGAGGTTGAGAAAGGATGCTTTGCTCAAGACACTAAGGCTCAAAGTGAGAGACGACATACTGCTTGATTCGAAACTGGAAGAGTGGGGTGTTGATAGTGGAGAGAAGAAGCCAAAGAAGAAGACCAAGGCTGAAAAGAAGATTGAAAAGGTTGAGAAGGAAGAGGAAGAACAAGAGGAGGCAGAAGAGCAGGAAGAAGAGCAGGAAGAAGAGGAGGAGGAAGATGACGAAGATGACGAAGAAGAAGAATGGACTGGGTTTGGCAATTGAAAGATGTGTAACAGTTCGAACTGTAGATAGGGATATACGAATGAATAGGAATAGGAATATAAAGATGGTGCTACCAAAAAGCGTCTGAGGAAGTAGTCTGCCATATTTCACGTACGTGTCAACACTCTGGTCGACGATCCGATTTGCGCTCCTCTGCGCTGTTTGTAACTCTCGCTCGATTATTACCTATTTTTAAGAAACAACCTCCATTTCGTCCTTGTACTTTCTACAGTACCATTCAACGTCAGATACATAGATATATACCACATACAAATACTCCATATATCATATACAACATACGCAATGGCTGAATTTGAAAAGATCACGGAGGCTCCAATCGAGTTCATCAAGGACGGTTCCCAGTTCATTTCCAAGTGTACCAAGCCATCAAAGAAGGAATACATCAGGCTAGTCAGAGCTGTCGGTCTAGGCTTCTTCATGATGGGTGTTGTGGGATACGCCATAAAGTTGATTCATATTCCAATCAGATATTTGATCGTCTAAGTCTATTGTCTTGCTTTTGAAGACAGAAGGAGAGAGAAGAGATGAATGAAAAGTTTGTGCATTCTTCTCCGGACTTATTCTCACAAATACGCTAGATCGTTAAAGGTTGATCCTTTATTTTTCTGTGTTACATCTCATTACCAACAGCATCATCGTCATCATCACTGCCATGTATTCTACTCAACGTAATGGAACGAACGAATGAGTGAATTTTGAATCTGTCTTTTTCTTGCCAATGTTTTTTCCTTGCTAATGGATTCAAAAGAGGCATAGCTTGTCTTGTGTTTATTATCTTGTGTTCTTTTCTCTTCTGTTATCACCTGTTGTCATTCTATAATACGTGTTTTGTTGTTCAAAGCATCTTTTTCCTTCCCAAATACAAGTGTCTTTTTAGTCTTGGTTCGATTGATAGTGCAAGTAAGTGCCAAAGTTTTACTTTTTGTCAAACTGTCACCGTCAAAAAAGTATACATGGAGCATTTAACAGACATCTGATGTTCTTCAGTGGCGAAATTGTATCATTAACAAACAACACGTTGATTTTTCAAATCAGAGAGATCTCGAAAGATAAGACGCTTGGCCAAAGTACCTAATTGCATAGTGCAAAGTGTCGCCTGTGCGTACAGAGAGAGACACACGCTTTAAACCCGTATAAGGGAACACTTTTGGGGCGTTGCCTTGTTCTCCAGTAAATAAATCTTACTTTTTTGTCAACACTAAGCTACTAACAGTCAACATATTCTTCACTGCCACCATTACCACCGTTTATTGCCTGTAGTGAGGTGTCTATTGAACAGTACACCGTCTGTTGTTGTCCCATCTCTCATCGCCGGTCGATTGCTTACTCATTCATCATCGCCAACTCCAACGGATCCGCTCGTTGTGTTGTTTGTTGTTGTTGCTGGTCGGTTTACCTGTTGTAATACGTCTGATCTTACCCTGTTTTGATCATTCATGTCGAGCAGTCCATATACTAAGGGTGCTGGTTACATCCCCAACGGCAATGGCGTCAATGGTAACCCTCCATCTAACAAACAGTCTGCCTATATGCAATCCATCTCCACATTCGAATCGCAATATGGAGGTTCTCCCAAAGTATCCATAGCCTCGCCACCACCAGAGATATCCATTAACGACATACCCATCCTATCACCATTGGCATTGTCACCATTAAGATCTCGATCAACAGCTGACAGCTCAGTATCCAGGTCCCCATCTCCTATTCTCCCACCACCCCCAACAGCACCAATCATTTCACCGATTCCGAGGACAATCAGTGGTAAAAGCGTACCAAAAAGTACAAGCCCTGTCGCTTTGAGTTCTTCACCACCTGAAGATAGACCTGTGTTTGTTAGAAACCGTTCTTTGCTACGAAAGTCCGCTTCGGGAGGCACGTCTAGTGCATCATCGCCAAAGGAGAACAAGCATGCCTTTTGGAGTCAGAGTAATGCTGGTGTCACAACGTCACCACTACCTCCACCTCCACTACCACCACTACCACCATCAGCAGTTACCAAATCATTTTCTTTATCAACTGTGGCATCCAGTGGCAATGGAAATGGGAATACCTCCCCCACCGCCACAACAGCAACAAGTACACCGCCATTCCTTCTATCTGATTCCACCGAAAAGAAACCGTTTTTTAGACCCAAGTTCAACCTGAAATCTCAAAAGTCGTTATACTACTCCTCAACTCGACTAGTGAAAAGATCCGAATCTTTGGAAGAGCAAGATGAAATGCTTGACTCGGTCGGATCATTAGAATATGCCAACCGTAAAGGGGCCAAGGTTGCCTCCGACTCGTTTAAGGAATCTACTCAAGGTCAATCCTCTTCCTCCCTTCTATGCTCTTCTTCCTCTACGTCCACTTCTTCACTATCATCCTCCAAAAAATCGTCGTCACGCTCGTCCTTGGCTGTCATAGTCAGTGATGCAGAGGTGCTCAAGCAAGAACTTCCTATTGATGTCAAGATCATCATCGACTCGAGACCATCCGGTATGGTTCATAACTTGGACAAGTTTGACGGATTGCAGTATAGTGAGTTCTGGCAGTTGAAAAGTGAGGATATCAAAGCGTTTACCGATTGGAAACCGTTGGAGTTCCATAGGCAAAGTGCCATTTACGAGTTATTCTTGTTGTTGAGAAGAATCCGTGCCAATTTAGTCAGGATGCATTCTTACTATGGGCCCGCATTCAAAAGAGAGACCAACTTGACTCCAAACCATACTACCGACTATCAAAAGACATTCATTCCGTTAGACTCGTTGTTCAACTATCTGGAAAAGTTGGTGGCAAAGAGGCTCAAACCTGCATTTGACAACAATTTGTTTGTCAATGACAAGTACGTCCTTGAGGTTTTCCGTAACTGGGTTGTCAAGCTAGAAAAGGATTACGAATACATCTCTAGAAGTATGGTTTACTTGGCGAAGTTTTCAGCGAGTGAATCAATGAGAGAGTGGATCCAAGAGGCCGAAAGGAACGATCCTTTTGCTCAAGGAAACCGACATTTGGTTTCCGCTAGAGACTTGTTTTTGTCATATCTACTCAGAATATTTCCTCCGTTACGTCTAGTCTCAAAGGATTTGATAAAGCTTTATACAAAACTTGGAGATGAAAAGTTGGTTGCAATCTCGACCGACATCTACGATACAATGACCAGGATCAGTTCCATCAGTGATTATACCAACCATTTGGACAACAAGATTACCTTGAACGAAAAGTTGCTCTGTACGGACTACTTATACTTGGAAATGGTGGATCTGTTCAACAAGGATAGAAAGATGAGAGTGCCACCTTTGGAGATGGACATTCGTACATCCAACTCATGGGAGCCTTCGATTGTTTACCTCATGGACAACTACATGCTCCCATTGACCAAGCATAAGAACGATACCATCTATACATTGAGTCGATCTCCAATTCCATTGCAGTATTTGTCTTTTGAGGTGTCTACCGAGGGTGACATCAAGTATTTGGATGTGAGGGATACAGGAAGCAAGTCTAGACACATCTTTAGATTCACTAAGGAGGACGCTCCATCCTTGTTCAACAATTTTGTGTCCGATATACCTGTCTATAGGGCGGACTTGTTCAAGAAGTTGAACAAATCCTACGAGTTGAAATTGATCAATGGTTCTTCATTCCAGGCACAACCCATAATTCAAGAATATACTGTTCCTCCAATCAAGCAGAGCAAGTTAGATAAGACTCCACAGAGGTTGGACCCAGTGATAAACGCTATAGAGCTGGCCAAGTTCAAACCCAACGCGGTTCCACCCATCTCTGCCACAAAGGTTCTAAGTATCGACTGCTTTTCAACTTCGGGGCAGTGGATCTTTGTTGTTGGTACCGCTAGTGGTCTCTATGCAGGAAAGGCAGATCAACCAACAACTTGGAAAAGAATCATGACTAATCCAGATATCAACAAGATTGATATCATTGAGCATACAATGTGCTTCTTCAAGAGTCAGGATCAACTCTATCAGATACCAGTGTCTGCTCTATTGAATGCATACTTGAGCGACATTCCTTGTGCTCCAAAGCTGGAATTTATTGGTAAGCATGTTACCGCTTACGAAATTGGAATCCAACAGATAAGACGTGGGCCGTATCTTGTGAATTCACCATTCATCTTCTATTGGAAAGAGAAGAAGATCAAGTATTCGCCAGTATCAAAGGAGAACGATTGGAAGTTGAAATTCCAATCGATGAAAGCAACATTCAACGTGATCTCTTTACAATTCTTGTACCCTAAAGATTTTGTGATCAGTCATATCAATGAGAGCAATCCAATCTTTTACATTTCCAACTTGGACTCGATGACAAATACTCAGTTGCACAAAAATGACGAAGACAAAGATTTGAAAAGTAGACTAAGAAACCAAACACCAGTAGCAACGTTCAAGTTTTCGTTAGACGAGAAGGGATTGGAATATGATTTGATCTTGGTGTACTCCAAGATGTGCATGTTTGTCTCCTTTTCTAAAGAGACCAAGGCTTACCAAAGATCAAGGGATGAAATAGTCAGGTTTGGATTTAACTGTCTGGACGCGATATTCGATCCTCTCGAACAGTCTCTCATACTAGTTGGCTCTCAAAACGTTGAGATTTGGCATATTCCAACGGATAGGCGTCTTAAGGCTGAACTAACAGCCTGTTTCCTTGGTCATGATATGCGCATCTTGAATAAGTCTCCTGGAAAGGTTATCTTCAGCCTCATGGATACTAACAATGAGACAGGGGCTAGGGGTAACGAGTTGATCCTACATTTGAGGAAGGTTAGGCCTGTGTCTTAAAACAAAAAATGAGTAATGTGTATCTGTGTATGATTCGGTGAGTCTATTCAATAAATAAATGATGTATCCAGTCAGAAAATACTCTATCAGGGACATATCCCTGCTATGTGTAGCAGTCGATGGGGAAGCTAAAACATCCTTGCACCTGTGGATTGACGAGTCCCAACAACAAGATGGATTTTTGAAGAGCGTAGCGCTCGCTCAATTGACTACACTCCATTGCACATTAAATACTCTTGTTCCTTAACAACAATGCCATGTTCTGTTACGTCCCCTTCTTCTTTCCTCATTTTCTACCGTCTTATTTTCTAATCCACAAGGCAGCTGATATTTGTGATAGTGTTTCAGGAAGCACACGCCGCAGCCAATTATTTACGCGTCATCGGTTGTTGTACCACAGGAAACACATCGGAACAAAAAAAGGGCATTCCTCCAGCTTCTAATCGTTTTATCACTCATATCCTTTTCAATTGCATCATAGTGGTACTGCAAAAATGAATCAGCAGCCGAATCAGGGGCAGTCGACTCCTCAAATGACAGACTCTCCCATGATCTCCACTCCAACTATGAACGGTGCAACTCTTCAGCAATCGCAGCAAGGCCAACAGGGTCAGGTTTCTGAGCAACAGCAGCAACAGCAACAGCAACAGCAACAGCAACAGCAGCCAAGACCATTTCCTAGGATCACCCCTCAGCAAGCTCAGCAGTTGTTGAGACAGTTCAACATTGAAAAAGAAGCGGCCGAAAGGGCGGGTTTAAACACACCAGAAGGTAGAGAACACGCAAGGAAGACCGAGAATATCAAAGCCATTTTGATTCAGTATAATAGAAGGCAGAAGCTGATGGCTGCTCAAGCACAGGCGCAGGCACAAGCACAGGCAGGAGGAAGTGCCGCCCCCAAGGTTAATCCGGCATTTCAACAACAACAGATGAGCCCACAACAGCAGCCACTAACTACTCCGCAACAGCAAAATGTACAATTAGCCGGAACTTCGTCATCTCCGCAACAGCAGAACATGCCTGGAGCAAGACCAGGTATGGGCCCACACACTCAAAGCATGCAAAGGAGAATACCTAGCAACAGTCAATCCCCTGCATCACAACAAGGCTTGTACAGCAGCCCTACGATAGGATCTCAAATGCAACAGCAACAGTCACAACCTCAACAGCAGCAACCTCAACAGCAACAACAACAACAACAGCAGCAGCAGCAGCAGCAGCCGAATCAGCATCAACAACAACAACAGCAACAGCAACAGCAACAGCAACAGCAACAGCAACAGTCACAACCACAGCAATCAAGGCCTAATGTCCCTAATAGTGCAGGAGCTCCTTCGTCTTCAGTGCAACAACAACAACAACAACAACAACAGCCATTGACTGCCCAACAATTGCAAGCTCAGAAACAGCAACAGGTTCTCAAATACCAGCAAGTGATGAAGCTAGCGGAGCAGTTTAAAGCACAGTTGAAGGTCATTGAAACTAAGAGAAATGATCCTAACACCCCTCAAAGTGAATTGGCTCATCTCAACGAGAATGAACAGGAGTTCAAGAGCAGATTAGAGCAGTGCAGAAAGTATGCTATACAGATCACGAATCAGCTTAGATTGTCACAACAGCAGGCATTAGCAGCTCAAAACGCATCAGCAGCAGCGGGAGCACCTACAGGATCTCCACCAGTGTCTACTCCACAGCCAATGCATCACGCACAGATGGTGGGCCAACCACCTGCATCCCAACAGGGCCAACAGCAACAGCAGTTGACCCCTCAGCAACAACAGGCTTTGAAGCAAGCGCAGACTCAAAGATACATTCAGCAACAACAGCAGCAGCAGCAACAGCAGCAGTTGCAAAGACAACAAGCTCAAAAGGCCCAAGTGCAGGCTCAAGCTCAAGCTCAAAGGCAGCAGCAGCTACAGCAACAACAACAACAGCAGCAGCAGCAGCAGCAACAACCTCAACAACAGCAGCAACAACAGCAGCAACAACCTCAACAACAGCAGCAACAACAGCAGCAACAACCTCAACAACAGCAGCAACAACCTCAACAACAGCAGCAGCAACCTCAACAACAGCAATTGCCAAAAGGACTGTCCCCCTTGACTCAAGTTCAACAAGATCATTCAATTCATCCTCAACAGCAGGTTGCTGCCGCTGCTAGGTTATTGTTACAGCAGCAACAGCAACAGCAAATGCTGATTCAACAGCAGCAACAACAACAGCAGCAGCAGCAACAGGGTCGTATGCAGTCCCCGAACATGCCAGCTCCAAGTCAGTCCCCATTGCAAATGCCTCCACAGCAGCACCAGCAGATCCCAATGGCTATGCCTATGCAAGTTCCTATGCAGATGCCTATGCAAATCCAGCAGCCACAGCAGCAACAGATGGGACAGCCAGGATCTTCTGCAGCACCTGCGTCTGCTCCAGCTTCAGCTTCAGCTTCTACACAGGCTAATGCTGGTCTAGCTAAGACTCCGAAGGGTATAGCTGCAACCCAAGCTGTGGCCAAGCAAAAAGCAGCTGCTAACTCTGCTGGAAACGGCATTACAACGCCAGCTCAAACAGCACCAACTCCAGCACCACTATCATCTACGCCTGGTTCTGCGGTGCAGCATCAACAACTCTCTCAATCAGGTACAGGTAACAGCAATACTACAATTACTAATGTGAATGCGGCAGCTACAAAACTTGTTGCCACTCAACTTCCAGGCGACCCCGGCTCTGCGTCAGGTGCTGTTGATGATAACACTGTTAGGTCGAGATTCCAGAACATGCCTATTCCTGACGAGCTAAAGATCCCTGCTCCACGGCCTACATTGGTGAAGCAGAACAACAGGCCATCAATGTTGAACGGCAATGCACTCAACGCTCCAGCCTTGGCCACGCCTGTGCTCACCAAACCACCTGTTTTTGAACTCGAAGGTGAACGTGTCTTGAATAAGAGAAAGTTGAAAGAACTGGTGAGGTCAGTTGGGGCCGATGAGGGAGACTCTGAAGTTACAATTGATGGTGACGTCGAGGATTTGATGCTAGATTTGGCGGATGAGTTCATCACATCAGTCACCTCGTTTGCGTGTAAATTAGCAAAGCATAGAAAATCTGACAGCATCGATGCTAGGGACTTGCAACTTCATTTGGAAAGGAACTGGAACATAAGGTTACCTGGGTATTCCAGTGATGAGGTTCGTAGCATTAGAAAGTTTGCTCCTACGCCGGCTCACAATGCAAAGCTGAATGGTATTTCTATCAATAAGAGTGTCAATAATAATCAATGAAGATGGTTACGCTAGATGCGTATTATCGATACTTTTCAGTTTACCCTTTTTCCTCCACTTGATTTACTTTTTTCTTGTTTTATAAATTTCTTCTTTTGTATTTTATCCATTAAAAATGAATTGTGTTTTGATATAATCGTTAAAAGTCTGCTAGCTAGCTAAGCATCATCAATGTACCGCGTAAGGGGCCGCTTGTCCACCTAACCGCGAAAGGTATGTGCTTATGCAGGTCTGTGCACCATCAAAAACACCGTTGAAAGTTTCGAGACCTATCTGCAAATCGAGACGTGACTCAAGACCCTTCATCTCAACTGCCAACGAAATACATACTAACGATCAAAACGCAAAACGGCTCAAGATTTCCCAACACTGGATAGATGGGTCTGTTAGATAGTGTCAGGAAGCACTTATTTCCTTCCCCTTTGCTCATTTCAACGTCCCACATTTCAATTGATCTAGCTTTACATTTGCTTCTATGCACCATCTTAAATCCAGTCGTGACATGGCTGATCACTCTGCCGTTATACTTTGTATACTCTGAAAAAGGATTAGGCTCAGTTTGGCTAATAAGGCTGAGCTTTGCTGTTTGTCTTTGTTGGGGGTTAAAAGTATGGAACTGGTTCGGTAAGAGGTGTGAGTTTGGATTTACTGATCTTGCTGCCAGTGGTGGTGATATCAACGTTGTTTTAACTGGTGGGTCCTCGGGATTGGGGTTAGAGACTGTCAAGTTACTTCTGTCAAGGCATTGCGATAAAGTTTGTGGTTTTACTGTTTCAAGGATATACGTGCTGGATAACGTTGAGAGTGATGAGTTGAAAGAGATGACTGGGGACGTGGTCAAATTTGTTCAATGTGATTTGGGAGAGTCTGAGGAGACCAGGGAGTTGGAGATTGCTTATGGTAATATTATCCAAGATTTGAAAAGCTCCGAACGAAGTACGATAGACGTTTTGATCTGTAATGCTGGAATGAGGCAACGTGATTGCACATTGCAACTTTCGATTGATGATGTGATGAGGATCATTAGGGTCAACTATCTTACACACCTGAGATTGATACGATATGTCATTCGTGATCATCTTGAGTGGCATATTTCTCGTCGCAGCAGATTGCATATTGTTGGGATCACATCTGTTCTTGGGTTTGTTTCTCCAAGGTCACTTTCGATCTACTCCGCCACAAAATCTTCCCTAACAAGCCTATTTGACTGTCTACGCTACGAAGTCCCAGATTCGGTGGTGTTAAGCTCTGTTATTCCGGGTCAACTGACCAGTCCTATGTTTCATGATGTTCATGTGGACAATATTTTTCTTGCTCCATTAATTGATCATGTCAAGCTGGCAAAAAGAGTGGTTGACATTATTGATGACGGTTTGAACGGATTCTTTGTTTATCCACTCTATGGGAGAGTGATACCATTACTGAGGATCCTTCCTTGGGGATTGTACAGGTGGGCCAGAAAGTATAGCAAGATGGATGAAGTTTGAGAGAACGGGGAGTAGAAGTTTATTAGAATGTGGTATAAAGGGCCAACACATTGTATAATATTTACGGACATTTTTTCACAACTAATTTGATTAGTGAATGTATTTTAGACAGGTAGCTCTGTTCCTTATTTGCTCTTATCCAGTCTATCAACGTATCCGCCAACCTTGCTGGCAAACTCGGCATAATCCAGGAATCCATCAGAGTTGAACACCTTATTTAATTCAACGTTGTCCTCCACTTTCCGACCATTGAGCTCCACCGCCAAGGTATAGAGTGGTTCTGTCTTCGCTTTCAGCTTTGTCGACACCTGCACTTTCTTGGACCCCTTTGTACCAACATACTTGATGTCTTTCTCCACATACCTCGTGAATAGAAACCAGATCAGATTCAAGATAAAGAACACACCAACGAGAATTCTTGTATATCCAACATATTCGGAGCTGTTGAAATCGTTGTTGTATTTTTTCTCTAGCCAGTAGAGTCCACCAGACGCAGCCACAGCAAGGTATCCAACGGCTAGTTTGAAGTCAACTAATCCAAACGTTTGGGTGTAACCTAGCTTTCCAAAGACAGCTGGAAGATGGTCGTCGCACTCTGTTCTTAGAGCCACCAACGAGTTTAAATTGACTTTCTTTCCCATTGTGGTGTATGTTATTACTGTCTGTCGGTACTGACCTAACAAAATTTAAGTTGACTGTAACCCAATGATCAGTTCAAAGATGAGCAGTAATCGGGGTTGATTGATTAAAGGTGATGGTTTAGCCGAAAACAGCACAGCACAACATAGTCAAGAGCAGACACCGGGGAAGAAATCGACCCGTCTTCAACCTTCAAAGAATTTGAATGGGTCGATCGGCGCTAAAACTGAAAAGTTGAAACTTTTCAAAATTCAAGGCTGTGCAAATAGTGTTTTTAAATTAGAGATCCCAAACAGGAAATATGTAAATATATATATGTATATACCGTCACATGGAAAGGGTACAAGACGCTGAGGCTCAACCTCATCTTCTTCTTGTATCAATCAGAACACCACAAAAGCATTGCTAATCATTAAAAAAAGTTGAACACCTGCAAACTTCTTTAGATTGTGTTGATGAAGTTAGACCTTTCCATATAGGAAACAACATTCATCACACTCTAGTACAGAAATCAGATCCCGCATGGAGCCAACATCGGTGGTACAAGAGGAAGCACTCCCACTATCCGATCTCATCAGGGCATCAGAAGCTTTTGATTTGATACAGCAACTTTCAAGAGAAATTCCAGATGCTACACTTCTGAACAACGGCAATGCCAATTCAACAGTTAGCCCCTTGATAGACTGCAATACGACAAGCATTGATAGAATTACCGGGGAAACACTGCGAACTTTCAAAAAACTATACGCTTTATTATCAGACGTAGAGTGTGCGACAATCAAAGACAAATTTACAATTGACTGGATCTTTCAGGGCAAAAATGAATTGATGATTTTAATCAAAGGTTTCGATGGTTTAGACATGGTGGTATCTGAACTGTTGTCCTTGATAGAGCAAATGGCAAACGATGATGCCATCTGGCACATGAAAACATTGGAAAAGTTAAGTGCCATATGTGAGCAATCTCTGGAAATCAAACGTTTCACGATACGATACAAAAAACAGCTGGATATAGCAGTACGATTTAAAGAACTAGAAGGATCAGTGATGGATTCGATCAACAAGGAAATAATACTAGCAATGGAAGACGTGCAAAGCATCTATGAATTGAAGTTCTCTTCTCCGGCAACTTCAGGACCCAAATTGAACTTGGAATTGATTACAAGACAAATGAGCAAAAGTTCAAACATCAGTTTGACACTTCCTTCTTTCAACAACTTTGACGAGTTACTATTGAACAAGTATTATGATCTAATGGCTAAAGTTGAACCAATTAATGCATCGGTGATGTTTATTCCTCAGACTTTGGAGCACTACAGTGAATTTGCAAAGAGCTACTATCCAGACTCCATACGTACTTTAATAAATGGATATGAACAGATTACAAGCAACTTGGGAGTTTTGAACAATGAGGCAAAGACATTGAAAGAGGAACTAATCGATTCAAAGTGGCACGAGATATTCCAATTGATGGTTCAGGAGGCAAGAACAGTTGTCGAGAACTTAGAAGCAAAGGTGAACATTCAAGACTCGCTTGTAACAAATCATTTGCAGATGTTGAACATCACTCTAGACATCTTGAAAAGAGCAATTGGAGAGCTACTGATTAAGGATAAGAGAACAATTATGGAAAAGGATGAAATTCTTCAAAGGTATCAAAACTTGAAGAAGACTATATTTCTCAGTGGCAGCAATCCAGATATGGGAACCCCATCTTCATCTTCAAAGGATGAAAATGTGAGGATACACGCCGACTCGTCAAAGAGCCCCGACCAAGAAGACAATGATATCGGCTCTCTGAGATCAATCAGCACAGGATCCATGAGAAATAACAGCAGCCGCAGCAACAGGAAAGTTAGTCACGGAAAACCAAATCTGGGAGCAAGTTTGGTGGACGCCTTCCAATTGAAACCAGTCATGATTGAATACAATCCTACTTCTGCGAGAAAGAAGCCTGTTGCTGCTTTAGGTGATATCAGTAATCTTTCTTTGTCCACTAGATCAAACAACTCTTCCTCTGATGATAATCAAAAGTCAAAGAATAACAAAATTATCCAAAAGCTGATGGAAGAGGTCAACAAGGAAAACGACAGATATACCCAGTCTGCAGATTCAGAAGTGAGTGACCTGGAAAGAGAGATGGAAGACTTACATATTGACTCTCGCGAATACCCTTCAGTGACTGGAGTGGATATATTGGCATTGCCTGATCCATTTGTGACACCATCAGCTAAAAATAGGCCACATCACACAAAGCTGCCTCCTATTTCCAACCTCGAATGTCCAATCAACAAGCCTCTGAAGTATGTTCCGCTTCCGGTCTCCAAACCTATACCCAGAACCGAGCCTGTCACGAACAACAATTCACCGCCATCGAAACGTGAAGGTCAATTCTTGGACTATTCAAAATCTACCGTATCCAAATTACCAGTGATACAACAGCAAAATCAACAACAGTCTCGCATACCACTTCCAGTGAGACCAGAATCCCGCTTGGCGATTATACGGTCAGAGTCAAGATGCAGCAGTGCCTACCGCCCAAGATCACGTATGCAGCCATCAAATCCGTCAACTAGTGATCCAGGTACCACCATAATTCAACGTCCACAGTCAAGATTGGAACAGTTGGGATCCAAGCTTTCGTTACAGCTTGGAACGAGACCACCATCCCGAATGGAATATGGCTCAACGGTGCTGTCAAGGTCACAATCTTCGTTGCTTACAACCCACAGGACATCGCTGAGTTCCATGGATAACAAAAATAGGCAACAGGTTGTTTCTTTGAACATGGCAAAGCAAAGAATGAGAGCCCAATCTTCGTTGAGTCTAAGGAGGCCAACGTATATGAACAGTGAGAATGGGTTTGGCAGGCGAGTCAGCTCAGCTGGTTCTCAGACACACTTACGAGCAATTTCTGGGTCATCCGATGACTACTTTTGAGTGGTGAGTGAATGAATCTTATGTTTTTTTGATATTCTTTTCAATTTTCCTTCTAATATATTTTCCTTCTAATATTTAACAATTTCAAATGCGCTTCTAACAGTTCATAGGTTTTAGTTTTTTGCAATACTCAAGTAAATTTGTGAAGCATTCTGAAAACTCTTTCAGCGGACAGTCTTATAGATTGGAAACTATTTCACTCCAAAGATCTTAGTCAACCAGCTGTTGTTAAAAGCATCTAGTTTCTCCTCCTCGGTGAAATTCCTGATGGACCCATCTGAACGGTCATACACTCCAACTTGCATCTTTCTGTCGCCATCAAGGTACCATCGTCTATACAATTCCATGGTTGGCAATACAAGAAACACACATCCTGCAATGATCCTTTTGTAACCGGACACCTTTCGAAGTTTCTCTGGGGTTGGCTGTTGAGCAACCACAGGTTTCTTTGGGATGATCAAGGGACTGAATCTTGGTTGGGTTTTTGGGGTGGGACGTTTTGTCGTAAACACTTTTGGCTGCAAATCATTATCTGTCATTGTAATTGCACTTCATATATGGTTGATTGAGCTATTCAGATCCAGACTTGACTAAATCCACTTGGAGATGTTTATGAGTAAAAGTGTTGTTGATACTTGTGTATTGCATGTATATGATGATACCCCACATTTATGTAAGGTAATATGCTTCCTTGCACCAGCAAAATAATTTTTTTTTCAAATTTTTCACTTTTCTTAAGTTTTAATCTACTCTCGTATAATATTTCAAGATCCTTCCCTTCACCATTTCAAGATGCAAATTCCCGGCCTAAGAATCCAGGACTGATAACATAACAGTCAGCGCTTTGAGAGAGGCAGACCAGGGCTTATAAAGCAACCACAACGAAGACAACATCATGCCAAAAGCAACGAAGAAACAGTTCTCCAAAAAGCCTGACCCAACAGGATCAGATCAGATGAACAAAGTGTTCAAGTTCAACACAGACCTAGGTCAACACATTTTAAAAAACCCACTTATAGCACAAGGAATTGTGGATAAGGCCGAGATTAGACCTTCCGATGTTGTTCTTGAAATTGGTCCTGGTACAGGTAACTTGACAGTTCGTATCTTAGAACAGGCCCGTAAAGTTATCGCATCGGAAGTTGACCCAAAGATGGCTGCTGAGTTGACCAAAAGAGTGCAAGGAACACCACAAGAAAAGAAGTTGGAGATTATCATGGGTGATTTCATGAAGCTAGAGAACCTTCCATACTTTGACGTTTGTATATCCAACACACCTTATCAGATTTCTTCCGGTATAGTGTTCAAATTGTTGAGTTTGCCAAAACCTCCAAGAGTGGCAGTGTTGATGTTCCAGCGTGAGTTTGCCTTGAACTTGACTGCCAGACCTGGCGATTCATTGTACAACAGATTGAGTGCCAATGCTCAGATGTGGGCTAACGTGAAGCATGTGATGAAGGTTGGTAAGAACAATTTTAGACCTCCTCCAAAGGTTGAATCATCGGTTGTCAAGTTAGAACCAAAAACCCCAAGGCCTAATATCGATTACAACGAGTGGGATGGCTTGTTGAGGTTCTGCTTCAACAGGAAGAACAAAACGTTGAATGCCACCTTTAGAAACAGTAAAATATTGGACATATTGGAAATCAACTATAAGGCCTACTTGAGCCTCTTGAGCGAGCAAAGAGGAGAGATACTGGTCGACACGGAAACAGACTATAAAAATCTTATCAAGGAGAAGGTGGGTCAAGTTATGGAGCAGACAGAGTTCGGTGACAAAAGACCATCCAAGCTCGATCAGACAGACTTTTTGAAACTGTTGTATGCCTTCCATCAAGTTGGTATCCATTTTGCTTGATAGAGATGACAATCTCCTGGACAATATAATTATGTACACTAATAGAGCACTTCGATCTTTTTGATAACCCTGAATGTATGTACAATTCGAGACAATGACGATCAAAAAACTGGCAACATTGTAAATCAGACTGATAGATTAGAAAAAGATATTTGAATCTGTACAAGATCAAAATTTACATTTTTTTTGAACTGTTCCAGAAAGACTAAAACACTTCCTTTTAATGGATCTAGGTAGCTATTTGACTGGAATAAAGACACTCGGGGCATTATTGGATCCCTTGTTAGAGAATGAATGTTTTTTTTCACACTTAGAACCCATTTAACCCTGTCAAACGGACCAGTTCAACTTTCTCGGCCGTTTTGTCTATTTCTGGTCACGTGATTTAGTGCTATACTTTTCTCACAGGCATTAACCTTTTTTCACTTAATAGCAGCCCGGCTAGCTCAATCGGTAGAGCGTGTGACTCTTAATCACAAGGTTGCGGGTTCAATCCCCGCGTTGGGCTCGATTACTTTTTGGATTCTTGTATTATTGAAGGGTGATACCCCCTTTTTGCTCTGCAAGAACAAACGGAGCCTTGTCCAGGGGTTGAGTGTTCATTTTTGGAGGTGCAGTTTATGACCTACCGTCTGCTCGCGGGTGATCCGCAGTTGCATTCAACGCTATGCATCTGGGATCGAAACTTCACTCTGTATTCCTTCCTACAAAGGATAATTGAAGAGACGGCTAACTACAATAACCAAAGGCAGTGGTAGCTTTGGATCAATTTGACGGAATCAAGGCGTCAGGTGCCATCATCCCTTGCGCAAAGACTATTTGCTTCCCTTCATTCCTTCCAAATCCAATGCCGCCTAACACACGAACGTATAGAAAGTAGAAGTGACACACTTGCCTATCCAACCACCGCATAATCTTCACAAAGAGTTGCAAAGGATAAGACCAGAAAGAAGAGAAAGCCAAAGCCAAAGCCAAAGCCAAAGTGAATATGATAGAGTGAAAAGTTCAGAAATATTTCAGATAGGCATATAGTCGTGTACCAGTGCTGAAAATTATGTATGAAATTTTTTTATATTTTTTTTTAATGGAATATTTTTTTGACCTTTTGACTATACTTGATTTGAAGATGAATAAAAGGATCTTGTTCAGGTTCAAGTTGATTATAAGCCCTCTCTAGAATTGTAGCTTTTGCACTTTTACTTGATAGCACCTGAAAATAAACAAGATGGCTCCAGAAAGGACTAGAGCAAAAGGAAGAACGACTTCAACGTCGAAGGAGTCCAACCCTGAGAAGAGATCTGACAGTCCAAGTGTTTCCAAGAAGAGGAGCATTGAAATGACAAAAGAAGAGTCTGACAACGAAGAAGATGACGAAGAATCCGAAGATGAGTTTGAGCTAGAGGGTATGATTGATGCAGAAGCAAGTGAGGATGATGATAGTGAAGAGGAAGAAGACTCAGATGCAGAGTTCAACGAAATGTTGGCAGAAGAAGATGGAGAAATCGACATTGACAGCGAAGAGTTTGAAGAGGAGCCTAATGAAGATTCGCTATCTATCACAGACAAACTATCTGGCATCAAGCTAAGAACATTATCAGATGCGTCCTTGAATGCCAATCAAGTGATAGAGGGCAAATACTCAGATGGATCAAGAAAGACGATAAGGCCAGAGATTGACCCAGTTTATGAGTCTGATGATTCGGACAGAGAAGAGTTCAATACGATTGGTAACGTTCCTATTTCAGCATATGACGAGTTCCCACACGTTGGTTATAACATCAATGGTAAAAGAATTATGAGACCTGCCAAAGGATCTGCCCTTGAGCAACTATTGGAGAGCATCGACCTACCAGAAGGTTGGACAGGTCTATTAGACAGAGACACAGGATCGTCGTTGAACATCACAGAGGAAGAGCTTGAGCTTATCAACAAGATCGAGCGTAATGAGTCCACCGATGCATCGATGGACCCATATGCCCCAACCATTGAGTGGTTCACTAGTAAGACCGAGGTGATGCCATTAACGGCGGTTCCTGAGCCAAAGAGAAGATTCGTTCCATCCAAGCACGAGGCCAAGAGAATCATGAAGATTGTGAAGGCTATCAGAGAAGGAAGGATCATTCCTCCACATTTGAAGAAGGAGAAGGATCAAGAAGACGAGCTGAACTTCAACTTGTGGACTGGAACCGAGGACGATTTCAACAACGATCATATCATGACGTTGAGAGCTCCAAAAATGGCCCCACCTTCTCATGAGGAGAGTTACAATCCTCCTGAGGAGTATCTATTGACAGAAGAAGAGAAAAAGAAGTGGGAAGAGATGGAACCAAGTGAAAGAGAGAGAGACTTTGTGCCTCAGAAGCATGGATCGTTGCGTAAGGTGCCTGGTTATCAAGAGAGTGTTAGAGAGAGGTTTGAAAGATGCTTAGATTTGTACTTGGCGCCAAGAGTTAGAAAGAACAAGTTGAACATTGATCCTGAATCTTTGATTCCTGATTTGCCATCACCAAAGGATCTAAGACCATTCCCAATTAGAACATCGACAGTTTATGAGGGTCATGAAGGTCGTATCCGTACGATGTCTGTTGATCCTTCTGGTAACTGGCTAGCCACTGGTTCAGACGATGGTACTGTCAGAATATGGGAAGTGCTGACGGGAAGAGAAGTCTATAGAGTTGCCATAGTGGAAGACATTGAAGAGAACCCTGAAGATCATATTGAAGCTGTTGAGTGGAATCCAATGGCCAATGTTGGATTGCTAGCCATTGCATGTGGTGATTCTGTCTACTTGATTGTGCCACCTATATTTGGATATGAGATTGAAAATAGGGGTAGATTGAAGGTTGAAGATGGTTATGGTTATGCAAAGACTGGAAGTGACAAGACCACTGGTAATGTCAACGATTCTGATGATGAAGAGGAAGAAGAAGAAGGAGCCGAACAGCAAAAACAACAAAAGGCAGCTGCTACCAAAGCGGAGGCTGCTAAATGGTTCAAGCCGACTGCATCACAGGCAGAACGTGGTATTTCTGCCGTCATCACCACTTCAAGAGGTGCAAACTCGTCGATTTCAACCATCAAGAAGCTGTCATGGCATAGAAGAGGTGACTACTTTGTGACTGTTTCGCCAGATGGTGGTAACAGAGCATCCGTTCTAATCCATCAGTTGTCCAAGCATGCATCACAGTCACCATTCAGAAAGTCAAAGGGTATCATCATGGATGCCAAGTTCCATCCATCCAAGCCAAGCTTGATCGTGATGTCTCAAAGATACATTAGAATTTACAACTTGCAACTACAACAGTTGGAGAAGAAGTTACTTCCAGGTGCCAGATGGTTATCCTGTTTGGACATCCATCCAAGAGGAGGTGATCACATATTGGCTGGTTCGTTTGACAAACGTGTGCTATGGCACGATCTTGATTTGAGTAGTACTCCATACAAGACGCTGAGGTATCACGAGAAGGCTGTGAGGGCAGTTGCATTCCACAAAGGTGGATTACCGCTCTTCTGTTCTGCGTCTGATGATGGATCAATCCATGTTTTCCACGGTACAGTCTACGACGATCTAATGACGAATCCATTGTTGGTTCCGTTGAAGAAGCTAACTGGTCATAAGGTGATCAACTCTTTGGGTGTTTTGGATGTTTGCTGGCATCCAAGGGAAGCGTGGGTGTTTACTGCAGGTGCTGATAGTACTGCTAGATTGTGGACCACTTAGATACCACCTTGGTTGTTCGATATATAAAATTGGTACATCTTTAAAAGTATTAGTATTTAACCTTTTGGAATCTAGTATATGTAGGAATGCTTTGATTTGTCTTCGATCAAAAGTGGCAAGTAACTATTTTTAGAATGTAGAGCTAATTTTGGTAGCAAAAATAGGGCAGACGTATGGTGGGAGCCACTACAACTATTCCCGAGAATCTGCCACGCACTATATTCCTTGCAGAAAGACATATGTATCTAAGTGTGTGAATATGTTTGATCAAACAAACATCCATCGAATGGACCCTGAACGGTTCAAAGGCCAGCCGAGAAGAGATGATCAAGACTGGCACTAGGCCTCCCCGGTGTAGAGGAGTTGATCGTCGGGTCGGTCGCTCAGTCGCGCGGTGTAAACTTCTCTGAGCACTTTCCAGAGCATTGGCATTCTGTGCTGCTTTACGGCTAGCACATTCGCTCGACACCGTCTGCTGTTCTATTGTTCGGCCTCTTTGCAACAGCCGATAAAAGACACTGCTCTCGTCTTTGGGGCTTCATGTAGATACACATCTGTCTGTCTACCAACTAAAAGATCACGTCGGGACCTGGGCAACCTTGGCTCGTATCATTGGTCAACCAGAACAGGCAGCCAATATTTGCCTATGAGAGGAAAGTCACCTGTCGCCTTGTATGATAAGTTTGTCTGTCAGTGAAGACACCAATCACTTCTTTCCACACAGATCTGACGATGGCAGTCTGCCAGTGCTGTGAAGCTTCATGAAAAAACATAAGCATTTGCCTCACCTGGCTGATTCAGGGTTTTGGCCAGAGATGGTTGTGATAAACATCGAAACCTCCGAAGCACTGAAAAGTTTCTGTGCGGCTCACAAACAGATTCCCGATGGGGCATCCATTCTGACAGAATTTGGCGGATCAGAGTTGAAAAGAGAGAGACACAAAGCCAAATCTGGAGAACCAAAAAGTCAAAAGCTTCAAGTTTTCACTTTTGTTTGGATATATTAACCTCTTGGTACCCTCCCAAAGTGTAAGGAGTAAACCTCCTCCACAAAAGTGTTAGCTTGAACTTCTTCTGTCCTTCCTTTTGCTTTCGTTTTCAAACTTCAACAATCCATCCAGCATCGACCCCAAAATGCAATACAGAACATCAGCCATCGTCTCTTCAATCGCCCTATTGGCTTCAAGCGTTAGTGCAATTGCCAACCCATTGGCCTTTGCTCAAGCCGAAGGTATAGCAGTTGGCTCAGAGGCCACCTACGAATGTCATGCCTCATGTGGTTACGCCATCTTGGCAGCTCGTGCCTGTTCTCCAGACGGTCAATCAGACGCTGACTATGACGAGTCCTGTCTATGTGCGGACGATGGTCAATTTGCCTCCTTGGTTCCAGGTTGTTTGGAATGTGGATGGTGTCTATGGTCAGACTATGGCAAGTACCTAACTAGTGCCTTGGGTGGCTGTTCGTACGACACAGACCCTACCGGTACCGAATGTCTAGACAACAAGACCTCCATGATCGAAGCTGGTGAAGTTACCGTTGCCACCACTAAAGCTTCTGGTTCTGCTACTGCTGCTGGTGCTGGTGCTGTTGCCTCTAATTCTGCTGCTGCTTCAAAGGCATCAGTCACCTCTGGCGCTGCTTCCAGTTCCTCCCGTCTCACCTCCACCGTCACCAGCTCAAATGCTGTTTCCACCGCTGGCGATGCCTCATCAGAGTCCACCGGTGCTGCCAACAAGTATGCCGTTGGTGCAGGTTCCTTCCTATTGGTTGCCGGTGCTCTATTGATGTAAGAAGATTGATGGTAGCTTTCCTTTCCTAATCTTTCTTCTTGTTTCGAAATGTCTTTCAATCCTTCTTTAATCTTTCGCAAGTAGTCTTCCCAGACTGATATTTTTTAATTATTCAATCCTAGATGTATAAATAAACCCACGATCATCCATCCCCTATCCTTTGATTCTGATAATCCTTGAAAGAATCATGAACAGAGAAAAGTAGTAGATTCTTGCCTTGCCTTTGTAGTAGCTGAAAAGTTAAAAGATTAAATGTAGCAGCAGTTGCGGTAATAGAAGAAGGAAATATGTTGAAGAAAAAAAAGATGTGGAATAATGAAAAAGAGAATGTGATATTTTTTTTAAAAAAAAAGAATGGGATAATTTTCTTAAGTCTTGACATCTGGCACTTCTCTACCGATGAACTCGTTGAATTTCAAGAAAGATAGAACATCAGCAACATCATCCTTGAAGAAATCTGAAGCATCCAAGGACAAAACGTCATCCGAAATATCGGTCGAATGTCTTTCCAAGTATAGTCTGATGGTGGCACCGGAAGAACCCGTACCGGACAATCTAACGATGAACCTTAGACCCGAACTCATCTTGACAAACAAACCTTGCTTGTTTGAGACGGATCCGTCCAAGTCTGTATATGAGAAGTTTGCAGCTTCAAGAACAGTGCCGGTATGTTGACCAATCTTGGATCCAATAAACGTTTCTGGAGAGTCCACTTGGTCCTGTAGGAAATCAATCACTTTTTGGGCAGCTTCAGATTCACAGTTTTCATAGTCGTACCTCGTAAAGAAGGTTCTACCGTACTTCTTCCAGAAGAGTTTCTGAACGTTGGCAATGGTTGGTTCGATTTCAGGATGCAACTTTTCAAAGCCTGCAATGACGTTCAACCAAGCAACAATGGCCCAAATACCATCCTTTTCTCTGATATGGTTGGAACCTGTACCAAAGGACTCCTCTCCACAGATGGACAACTTCTTGGCATCGAACAACGCACAGAAGAACTTCCAACCTGTTGGAACCTCGTAAACTTCAAAACCTTTACTCTTGGCAACAAGATCTAGTGCACCAGAGGTCGGCATGGATCTGGCAAGGCCATAGACACCTTGCTTTTTGAAGTATGGGATGGAGTCTGCATGTTCTGCAATGATGGCGACCGAATCACCAGGAGAGACAAACGTTCCAGCACCATAGATCATGTTTCTATCACCATCACCATCGGAAGCCGCACCAAATGCAATGTTTTCAGCGTCAACCCTATCAACAAGGGTTTTGGCATAGGTGAGGTTTGGATCTGGATGCAGACCACCAAAATCAGGTAATGGTGTACAGTTCTGCACGGATGACTCGGGCAATCCTAACTCTTTCAAAAAGATGGCCTTACCGTATGGGCCGGTGACACCATTGAGGGCATCAAAGAGACATCTAAAACCCTTTGGAGACCACTCGGCAATGAATTGTCTGATCAGTTTGAAATCAAAGATTTCCTTCATCATTTTCACGTAAGCTTCAACGGAATCAATGATATCGATCTCTATTGGACCGTATGTCTTTGGACCAATTGTTGAGAGATCAATCTCCGGAAGATCCTTGATGATGCTGTACGAGTCCAACTTCAAAGAACATTCAAAGATCTTGTTTGTGACTGATTCAGGGGCAGGGCCACCGTTGCTTAGGTTGTACTTGATACCGGCATCGTTCTGAGGACCACCTGGATTGTGAGAGGCCGTAAGGATGATACCACCAGTGACCTCTCTACCGTCACCATTTGGACCGTAGGTTCTAATGATGTTTGAAGCTGCAGGTGTTGAAAGGATACCGTCTTGACCTATGATTAACTTCTTGACACCATTGGCAGCACCTATCTTAGCAATGAGCTGAACGATGTGACTGTTGTAATATCTTCCGTCACCACCAACAACCAAAGTTGATCCTTGAGAGCCTTCAGGGATGGCATCGAAGCAGGCCTGTAAAAAGTTTTCAGTGTAGTGAGGGGTTTTGAAGACGGCGACTTTTTTTCTGAGACCTGAGGTACCTGGTTTTTGATCCTTGAAAGGAGTCGTTGGGACTTTAGCAACTGTGAATTGAGAAGACATCCTTTACTTTTTGTTGTTGTTGATGTTATGATCTATCTGGGAGAAGGTTAGCCAGGATGCAAAATACCGCTGAACAAACTATGTTTAAATAGAGCAAGATGAATTGTTAGTGCTGGTGCTGATGAGTTGAAAGGGTGTGTCATGTATATATCTGATCAACAAAAGAGATATCAAGGAGGTTGTATGTTTGTTTGTTTGCTTGAATGAGGTGATCGTTGCTGGTCATCCACGAGATGCAGGCCAAACAGGTGAAATTTTTGAACGTTTGAAGCTCGCGGGGAAGCACGGCGCTTGGGGGGAAGTCCGGGGGAAGAGCTTCCGGGGACCTCCCTGGTGGGATTGTATCTGACGGCTGTGCTACTTTCCATACCCCACAATTTTTCAGATTTGGTTGCAAGAACTGCTTTGAACTGCTTTGAACTGTCTAAGGAGAAACAGATCTTTTCCTTGGAATGTCCGTCAGTTATCAGCGATAACAGCTGTGGTTGGGCGTGGCAATAGAAGCTTGGCTAGTGGGTCACAGATGTTCAATTCTGTGGGTGAAAAATTCATCTTTACGGGTATCATAATTGTTTCATCCATCAACTATCAGACTGAGCTGCTGTCTGTCTTCTGTATTGTACCGCCCCGTCTGAGTTGTTCCAATACTGTACGATATCCTACTGTTGCCTTTGGATTTGTTCCTTCTTGAAACTTTCTGGTAATGTATATCTTTACTGCTATTTCCCGGAGGAACTGAATCTTTGTGGAGTATAATGAAAATCTCTCTCTTCATCTCTCTCTCTCTAACGCACCTCAAAACTCACTGCTTCTAATCAGATTAGCCACACCTCGTATTTGACAAACACTGGCATCAGCAAATCATATGGATGCTGCTGAGGCGTTTCTTGAGGTAGAAGAGATGTATCTACAAAGTACTGCTAAGTGTAGAACCATGAGGCAGGTGCGCTACTCTTTACAGTTGAAAGGCATCAGCTATACTAATGCATCATTCCATTTCTTCCCAAACTCTATAAAGTAACACTCAAACCCCATCTGACAAGTGACAAACCAAAAAAAAGAAAAAGACTAGATCCAATCGTAATTCATCTTAACCGTAGGATGGCATTTCATAGCTTCTTCTTTGACTCCTCCTCCTTTTTAGACTCATCAGTCTCCTGCTCTGCCAACTGCTCGTTACTCTTGAGTTTCTCCTTCTCCTTGTTTAACTCTGAAATAAACCAAGTCACAGATCCCCAAAGCAGCAGCGCAATAACCAGCAAGTTAATGAAATGGATGGACCTGCTCAAAAACACCATTGTTATCAACGATGCAATAAGACAAGCAAATGAACCATGTGTTGCTATTATCAACGATGGAGAGGTTCCCGGTTGGAAGACCGACTCCCATAGTTCTGTTATGAATGAAGCCATTGTACTGGGTGTGAAGGAAAAACGGAATGGACGATAGTGTGTTCGTTGAGTGGCTACTGTTGGTATTGGCGCTGGGTGTGACGCTCAAGCTGAAAACACTATTATATCTCTTTTAATCAAGAAATCTGAGGCAGTTCTTTTGGATGTTGATGGTTGACTGTTGTTTATCAGTATCATGAAGGAAGATGATGAACACGGTCAAAAGTGAGTTTGTGTATACGGGCAAAAAAACTTACAGAGAGCGAGCGAGTACCGCCTTTGATCTGCAGTGTGAAAAATGATGGTTGCACTTGCAACATTCTCCCTATTTATGTGGAGTGATGATGACAATGGCATCTTATCCTGTCTGTGAAAATCCAATTGAGTTGACTTTCCACAATACTAATTGACCACTGATCTTATAATACACGAGCTATGACAACCTCATTTCTAGACACTGCGTTGAGCCATGGCTCACTCTCGTCTTCTTCGAAGGAGAATCTGGCGAAAGTCTCCGACTATCCACTAGACTACAACATTTTCCTCTTCAAAGGGATCAAAAATGCAAGAGAAACGAAAAGTCAACACATGCTACAAATACGCAAGGATCTATTTGAGAGTATTCCAAAGGAGTATTCTTCAATGCTCTTCCATGGGATTTCAAAAGAAGGAGACGATGAACGTCTAGAGCTAACGACAACTGCAAGACTACAGGATCGTCTCTTGGGGTTACTTCTAATGGAGAGACATCGTCGTGATATAGAGACTCTAAATGCCCTGCTGGATACAAAGGAGGATAATGACAAGCGTATAAAGCTGATTGAGTTGGGCAACGTTTACGAGTACGAGGTCAAGTCTCCCATATACAAGACGTTTGAAGGAAAGTTGGAGGAGAGTAGCTTTGAGAAATTTGCCATCTTGCAGAACATTGAATACGAGTTCGAACACAGTTTGGATGGTGCCAATGGCGAGGAAGAAGATGAAGGCGATGAGGAAGGAGGA
This sequence comes from Ogataea rishiriensis, assembly GCA_030569615.1. Lineage (NCBI taxonomy): Eukaryota > Fungi > Ascomycota > Pichiomycetes > Pichiales > Pichiaceae > Ogataea > Ogataea rishiriensis. Next base: position 161,543 of record JAJMLH010000012.1, on the reverse strand, counting down.
CAGGTTGAAAATGTCAAAAATGATGACGATTTGGTTGAACTTTTCTGTTGTGATGACATCATGAACTTTAACAAGATATTTGCTAAGAAAGACGATGGAAAAGATAAGACCCAAGAGGAGATTATAGATGAGTTGTTCAACGACTCCAGGATTGGTCAGGTGATGATTCCATTGGCCTCTCAGGCCATTCTTATGGGAGATAACGATGATTAGATAAGATTAGGTCAGATGGACCATTGGCCTGGAACGGAGAAAAGAACGGGAATTGAAATTGTCCGTTGAAGGGTCTGGAATCCAGATCTATGCTTTTTTTAGAATCAAGATTTGTATGGCAATTTTATGATGATTCTCATTGCCAATGCTTTTCAAGTTGCTGTGCCATCGTCAACTGATGAGTAAAGCATGGCCATGAACATGGATGGACGTGACCACTCTTTCAGCAGAGGGTCATTCTACCTTATAGGAAAGATACAGTCCCATTCCATTGTATCAGTAAGTAGACATCACATAGCCCCCCTATCGCCAACCATCCAAGGTCAAAGAACGGTTTAAAAATAGATTCGGTTGGAGATCTCGGCCCCATACAAATGCGGGCTGTGTCTGAGGCTGTGTGTAAATGTTCCGGATTCCACGTAATTCATGACGTACGCACCGGGTGGATCCAAACGCGAAATTTGGACGGGAAAGGACCAAAGCATCTGAAACCCTATAGATTAAAGGGCATCTTGTTCCCTTTTTCTTCTTTTTCTTCTTCCTCTTTCCTGTTCACATTTACCTTATTGATTTCACTTCGAAAACAATACAATTTGATAAGAAGATACGGAGGATCATTTCACGAGTGGACTAGGCTGTCGCAAACTTTTCATCCACTTTCCTCTCATTCAACGTTAAGTCCTTTACATGAGTTATCAGACAAAAAGCAAGGCAAAGCTAAGGGCCAACATCCTCAACAGCTCTGACTTGTCCTCCCAGCCAAGTGCACAATACCAGTCACAAATGCAAGCTCCTCCTCCGCCTCTACCAATTCCGCAAGAGCAGCACTACCATCAAGCTTCCCAGATACAGCCACATGTGAATCGACACAATGCTCCTCAACAGCAACAGCAGCAACCTAGGGTCCCACCTCCTTCGCAACCCACTTATACGGAGCACCAAAGTTTTATCAAGCATCCCCTTCAATCTACACCGGATTTCAATCATTCACGCCCGTCTAACGTTCAATATCCTCAACAGCAGAACCCTCATTACCCACCACAGCAGCAACCTCAACAGCAGATGCCTCATTACCCACCACAGCAGCAACCTCAACAGCAGAACCCTCACTATCCAAGACAGCATCATCCCCTACAACAAGGGCAGTATAGACATCCACAGCAACAGCAGCAGCAACCTCCGTATGAGTACAGTCAGCATCAACAGCAGCAACAACCGAGGCCTCCGCAACAACAAAGGAAAGGGTATGGGGAGCCTTCTCACAGACATCGCAGTTCATATCCATCGGGCCAACAGTACCCTACTGCCAATAATGGATACCCACAGGCCCCTAGGCAGGTCAGTCAGCCGTACGTTCAACAAGGTCATCAATCTTACCCTCCATCGGAGAATTTATCTCTCAGTCATCAGCATCCCCAGCAGCAATATCAACAACATCAACATCATCCGCAAGTGCAACCCCAGCCTCAGTATCAACAGTCTATGAACCAACGTACCAATAGCAGCAATCGTTCAGTGTTACCTACGTCGTCGGTCCAAGCGCCAGAGATGAGGTACAACAGCGTTCCCAAGATCACCGAAGATTCGCCTCCTCCAGCACCACCACCTCACCAGCAACCATTTGATCATTATCCTATGCAACAGCAGCAGCAACAACACCAAAAGCAACAGCAGTATTCTAGAAAAGAGCAACTACCAGGTCAGAACCGTACAGCCTCGTCTTCTTCCTCTTTATCTCCGTCTCCTCCTCCAACTCTTCTCAAGAATGCTTCGCAGGAGACAAGGAATTCAAGTTTGTCTCATGGCAGCTCCATTGATGGTGCTCAATCCGATAGGGTTGGTTATTTAGAAGCCAAGGTGGAACAGCTTCTATTGGAGATGAAGACATTGAGCAAGAATAATGGTTCAAGTACGTCGCTATCCACAGGAAGTCCCAGTGTTGTGAGCCCGAGATCAGAGACCACATTTCCTGTTTCCGTTGACACGCATTCGGATGCAGGATCATTCTCTTCTGGTCCACCACCTTTACCACCGCCTCCGCCTGTTCAGCAAAGGTCCAATTCAAGCAGTCCAGTTGTTAACTCGTTCCTTTCTTTGAAAAGTCCACAGTTCACCGATTCAGACTCAAAGAGAGGCAGCAATTCCAGTGGTAACAATTGGATGACTCCCAGTGAGGACCAAGGTTTGGCAGCTGCCGGACGCATGAACGATTATGATAATGATGACAATATTGACAGCGATGACGATGGAGAACTACCACCTTCTTACGAAGAGTTGGAGAATGCTGGTAAGTTGCAATACTCACAGTCGATCTATCGTACTGGGTTTGAAAAGGCTGGTTTCCAAATGGATGATGAGAAGAAGAACAAGACAAACGATGGTGCAACAAATGCTTCTACGGCCGGGTTGTCAAGCCTTGGAGGCTCTCTGAAAACCAAACGAGACTTGAAATCAAAGAGGAAGTTACCCCCACCTCTCAGTGGAATCTCAGAGCAGGCCGAAGGTATGCAGCAGGGGAGCTCTATAGATGTGAAACCAGTCGTTGATAGACTGATCAGTGACTCAAGCATTAGTTCGAGCATTTACAGCGAGCCAACATCAAACGGACGCAATGGTGAAAGAAAAGCTTCAAGCTCAAGCCAACAGCAACAGCAACAACAACAACAACAACAACAACAATCGAAACCACCACAGATGCCATATACCACAGCGCCAACCTCTCAATTTAAAGCGGCAGAGCAGAAGTACCCAAAGCCACCGGCGTATAAGCTTCTTCACAACGGTATTATTGAACCAATCCTTCCTGCTGATTCTACAGAATCTCTAGAAAACTTGATGGGTCGCTTCCGTATTATGAGGACCAAGGCGTTCAACGATTACAAGATCTTTACCCCCTCCATCCAGTTTGAATGGGCAATCACATTGCTGGAGGCGCTACATAGGCCTGACCTCATATCCAAGATGGCAATCGATGGTAACATTCGCAAGAAGCCGATTGCCTACAAGCTGTTAGCACAACAGAAGACGTTCTTCCTCTCGACGAGTGTCAACGTCTTGGAGAAGTTGATCCAGATTGCTCCAAAGTCAACGAGGGCAAGGTTATACCTTGGCGATATCTATTTTGGGGGAATCCATCCTGGTGTACTGGAGGTTAATGAGCCTCGTGGTTATTCCTTGTTCTTGGATGCAGCCAACAAGCAGGACGATCCGATTGCATGTTACCGTGTTGCCTGTTGTCTCGAGGCTGGATTTGGATGTGCCAAGAACATTGAACAGAGTTCCAAGTTTTTCCAGAAGGGTGCAAGCCTTGGCGATCCTTCCTGTATGTGCCAGCTTGGTATGCTCTATCTTACTGGTGTCAACGGGTATCCGTTGGACATTGCCAAATCTTTGATGTGGCACGAGAGGGCCTATGAGGCATTGAGAAACCTGAAAGTGATGGGTGTTGATCCGTTGGTGTCTTCGAGGTCTTTCAACGATACCAGAGGAGCGATGTACATGCTGGCAAAGCTGTACCAGACCGACCTGCACACGCTGAGGTTGGACAACCCAAACTCGGCAAAGACTCGTCATACCATTGAACAGTTGAACAAGCTTGGAGTGTTTAGAAACCAGAAGAAGACGTTGGAGTACTACTTGGAGGCAGCAAAGGCCAACCATGCCGAATCGCAAGCCTCACTTGGATTCTACTATTCTCAAGGTTACTTCCCAACGTTGAACTTCAAGTCTGACAAGAAGTCGATGAACAACAGCCCGGCACAGCCGGACCCCAAGAGGTCCGTTTACTGGTTTTCGAGGGCTGCTGCCAACGAGCACATCTATGCGGCACAAGGATTGGCCAAGTGGTACTGGTCCGGTGTTCCAGGAGTCTTGGAGAAGAACGAGCAGCAGGCCTTCCTGTGGGGCAAGAAGGCTGCCGACGAAGGTGGGTTGGCCGAGGCTGAGTTTATGATTGGTATCTGTTACGAGGGTGGGCTTGGTGTTGAGAAGGACCGACTAATGGCCAAGGACTACTTCAAGAGAAGTGCTTCCAAAGGTTATGGAAGGGCCATCACCAAGTTGAAGGGTGGTTGAACGGAGGATGGACCGTGTACATTTAGAGCAAGTGTTTATTTTTTTTTTGACTAAATCTTTTGAAGTACTGAACTGGAAAGTCTTTTTCGGCAACGGCCAAGCATGCCGTAGAGTGGATCTGTACGAAGTAGTATACAAGGGTTTCATACCTGTTAGTCGAATCTACAGATTTGAGTATCATCACAACAAAAAAGGATGTTGTACAACCGAATAATTTGAAGGCTTTTGGCCGTTGGAAAACATGAGAGATGAATTTTATGTTTGAATAATGGACCAAAATTTTGGAAGTTCAGAAAATGGAACCAAACTTCTCGGAAAAAGTCCAGTTTTCTGGACTCCCATCAGACTGTAAGCATACCAGAGGATAGTTTGAAGTCAGGAGATCATCGTACGATACTCAAAAGACCAAATAAAGGCCATTTAACTCGCCGGGTTTTTCCCGTCTTTGGTTCCATCGGTTTTGAATCATCCATCTACACACCCATCCAATGCGCAAATGGTTTAGTGGTAAAATCCAACGTTGCCATCGTTGGGCCCCCGGTTCGATTCCGGGTTTGCGCAGGACTTTCTTTTTTATTAATTACCGGTTTGGATAGGAACTGGGATGATCGTTTGATTGGTAAGGGAAGAGTATTACCTGAGCTACTGCTACGGAGATGGGTGGTCCAAAGTGCTCATGCGAGCTTCTCAATCTTTTTGTTGGTGTAACTGCACGCACTTTCGCCAAGCGGGAAAGGTCAAAGGTTGATTGAATCGAGTCTGGAGACTGAAATGGGTCATCAGAGATACAACTTGCAACGGAGTACTCATTACCAGCTGTTGTGGTGAGCAGAGATACTTCGAAGGATCCTCGGTGGAGATGCCTCGGTGGAAATGCCCGTGGGGCCCCGGAGGGGGGTAATCCAGTTGAGATCTCTCGTTACAATGAACGAGCGGGGGTGTTGCAACGTCTTTTTTTTACCAATTGACGATGGTAACAAGGCACATTAATTGACGATGAATCCAGAAAGTCTTGGTAAACGGAACAATTGGAGGGGATGGATTAACCATTGGAAGTGTGAGGTGAGCGGAGGTTCTCCTTTCGATGGTTGCGGCTTGCAAAGAGGAGAGATCTCTCCGAGGTTCGATCCAATGGACGTTTGGCTACCAACAAAGCCAATGGGGGAGAATCTCGACGGAGAATTGGAATTGTTATTGTTGGAATAGCGGGGGGTTGAACGAAATGGAATGAAACGGTGGTTACAGAGATAGGGTAAGGTGCACGTGGCAACGAGATCCAAGAGATCTTTGTGTAGCTTAGCATGGGTTAAAAGAAACACTCGATTGTTTTGATCTGTCAATCGATTGAGCATTGAGGTGTTAAATCGTCCCTGTTGTCATTCCAATGACGTGAGTTACTTATCGATAGGCAGCAAAAGCCGTTGACGGCCTGGCCTGCTCGGTTGAAGCTTTGGAGCGAGGCAGCCATGGGGCGGCACTCCCGGAAGAGTCCACCGGGAGGCCCCACCGGGAGGCCCCCCTACAGGCCCACACACGGCGAGACGAATGGCTTCTCACAAGTATCTGGATATCGACAGTTTGCACGATCAGAGTTGATTGAATTGGTACACTCCGAGCCAATGGGGCCAATCGAATTCACAATCAGACCCAGAAATTTCCCTCGGAGTGGTTTGGCCATGCGTCCAGATTGGTCAACGGCAGTGGCTCGATTGGGAAAATGCCACAGAGCGGTGAAAAATATGTTATGGCAATATTGGCATTGTCCCAAAAGCCTTTCAGCGTCGATGTAACATGGGAGAAGCTGGGCGGTATATCTGCTGTTTTGTTTTGTTTACATATCTGCTCGGCCAAGATTCGAGACTGGGGCTTAATGAACGGTTGAAATACTTGGTTCTCGAATTTTGAGCGAATTATACTGGGAGGGGTGTAAATGAACAGTTGACCGAGGAGTACTAGATGTCGGTGATGCTAGCTGTATCTGATGCTACTACTACTACAGACAGAACATTACCCTGCTCGGCTTTTACTGTCATCGAGTCTTCAGAAACGGTGTTGCAATGGCAATCCATTGCAAGTGAACTGAGTAATTAGACAAAGATTGGTATGGTAGAGCAGGTATGAGGTTAGAATGGACGTTTGTACCTTTTAGTATAATAAAACCGAGCATAGGAATCTCCGAGAGTGAGGGAGTTATGCAGCGACAGCGACAGCGACAGCGACAGCGAGAGCGAGAGAGCGAGAGAGCGAGAGCGAATAATGGCACACGAGTGGGCAGGCCTTACCAGGGGAAAGCTGGCAGGCCTCCATAGGGAAATAAGTAAACACCAGCAGCCAGCCAGCATCCAGCCAGCCAGCCAGCCCAGCCCAGCCAGCAGATCTGAGATTCTAAGGAGATAAAATAAAAGAAACAACAGTAACTGTTGATATGAAACGAAATGAGGTTTAATTGATGTTGTTGTTGTTGTTGTTGTTGAATCCACCGGGCGGGATTATTTCATTCCCACCAGGCAGCCTACCAGCAGGCCGTTGTCGGCAGAACTTTCTAATCCCCCCCAGCAAGAGCAGCAGAGCAGCAGCCAGCAGAACAATAGAGAAACAAGAAACTTTCCCCATAGGAACAATAGAAAAATCACAAGAGAACAATAAAGGAATTCAAAATTGCCCAACTACGTAATCATGCATTCAAATCAGACCGCCCTATCAGATCCTCAAATGCTTCCCCCCTGGCTGGCCACCCACCACGGACAGCTTTCCCACGGAGAGCTCTCCCACGGGGGGACGCACAGCTTTGCAGAGTGGAAATCTTGATGAAAAAAAATGCTTTTTTTCCCGCTAATCAATTGGCTGCTGCCTGATGGCTGCTTCGAAGAACGTTGATAGATAGAGAGATAGTGTGTGTGCTGTTTGGTGGTTACAGAGTGGAAAATGTCTCAAGTGGACGTCAGTGGACGAGGGAATTGCCAATCACTGGCCAACCACTGACCACTGTGGACCAGTGTTGGCCACCAATTGGCCAATTGAAAAATGCATCTGTAGCAGGTAGTTGTAGTCACCAGTGAGCACCACCAGAGCACCACCAGAGCATCCGTATCAGGCAACGAGAGATCCACCCAAACAGCACAAACAACAACAACAACACAAACAAAACAACACAAACAAAACAAACAAAACAACCACAAGTAATACGAGCCGTGCAAGATCTCTCTCCCCCGTGGAAGTCCCTCCCCCCGTGGCAGCCTCCCCTTGGCAGCCCCCCCTTGGCAGCCTGCAAATCCCACACGGCCGCACGCACCTCCATCAGATGTCGGCCCGAATCTCTCTCTCTCGCCGTGGTAATGTTAATTGGTAAAATGGTAAATTGGTGGCTGCCACCAAAAAAGTGCTGTTTCTGTTCAAAATTTCGCTCTTTTGGCTTTCCAACGTTGAATCCCCCCCCCTCAACTCGCTTCCATGGAATTTTATATATATTCCAACTTCCCAACTCATTCCAACTTCTCTCTTGCAACCAATTGCTCTTTATCAGCTCCTCTCCTCTTTCCTTTTCTTTCTCTCCTTTTCCCCTTTCTTTCAGCTTAAGGTTTTCGTTTCAAACTCTTTAACCATCTGTTAATTCATTCATAGTTCATTCAATCGAATAAAGAACGAATTCCAATCAAGATGTCTGCAACAGAACCAACCAACGAGAAGGTTGCTCTAGACGCTCCAGAAGAAGAAGAAGATGACATTGATCAGTTAGTCCTAGAACTACAGTCCAACCAAGGTGGTGACGAAGAGGACGAGGAGGACGAAGAAGATGAGGCCTCCTTCAAGGTTGTTCCAGAGGAACTTCTCAGAACAGACCCAAAGACCGGTCTAACCTCCGACGAGGTTACCAGAAGAAGAAAGAAGTATGGTTTGAACCAGATGGCTGAAGAGAAGGAAAACATGATCCTCAAGTTTTGTATGTTCTTCATCGGTCCTATCCAGTTCGTCATGGAGGCTGCTGCCATCTTGGCTGCCGGTTTGGAGGATTGGGTCGATTTCGGTGTCATTTGTGGTTTGCTTGCACTTAACGCCTTTGTCGGTTTCATCCAGGAATACCAGGCTGGTTCCATCGTTGAAGAGTTGAAGAAGACCCTTGCCAACTCTGCCGTTGTCGTTAGAGATGGCCATGCCCAAGAGGTTGGTTCCGTCGATGTCGTTCCAGGTGACATCTTGCAGTTGGAAGATGGTGTTGTCATCCCAGCCGACGGTAGACTAGTCAGTGACGAATGTTTCCTACAGGTTGATCAGTCTGCCCTAACCGGTGAATCCCTTGCCGTTGACAAGAGATCCGGTGATGCCACCTTCTCCTCATCCACCGTCAAGAGAGGTGAGGCTCTGATGATTGTTACTGCCACCGGTGACTCCACCTTTGTCGGTAGAGCTGCTGCTTTGGTCAACAAGGCTTCTGGTGGCCAAGGTCACTTCACCGAAGTCTTGAACGGTATCGGTACCACCCTATTGGTCTTGGTCATTCTAACCTTGTTGGTTGTCTGGACCGCTGGTTTCTACAGAACCAACAAGATTGTCAAGATTTTGAGATACACCCTAGCCATCACCATTGTCGGTGTCCCAGTCGGTCTTCCAGCCGTTGTCACCACCACCATGGCTGTCGGTGCCGCCTACTTGGCCAAGAAACAGGCCATTGTCCAAAAGTTGTCTGCCATTGAATCCCTAGCCGGTGTCGAGATCCTATGTTCCGACAAGACCGGTACCCTAACAAAGAACAAGCTTTCCCTACACGAACCATACACCGTTGCCGGTGTCGAACCAGATGACTTGATGCTAACCGCCTGTCTTGCCGCCTCCAGAAAGAAGAAGGGTTTGGACGCCATTGACAAGGCTTTCCTAAAGTCCCTAATCTCCTACCCAAGAGCAAGAGCCGCATTGACCAAGTACAAGGTTTTGGAGTTCCAGCCTTTCGATCCTGTTTCCAAGAAGGTTACCGCCTACGTTGAATCCCCAGAGGGTGAGAGAATCATCTGTGTCAAGGGTGCCCCATTGTTTGTCCTGAAGACCGTCCAAGAAGACCACCCAATCCCTGAAGATATCCTTGAAGCCTACGAGAACAAGGTTGCCGAGTTTGCCTCAAGAGGTTTCAGATCCCTTGGTGTTGCTAGAAAGAGAGGCGAAGGCCACTGGGAGATCCTTGGTATCATGCCATGTATGGATCCTCCAAGAGACGATACCGCAAAGACTGTCAGTGAAGCCAGAAACTTGGGTCTAAGAGTCAAGATGTTAACCGGTGATGCCGTTGGTATTGCCAAGGAGACCTGTAGACAGCTAGGTTTGGGTACCGCCATCTTTGACGCCGATAGACTTGGTGTCTCTGGTGGAGGTGACATGTCCGGTTCCGAATTGTTTGACTTTGTTGAGAATGCCGACGGTTTTGCCGAGGTGTTCCCACAGCACAAGTATAACGTTGTTGAGATTCTACAGTCCAGAGGTTACTTGGTTGCCATGACTGGTGACGGTGTCAACGATGCCCCATCCCTAAAGAAGGCTGACACCGGTATTGCCGTCGAAGGTGCTTCCGACTCTGCCAGATCCGCTGCCGATATTGTTTTCCTTGCTCCAGGTTTGTCCGCCATCATTGATGCTCTAAAGACCTCCAGACAGATTTTCCACAGAATGTACTCCTACGTTGTCTACAGAATTGCTCTATCCTTGCACTTGGAATTGTTCCTAGGTTTGTGGATTGCCATCTTGAACGAGTCCTTGAACATTGACTTGGTTGTCTTCATTGCCATTTTCGCCGATGTTGCCACCCTTGCCATTGCCTACGATAACGCTCCTTACGATCCAAAGCCAGTCAAGTGGAACTTGCCAAGATTATGGGGTATGTCCATCGTTATGGGTATCATTCTAGCTGTCGGTACATGGATCACCCTAACCACCATGTTCATGCCAAGAGGTGGTATCATCCAGAACTTTGGTTCCATCGATGGTGTCTTGTTCTTGCAAATCTCCCTAACTGAGAACTGGTTGATTTTCATCACCAGAGCTGCCGGTCCATTCTGGTCTTCTGCCCCATCATGGCAACTATCTGGTGCCGTTTTGTGTGTTGATATCATTGCCACCATGTTCACCTTGTTCGGTTGGTGGTCACAAAACTGGAACGACATTGTTACCGTTGTCAGAGTTTGGATTTGGTCTTTCGGTGTCTTCTGTGTCCTTGGTGGTGCCTACGTTATGATGTCTGAGTCAGAGAAGTTTGACAGATTCATGAACGGTAAGCCATTGAAGGAGGCTCCACCACAAAGATCCATCGAAGACTTTATGGTTGCCATGAACAGAGTTTCCACTCAGCATGAAAAGTCAACTTAAGGAGCTTTGAACATTCTCTCTAGATTTTGTTTTGATAGCATCATCTTTTGAAACTTTGTTTACTCTTTTTGCCATACTGTAATTTTGATTTTTTATTCCTTTAATCTTTCCACCTCTCTTTTTTTTTTGCCATTGTTTACCCGATCTCTAGTGATTTTAGCTTTTTTTTGTTGTTGATAAATTTGATTCACAGTGGCTAAGATGATGGAGCAGGCTTTTTAATTATATCACTACTCTCACATTTTTTTGTCTTATCGTCTCTCCAATTCTATTGCCTTTTAACATCATTATTTTACCGAAAGAAAGAAATTAAATATCCTAGTTGTTGTTATCTCTATTCTTGTTTACAGATGTAGATTGGCTAATTCCCTGTTCTTTTTGGTCTGAGTGTGTAAAATCTTGCGAATGCCAAGGAAAAGAGCCAAGTGTGAGAGCTGCCCGAGGCAGTTAGAGAGCCAATTTGAAGGGTGGTTGGTGCGTGCTGACTTCTCCGGTTAAATTCAAGCCATTGAGTTGTATCAACCATCCAGATATGATCGCGAATGCCATAAAATACATTATACCAGCCATTGAGTTGGACAGATAGCAACGAAGCCCGTCATGAAGCAACCATCTTGGTCAAACTGAGTGGTTGTGTGGTGAGGCCAAAGACTGAAAAACGCTCTACGCTGTACGCTCATCCCCAATACTTATCTGCCTTACACTGACGCCGATTTTTCATTAGCCGCACTACTGAGTAGCAGGTGATAGTAGTAGCCGTGCTGATGGTACTAAGTGGCAACCATATAATCAGTTGGTTTCCAAAGTCTACCTATAGATGACTGTTGAATAATTCGTCTTTCTAGCTGTGATATTTCTCAAGAACATCAGAACAAACACAGCATAGCTTTGAAGTGAAAAAAACTTGAAGAATAGATAGCAAAGCTTACAATGTCCGAAGAGCAATCTCCTTCAGAGCAAGACGTGTTCACAGTTCCTTTCCAGACGCAGGTTTCCGATGCCATCCAGTCGTCATTATCGCAACAAAAACCATTGATGATGTTGATCAGCGATCATTCAGAAGATTCGTTGGCATGGATCAAGCAATGTTTCAGCTCAAACCTTTCCAAGTTTACTCAGGATCTGCTTACACATGAGTTCATCAACCTGATGCTCTATAAGGACTCCACAGATTTCCAATTCTTGCTACAGTTGTTCCCACAGTTCAGCACGTTGGCTTGTCCCTCTGTGTTATTTATCTTTGCTGGCCAAATAGTTGACATTATTACCGGCGAGATCACTGTTGAACAGTTCGATGATAGGTTGAAACGGGCAAACGAGAATCTTTCGAGTGCGAAGGGAAGAATCACTGCTCAACAGCATCAACATAATGCTGAAGGCCAAGAGCAACAACCAAGACAAGAAGCACCAGTGCTACAACAACCTCAGCGACCACAACAACCTCAGCGACCACAACAACCGCAACAAACTCAACAACCGCAACAAACTCAACAACCGCAACAACCACAACAACCACAACAACCTGCTGCTGCTGCCTCTATACCACCTTTGGAGACTTCATCCACTTCAATCAACACCACACAGCCTACAGAACACTTGAAAAGAGAGAGAAAATCCGGCTCTTTGAAAGAGCAAGCTGCAGAGCTAGCATCTCAGAATTTCCGCGAGAATATACGGAAGCAGCAGCGACAAGCCCAGTTGGATAGAAAGAGGATCTTGAAGCAGATGCAACAGGATAGAGCAGAGAAGCTTGCAGAGCTCGAAGAAAGGCAAAGGATAAGGTCGGATGATCAGCAGGCGGTGCACGAAAATATGAACAAACAAAAACCAGACAATGCCCTCTTCTACATCATCCAGTTGAAGTTGTTTGATGGAGAATCTCTCAGATTGAAGTTCTCCAAGACCGACACCCTAGCAACTGTGAGAAATCACATACTGGAGAGCTTCAAAGAGTACCAACAACTACCGTTCTATTTCTTTAAAATAGTTGACAGAATCACGTATACCAACGAGGATGAACTACAGACATTGTCCGAATTGAACTTGAACAGATGCACCTTGATTTTGAAACCAATTGATCCCTATGAAAAGCACGAAGAACCTGAGGTTCATGGAAGCTCATCATTTGGATGGTTCAAAGAGAAATTATCCTCTTATATATGGGGAGGTGCACCAACGGATGCAGATAAGCAGGCCCAAGATCAACATCAACAGTTATACCATGACGACGAAGACCATGACAAAAACCAATACTATGACGACCCTAATCAACAACAAGGAGGTGAAACTTTTCGTCATTCGAGGCTAAACTCTCCCATCCTTGAGGCTGAATCCGAAACGGAGTCGATCTATCATTCACCAGACATGAGATCTCTCATATCAAGATCCTCATCTCCATTCCAGCAGGACCCATCCCACCAGCCAACCTTGAATTTGTCTTCGTCAAACTCCAACTTCAACCTTCACGGATTGGGTCAAAATAGACTTTTCCAAGATGACAATGCCTTCTTGCCATCGGCAGGTGCTCCAGGTGCTACCTCATCATCAGCAGCAGAAGCAGCAGCTGCAGTTGCTTCGGCAGCAGGAACAGGTTCTTCTGGAATGATTCCTGGTGGTATTATTAGATCATCTTCTCAGTCTCCTAACTTGACGGCTCATGTTTCGTCGAGCAGAATTAGAACCGTCGAAGACTTGGATAGAACAAGAGAGGTTTATAATGGTAACAATGTCAATTTGGAGGATAACAAGAAGAAACCCAAAAAGTTTGATGACTCTTCAAAGAGATAGTGAGATGGTTTTTTATATCGCAAATATTCTTTTATTGCTCTTTGCCGCTTGCTTTATTATATTTTTAGGCCGTTGTTTGTATCATCTTCTGTTATTTTGACTTGAGAGTCTTTCAAAAAATTCCAACTTTCACTGTGATACAATTGTTCTTTTGAGAAATTTGACCTTGCTATATGGATTCGAAACTTTTTCACGTGTTGTTTCCTTAACCCTACACATTACATAAATTTAAGCTTGTTTGTCAAGATAATCGTAATAACAAAATTGTGATAACGTACACATTAGAATAGTAAAAGAATGGATCAATGAAGGCTTAGCAAACATACAATTCATAGTGATTCCTGTTGGACATGAGCAAGCTGCTCAGATAGAATCACCATGAAGCAAAAATCAAATTTGGTGCCGATGCATCACTCAACATCAGCGCTTGATCAAAATGATCAACAGCAACAGCAGTCAAGACACTGTTCGAGACAACAGCATGCTAGAATGGCAGCAAGACATCCACAACAACCACCACGACGTTCCCTTCCACCCTGTTGTTGGACGTACATAGGTTGTTGCTGCTGTTGATAATATGGTTGTTGTTGATGGTGTCCCATACCTGGTGGTGGGCCTTGTTGATAATGTCCCTGAATTCAACACGCATTGATTTGTTAGTATATGTTTGACTCGTTGAGCTACCATTGGTAGCAGAAGCAGGTATGCACTTGAAAAATCGCATTCACCTGACCTGCTTGTCACATACTCTTCCCATGATTGTATATTTATGTTTGCTAATTAGTAGATCTGAGTTATCTATGAATTGTATGATTCATTTGAAGAAAATTGTTAGTAAGGAAGGCAACTTTTCAGAGGAACAGTCTTTATTTATATAGAATACTAAATCACTAATTATTTTTGCAGCAAGCGTGGACTTATCTGCTAAGCCAGTTCTTTGCTTTTTTTCAACACCTTTAAATTCCAACTTCGTACCCCAGGCTGAGCAAGCATCACGGACGGGCTATGCCTTTCTTTCGAAACCTTTCAGACGAAACGGTCAAATGCTTGGCTTAGATTGCTTGCTAATTATAGTACTTTTGCATTTGATGCCAGTTACCACTATTGCTATATGCGTTGCGGGGCAAAGTAATATTTCAGTTTGACTGCCAGACCTACTTACCCCTGATTGGAAAGATCGCCAGGGTCGAACCCAATCGAGTGCTTTATTTTGAAATTCTCCGAAAGCTTGGGGGCCCGAAACGATAAAGAAGCAAATTCAATTAGAGCCAGCTTGAACCGATTATGGCTGTAGTTGAGATCGTAACTAACCTCCAAGAACACACATTGGTTCGATCAATATTTTACACCTGAACTAATCGTTATTTGTAGTACAGTTGATATCCATCGCATAAACAGATACATAAATTAAGAGCAAAGAGTGCGTAGGCCAACTCTGTCCTAGCTTGTCAAGTAAGAACATCCCTAGCACCTGTAGCATCATCCATCCATCCACGTGTTGTTCATCAGATGCTCGACAGATCTAAAGTTGCTTCAGCTTCAAACTGTAACAAGGCACATGTCCATGAGGACTGACTCATAACTCATTGTAAGCAACAGCCTAGCAATTCTTCCAGACAACAGCATGCTAACAATCCGGCACAACATCCACAGCAGCCACTTCCACCTCCACCACGCTTAGGCTGTTGTTGGACATACATTGGCTGCTGTTGCTGCTGGTAGTACTGTGGTTGTTGCTGGTAGTAACCTTGTTGTTGTGGAGGGCCTTGCTGATAGTATCCTTGAGCAGGTTGCTGCTGGTAGTAACCTTGCTGTTTGCGTTCACCAGTGTTTGATGATGTTAGTATCATAAGTCCGAGAGGTAGAGATTACACTAACATGGCTGACAGTCATCAATCCGAAAGAAAGCTGAAAGTATTACCGAGCCACTGAGTGCCAAGCATTGTGGAGCCAGATGTAGCTGAGATTGGCCTGTGGTCGGTGATCTTTCTGTCTGCCGTGATAAAACGATGGTTACTTACCTGACTCATGTTGAAACCCTTATTTCTTTGATCTGTTGTCTTGTTGCGCAAGAGATTTGTGAATATAGGGTTTCAGAGTAAATGTAAACCTATGAATTGATGGTAAATAGCGTATATATACACTCTGTTGGAGTGTTCCAGATACAGATGTTGCTATTATTAGGGGGTGAAATTGGACTGTTGTTATGTCAGCCTCAAATTTCAGGTAATTTGCTGCGCCTCAAAACTTGAAAAATGTTGTTTACTAGCCACACATTGTTACTAGCACCAGCCACACAAGTTAGGCTTAATTGGCTGCGTCAACCCTGCAATATTTACAGTTTGCCGTTTTGGGCAATTTCTGGTTTGCTAATGAGAGCCCCGTAAACTTACTCCTTACTTGTTGCTTCAAGGTAAGCCTTTTTATTGTTCCTCGAATACACAAGCCCTTTCTTTCTACTAAGCTTCAATATTAGGTAACGGTACCTGCAAAAGAGATTTTGAACACGGTTATTTGCTAGACTTCTTTCCTAAGCTATACTTTCAAAACTTGTTCTTTTTACCTGCTTGGCAACACGATCTTGTCATTCGCTCTCCAACTAACCAATCTTCATCTTGACAAAGGCTAAGCTCTCTTTACACCCAATAGCAACCGTTTTTTGTCTAATTTTACTAGAACAATCATAGTTTCATGCCAATTTCGGAAAGTCTGGTCAGATACCATCCCATCATAGTCCACCCATTCGAAATCCATCATCCCTTACAACATGTCTGCATCTACCGTCACGCCACATACTCCATTTAGGGCTCAAGCTGTTTGGAGCTGGGGTGGAGACAACAAGGCCAAAGATTTGGGCTTCCTAGAGGGAGATATCATTGAGGTTACCAAGATCTTACACCAGGGCCAATGGGGTTATGGGCTATCTTTGAGAAGTAAACTGACAGGCCAATTTCCGTTGAAATATGTCAAAGTGTTGAATCTTAAGGAGTCAGGCTCATCAAGAAGCTTGCGATTAACGTCAAGCAATTCAAGCAGCAAAATTTCATTGAATTCTTCAAAGTTTGTGCCACCATCTCTCACACCATCAGGGTCATCAACAAGCTTATCGAGTGTGCATAGGTTGGGATCCAGCGTTTCCATGTCTGCCTTGAACAAGTATTCCCGATCACCATCCTCCTTTTCCCCTTCACAGGATGCAATTACACACTATTCAACATCGTCCTTGTCTAATAATGGGAAGTTATCATCCAAGAATACGTCGCTCTGCTCATCAGGAGACGATGAAAATTCTCTTCCTCCCATTCCACCAAAACATGAATTTGCTCAGGTGGCTGCTTCAAGTAAGCTATTCAAATCATCGTACACACAACACGTTCTGGATTCATCCACGCTGTCAACAGATACAGAAAGATCATCATTTTTTGGGCACTCTGATTTGAGTGCCACCTCAGCAGGATCTTTTATGAGACATAAAGATACCAAATTTCAATCAAAATTGCAAGATCTGCAAAAGAATGGATTGGATAATCAACAAAGGCAGGAATTGTTCCAACAACTATTGGATGATGGCAACAAGACAAGACATCCAAGACTATTGAGAAAGTTTATTGGTAGCAAGAAACAGCAGCAAGGTCCATCTTTAGATGAGCAAATTTTTGGTCTCAACATAAACGACAGCTCTAACACAAGTCTGGAACTTGAAGATATACCATTAGGAGGATCTGCTTCTATGACTAACCCCCCAAGTGACTTGAACAGCTACCAGGATCTTTTGACTAGATCCCCAATGCAGCTTTACCACGAGCGACAACAACAGCAACAGCAGGAACTGCAGAAGAGATCTCCGTCACCAGATACATCAATGGCAGATCACGATTTGATAAGATCCAAGACTTTGACTGGAAAAGAGAGAGCAGCAAGGAAATCTAGAGTGTTACAGGAGGACTGCTATTTGATCTTACAACCTCATAAAGCCATCACCACTTTGAATACAAACGAGCTTGTTTGTGATGCGAGATCCAAAATGTCAAACCAAGATTTGACGTCTCTCATGCATGTTGACAAGTATATCAAGAGACTTCCCCAGGATAAACTTTCTAGCCCTATGGACATTTCAATAACTCGAATAGGCTCAAAGTTCCGCTCTGAGCTGGAAAGACTCAGAGCCATCTACTGTTATCTAACATCCAGATTTGAGATTATCGCTGTTCAAAATGAAAAGCTGAGTACCCGTCAAGCGCCATCTGAAAACGTTGTTGCTGATATTTTCCATTATAGAAGATGTACTTCTCATCAGTTGACTTGGCTGTTCTGCATTATGGCAGAGTCATTGGAAATTGAGTTGGACATTGTATTGGGAAACTACAAGAAGCCGTTCGAGCATGACCCTGGCGCATACCAGGATTCCAAACAACCACTTACATTGAATCATTCATGGTTATCAATACCTATCAATGGAGAGTATAGACTAATAGACCCAGCACTGGGAAACCCGTCCAACATTGTGAATCAACAGTTGAACATTACTGAGAGTTTTACCATTGAAGACAACAACAACTTCTACTTTTTGACAAAGCCACTGGACATACTATACACACACACTCCGATCCACATTGATCATCAGCATGTTACTCCTCCAATTGACCCAATAGTGCAGATGAGTTTGCCCTCCTTGTACCCCATGTTTGTCCTGAACAAGCTCAGTTTGTACAAGTTCAACCAGTCCCTTTTTAGGCTGACTGACTACGAGCTAATTGAGTTTGACTTGGAGGTTCCACAAGACATCGATCTCAAATGTTACATCAAGCCATGTGATTCAGATTTGGCTGATAGCAGCCATGAAGCTCTTGTTCAGACTTACTGGAAAAGAGGTAGAAGACTGGCAAAGATCAAGTCATGTCTTCCTTCTAGAAGCTCAATTGGATTTGTTTGTGTCTATGCAAGATCAATCTCTAGGTCCACCGACTATTCCATAGCGTTATCAATACCTTGCTTCCACAAGGGGAAATATAAGAGACTAGACTGGGTAAGGCTGAACAGCCTTAATGCTAGTGCAGAGCTAGGGTTTGATGTCTATATTAAGGAGCCCCAAGTGTACAATCTGACTTCAGAACAACCCCACTACTTCAAAGTGCTGACACACAGCAGTAGCAACGATGAGAATTGTGCTGCTGGGAAATTCAATGAAGTTGTCTGCAATCTTGTCTCACCTTCTGGGAAGTTCTATGAACTGGAAGAAGCTGTTGATTCTGAAGGAGGGGTTTTGGAATTGAACAAACAGCTCAATGAGACAGGGGCATGGCGCCTTGTTGTTCCTAACAAAAAGGATGATAGCTGGCATGTATTTGCTGAGTGGAATTGTGTTCCCCAACAATAATTGAACTTGCTAATAGGAACGTCCATTGGTTGTTGAGAGCCTTGTAGCTATAGCTCTCCTCTGTACATTACACCTTTTTTCTTATGTTTCTTTGATCGCTCTACTTGTTCTTTTTAGAATGAGAAGCAACACCACTACCACTAATAATAATAATACAAAACTGTCATTTATCTCACGAAATAGGGCGGCTGTATACACAGCTTTTGAACGGGGGTACGTTCATTGAAAAAACACGTGCGTAAAAGTCACGTTCTTAGTTACACAGCCGTGTGATTTGTTCACGCGTGTTTTCTGTTGATGTTTCATCTGTGTAGCCTTTGCTGAAGTGAAGTGAAGGGGGAATGCGTGTTTCGAACCCACTGGCACCCAGAACCTTTGCTCGTGATTGATTCATAAATTGACAACAAGTCTCTGAAGCGAAGTTCAAACACAGTAGAGGTCACCAGATTTCAAAAAGAGTCTTCGTCATTACATTCAAGACAGCGCAATGATCGTCGAAGAGTTAGTTCTTGATGGTTTCAAGTCATACGCCGTGAGAACAGTCATCACGGCGTGGGACCCTCAATTCAATGCCATCACAGGCTTGAACGGATCTGGAAAGTCAAACATTTTAGATGCAATCTGTTTCGTGCTAGGTATTTCGAGCATGACAACAGTCAGGGCCCAGAATTTACAAGACTTGATCTACAAGCGAGGCCAAGCAGGTATCACGAGAGCCTCTGTCACAATTACATTTGACAATTCCGACAAGTCGAAAAGTCCAATTGGTTACGAAGACAAGGGAAAGATCAGCATAACGAGGAAGATTCAATTAGGTGGAGCAACCAAATATACAATCAATGGTCACAATGCGAAGCAGAACGCGGTGTTGAATCTTTTCCAATCGGTCCAATTAAACATCAACAATCCCAATTTCTTAATCATGCAAGGAAAGATCACCAAGATGTTGAACATGAAAGCCACAGAAATTCTTGGATTGATCGAAGAAGCGACAGGTACGCGAATGTACGAAAATGAAAAGGCCAAGGCGCAAAAGACAATGTTGAAAAAGAATAAGAAGCTCAAAGAAACTGAAGATCTATTGAAGGATGAGGTTGAGCCGAAGCTTTCAACTTTGAGAGAACAGAAGCGTGTCTATGTTGAGTATCAGACCATTCAGGCCGAGTTTGAAACCCTTTCCAAAGCAATTGCTGCGTATGATTACAAACTGATGCTGGATCAAGTGACCAATCATGAGTCCCTAGTGAACCAGGCTAAAATGGCCTTTGAAAAGACACAACTCGAAATCCAAACATTGACGAGCGAAATTTCTAATCTAGAAAAGGATTTGGAGGAAATGAAGTCGAAGAAGCAAGCTGAAATGAGCAAAGCAAACACTATGAAAACCTACGAGAGCGAAGAAAACACATTGACCAATGAGTCCACCAGACTTGCTGCATCTGGAGACTTCAAACAGTCCAGCATAGAGGAACACAGAATCAAGCTCACAAAATTAGAGTCTCAAATAGTGGAGCTGCAGAATTCAGTCTCCACCAAGGATGATCTTTATCAACAGTTGGAGAAAGAGTTCAGCGGTGCCAAGGAGGAATTACAAACTCAAAAAGATCAATTGCTGAAAAAAGAGGATCTCTTGTCAACCTTATCTACTGGTATATCTTCAAAAGGCTCCACAGATGGAGGATACATGTCACATTTGCAAGATGCCAGAAATAAGCTATCGGAGATTCATACCAGTATCAAGCAGAACAACATGAAAAGACAACATTTGCAAGCTGAAGTTGAGTCGTCCAAACCTAAAGTTCAAAAGGCTACAGCAGCCTTGGAAAAGTTGAAGCATGAAATTGAGGCCCATAAAAGAACTTGCGAAGTCCTCAATGCAAAATTACAAAAAGTTGGATTTAATCAGGAGCATTTCGAAGAATTGAGGCAGAAAGAAAAGAGCCTGCAGCAATCCCTAGGAAAAGCACAGCATATATTGCAAGACTTCAACAGGGCCAATCCGAACCTTCAATTCAACTATCAAATTCCTCATGCAGGGTTCAATCCCAGATCTGTGAAAGGACTTGCTGGTGAGCTATTTGATTTACCCGAGCAAAACGTTAACTCGGCAACAGCATTGGAAGTTTGCGCAGGTGGAAGAGTCTACAACGTTGTCGTTGATACAGATAATACTGCTTCGCAGTTGTTAGAGAAGGGGGGTTTGAGAAAGGTTGTTACCATTATACCATTGAATAAGATCTCATCAAGAGTGATCGATAAAAGAACGCTTGCCACTGCCAAAGATCTTGCTCCCGGTAAAGTTGAACTTGCTTTGAACTTGATTGAATATGACAAAGATGCCCAAAAGGCAATGGAATATATATTTGGAAATAAGTTGATCTGTCATGATCCTGATACCGCCAAAAAGGTGACTTTCAATCCAAATGTCAGAACCGGATCGATCACATTGAATGGTGACAACTATGATCCGGAGGGAAGATTATCGGGTGGCTCTCGTAGAGCTTCATCATCTCTTCTCTTGAACTTCAAAAAGTACAAAGGCTTGAAAAATCAGGTTGACTCAATATCAGCGGAGCTGAAAGGGATCACAACGGAAGTCAGACAGCTTTATGACCTTAGCGAAAAGACACAATCCATTCAGCATGAGTTGAGCATGGAAAGACATCAAATAGAATTGGCACAAAAACAAATCGAGCAAGGACCAGATGCACAATTACTAAAGAAGCATGATTTCAATATAAGCGAAATAGGGTCGTTGGAAAGCTCTCTCAAAGAGTTGAACGAACAGGAAAAATCAGTTCAGGAAGAGGTCAAGATCATTGAAAATGACATGAAAGAGTTCAACAGCGACGGTACTTCAAAGCTTAATCAATTGAAAGCTGAGGTGAAAAGTCTTTCTCAAAATCTGAAAAAAAGTGAAAAGGAGTTGAAGTTGAAACAAACGAGGTTTACCAATTTCCAAGCTGAGAATGACCAGGTTGCCTCGGAGATTGAGTCTTTGGGACAAGAGAAAATTGACACAATCAGCTCGATTGAAGATTTAACTGCTGGATTGAAAAGCATCAATGCTCAACTAGAGGAAACCGAATCGAAACTAGCAATGATACGAGATAAGATCGACGAAGAAAAATCCAGGCTGATGGGTATTAACGAAGAGTTGAATGAATTGACAGCTGTTCTAAATCAGAAGCGCAAGACAATGAACGAGTCAAATCTCTCGTTGGCTCACAGGGAGACAGAGTATACGCGGGTCAGGGGGTCTTTCAATCAACTGAAAAAATCACTTGCAAGCATCATCACCGACCATCCTTGGGTTGAAGACATCAACCTCTTGCAAAGGGAGGTAGACAAATATCCTGACCTTGACCTAGCCGAAGGTCATGCCCGAATTGAGCAGCTGGAGATTGTTATGGACAAGATGAAACGTAGGGGTATCAATGCAAACATTATGGCCCAGATCGATGAACATTTGAAACATGAAACAAACTTGAAGAAAATGATTACTCAAATCAACAAGGACAAGTCCAAAATTGAGAGCACTATTAGTAAGCTTGATGATTATAAGAGGACTGAGATTGCCAAAACGTATCGAAAAGTGTCCGATGATTTTGGTCAGATTTTTGCCGATTTGCTACCTCAAGCCTATGCCAAACTAGTTCCTGCTGATCCATCCGATATTACAAAGGGTTTGGAGGTGAGAGTGAAGTTAGGATCCGTTTGGAAGGAATCGTTGGTTGAACTTTCTGGTGGTCAACGTTCTTTGGTTGCGCTTTCCTTGATTATGTCGTTGCTACAGTTCAAGCCTGCCCCTATGTACATCCTTGATGAGGTTGATGCAGCCTTGGATTTGAGTCATACTCAAAACATAGGTCATTTGATCAAGACAAGATTCAAAGGTTCGCAATTTATCATTGTTTCGTTGAAGGAGGGCATGTTTACCAATGCCAACAGGTTGTTCAAAGTGAGGTTCCAAGAAGGTACATCTGTTGTTACTGCAACATGAATTGTCAACACTGATAGTTACTGGGTTCTGTAAGATACTGTATCTCTTCTTTCTTTCTCTAGTTAATCTAAATTCGCTACGTGGTACATAGTCAAGCTATAGAGTAGTCGTTGGGAATTTTGGTCCACCGGTTGTAAACCAAGCCGTCCTCGCACTTTATTGGTTCAACCTGGTAGAAGTAATTGCCAAAGTGAGGCAGGATCACTATTTTCACCAGCCAGTACACAAGCCCGATGCATAGAATACCATAACTGTATAAGGTAAATGTAAAACCTCCAGATATGAACGGACTCAAGACAACTGACAAAGATCCAGCAAGGCAGACATAAATCAACCATGTTGAAGCCCTGATAGGGGCATGTATATTTGGGAACCTAGGGCGAACTTTCCATAGCAATGCGACACATAAAAAGGCATGAAATAGTTGGTTTGGATAATACTGTATTGAAATGATGTAGTTGTAAATTGACTTTTGAGGGATGTACATCACAGCACAACTGACCAAACAGTGAATCAAAATTCCAAATATAGGAGTTCCAAAAGGTTTGTTAGTACACAGCAAACTGCTGTACGGTAGGAAACCTCCCCTAAAGACTTCTTGACTCATTATAGAATCAGAGTAAATGACAATGAGAACATTAGTGGCAGAGCTGACTGAAATGATGAGGTTTATCAGCATCGAACCAATCCTGTTACCATATACTTCGGTGAATAGTAGGGCACCGACCAATTGATCGCTCTTCATGAACTCCTCATATGGTATCACGATTAAGTAGCAGAGATTCAACATGGAGTATATGATCAAAATCAGAACAATTGACAATGGACCAGCAACTCTCAAGGTATTGATTGGATCTTTGATCTCGTTCTGAACCGTGTGCGAAGTCGTCCAGCCACCTAATGAATGGATACACTTCAATAGCGCTGTGGCATATAGCGATCCTGAAAAAGTGTTTGCTGGGGGTAACTTGAATCTTTCAGAGGTAAGGTGGTTGGGGAGATGGGTATACTTGGAAGGAATTACCAACACATAGATGCAAGTGACAACTATGATACATAAGAGCAACAGTTTGAAAGTTCCTAGGATGTTTTGGCATTTCAAGCCTATCTTTTTGTTCACACCATGTATCACACCACATACAATTAACAGCACAGTGGCAATCTTTTTGGTTTCAGATTCATCATTTTTGTAACCCAATGAGTATCTCAAATACTCACCAAAAACCAAGGCATTTGAGGAACTCAAGGAGAAGAGGACAACAAAAATACCAACCATCACTGATGTTAGATATGGAGGCCTAGGATATATGTATTCCAAAAACCTCTTTGTGGCACCATTCACTGGCAGGTATGATCCAAGTTCCAAGTAGAGAGCAAGGCCAGAGTAGGCGATCAATCCTCCAACCAGCCAGCATATCATGTACAACGAATAAGAACCTTGAGAATCTTTCAATATCAAACCAGGAGTAGCAAAAATACCAGACCCTAAGATACGGCCTATGAATAAGATCAATGTTGAATAGAACCCAAGGATTCTGTTGCTTGGAAGGGTGTTGTCAAGTGGTATTAACGATCTCGTTACTATTGTTGGTGACAGTTTCAGATCTTCGATTAGATCCCGGGATGGGGTATCAATTGACACTTTGTCAGGCTGCTCATAGTCTCTGATACCATTCTGATAGCTACTTTCGTCCTCGGAGCCATCAAAAAGCTGTTCGTATTCCATACTCGGCATAAATGATTAGTTATGTTTTGCTAGTGTTGTAACATCCAAGTATGAGACTGTATAGTGCGCAAAGGTGACAGAGCTAGGAGACTACAAGCGCTCCTCTTACTCAGACCTTGCTATAGCTTACTACCTGCTATATACAGTTGTACTAGTGTAGGTTCATGACAACTTGCTGTGTATAAATCACACTATCCTCCTTCTTGTTAGGTGGTTCGGAGACCTGTTGCTACTTATCTTTTGCTTTTGCAAATCAACTTCCGCTCTTGGAACCGTGCGGCTCGGCATCTGCCCAGTCGGCGGCTCCGGTTCTCTAACTCCTTTTGGCTCCTCTTTGACTGAATGAAGCATATTGGCTACTGATCAAAGGATATATACATCAGCAATCACTCAAAAAGGGTAACATTAGAAGCTGTCAAGCAGCAGCCTTGAACGTTCTCACACGAGGTACAGGGGCCATGGTAGGATATACGTATGCACCACCATGCATCTGGAGATGCAGTTGAAATTGGTTTCAGATTGGTTATTATTGAATTGAAAGAAAGGCATACAGAGAGATTGAGAGAGAAAAGTTCGCCTAGAATATAACACAGAGACAAGAAAGATGTCCGTCACATCTAACATAATGGACAGTGTGAGCATGGAGAAGATCATGAAAACTAGCGAGGTTTGATCTGATTTGGTTTTTTCAAAAATCTTTTTCAAAGGGTCGTTGAGCAACCATGGTTGACTGCCTTTCACATTGATATTTTCTAGCGATAGCAAATTGGGTCTTCTATATTGACTTTGATTGCGTAGTATAAACCAGGGAAGTACAATAGAATGGCCAATAGTCCTCCACATAGGTAGCCTTCGTACCCTTTAGCTAGGCCACCGCCAACGGCAGGAGATAGGACACCTGAAGTAATGTTGTGAAAAAGGAACACATGTTAGTGACTCTTGATGTGAAATTTCAAATAGACGAAAAACGGAGCTTACTAATGCAGCATCTCAAGATACCTATTTGACTCATACGTGCCATTGTGAAAAAACCTATTTGATCTGTTGATAATGTGGGGAAGTTGAAAAGTGCCTGAAATGTCAGTGTTTGATACCAAAGATGGTGCTGATACCGGTTTATGTTGATGATACAATGCGGTGCAGCTGAGAAGAAGAACAAAGAAAAGCAAAGTAACATATCCTGTTTATCACAACTTCATTACCCCTTATATATGCTTCATAGCTGAAAGGTTGAAACCTCTCCCCAATTTCGCAAAATTTGGGGAACGGCAGTAAAAAGTGGGCTCGGCTCTTTGACACCGCCCTCTTTTTCAACCGAGCATCCACGGCTGCCACTCTTTGAACTTTACTCACATGGATACTATTTCAAAGGACAAAATCTTGTTAAAATGGTACGTACAAGAATATGAAATCAGCTATAAATGGATGTTATACGGATATATAACACAGGTGAGGAGTCTGTTCAGATACCAGCGCTATTTTGATTCCTGAAAATCAATTGACCAAGTCTGCTAGCCTTGACCTTATAAAAGACGGTGCCGATGTCTCTGTCGTTGTTTTCCTTCACCCTTCTTAGGCGAATCAAAACAAAGAAGAAGATGATGTTCAATGTGACAATCAACATGAATGGTCCTTTGCTGTTAATATCTCCCAAGAAACCACCGAATTTGTTGACGAATAGAATACCGATACCTCCAACGAACGATGACATTCCTGAGATGGAACCCTTCTGCTTGTAATACTTGTCGTCTGCTGAAATGTTCGAAAGCATAGTGACAGAAAGAATCAGGAAAAAGGCCTGCGAAATACCCATTAGCATGGCCGCAATGAATACCACAGGGTTATGTTCAGGGACTGAGACAAAGCTGATCGATCCAAATGCAATTAGAGACACAAAGTTGGCAACCATCAACCAATGGGCATGCATGCTGAATCTATCAACTAGGAAACCAGCAATTGGAGCAAATATTAGAATCATGAGGTTGGCTATACCGGTCAAAATTGATGACAAGATATAGGACTCTGGACAATGAACTGCATCTGTGTCCGATGTGGAACACTTGCCGGAGGAGTAGAAGTAATGGTTGATGTAGAATGGAATGAACAAAGTGACTGTAATG
The DNA here is from genome assembly GCA_030569615.1 of Ogataea rishiriensis. NCBI lineage: Eukaryota > Fungi > Ascomycota > Pichiomycetes > Pichiales > Pichiaceae > Ogataea > Ogataea rishiriensis. The sequence goes on along the minus strand of JAJMLH010000012.1, from coordinate 134,895 downwards.
GTGATACATCTCGTGATGAATCCACAAAAGTATGCCAACAAAAGCATTGGACTTTGGATGGACAACTGGAAACCATTCTTGATCGATTGCATGTAACTCTCTCTCCTGTTGAAGATACCACTGGCGCTACTGTACACCAGCTCTTCATCCACAATTGAGATATCATCGTCGTTTACGTTGTCAGCATCTCTGATGTCCAATTCGTCAAACAGATCATCAATGTCATCCCTAAAGAGCTTTTTCTTTTCATCATGATAGGCAGTAAAGTAAACCAATCCAGCCAGTAGCATCGATATTATACCAACGGTATAGTAGGCCTTTCTAATAGCCTCTCCTGCTGGCAAGTGTTGCCCATATATGACTGGCAATCTCATTAGAACTGCAACACCAATCACAGCACCCAAGCCACTCATTATTCCCATGGCCGAAACAGTCTTACCATCGTGTCTTTTTTTGTTGATCTCATTGACGCCATTCAATGTGTTAACACCATTTTCGGATTCTTGTTCTTCTTCCGAATAAATGTCGGTGGCAGAAGCCTGTCTTTCATCTCCGGTTGCTTCAAACCCTTCCATTGCCTGTTGTAAAGTTTCGTTCAAAGTAGAATCGGTGTTTTCATCGTTCAGTGAAACGCTTTTGAAGCTGAAGAGATCTCTGAAGACAAAGTTTGAGTTGTTCAATTCGATCAACATGACGGTTAGCACACCCATGCATGAAGTCAAACCAAGAGAAAAGATCAATCTCCAAAGAACCATCCATGGATAAACGGTATGCTTAACGAAGAATCCAAATCCAAACAGACTCAACCCCATCGTGAGAAATCCAAAGCAGACGATAGGTCTAGTACCAATTCTATCGGAAAGGACACCAACGAACGGAACCAAACACATGGAGAGTAACTCGTCGAAGAATCCGAGGGTTCCAATGTAGGAGGCCACCTTGTTTCCAATTCCAAGGGCATCAGTTATGAAGTAGGCTTGAGTGGCAGATAGAAAGACAGCCATCATGACGGCTCCCATGCTGACAAGCAAGAACCCAATAAAGTTGAGCTTCGTATAATCGTCTATTTGAAACTTGCGGGATGCCATGTTTGCGTTGTGAGTTCTTAAAGATGATGCAGTGCAAAACGTTAGATTTTTCAAGACTGATTCGATTCTTTTCAAAACTACCTTTACAAAGCTAATTGATGTAAAATAAGACAAATTTTTGCCATTAGACAAGGAAAGACCAAGGTTACTTACTCTTTGCAACTCTAAGCTTCTTCTTTACTTCACGAAAGCGGCGCAATTTCTGTATGGGGCGAGACTGCCGCGGGACAGTTCCGTGGAGAATCACCGCCCACACAGACGGGGTCGCCGGTAACGCCACGGCAAGTTCTCCGAGGAGAGGTGGTGATCGGCTGTAGACAGAAAGAGATGAGATGAGATGGCCACATAACCTGACATCTATTTCGTTCCTCTACTAAATCGAACTGTTGAAGGCTTGACACATTTGAGCCCTAGGATCATGACACTTCTTCGCTCAGTTATTTGGCATTTGATTGCAGGTTTCTCTCCATAGCAACGGGTTTCGTCAGTCAGCTAGTTACACAATAGTGATAAAATGAACATTATATTGATGAAATAAAAAGAACAGAGAAAAAAGAGCTCAAGAGCCTTGAGGGTATTCGGTGTTATGCTCCATCCAATAGCTCACTGACATGTTACTTTGCTGCCTCTCTTTTTCGAGATAGGCAGCCACGTCAGCCGTTAGCTTCCAGTCATTCGACGAGTCAGCAACAACCGTTTCAAGATACCGATAGAACCTCGTACGACGGAAGAAAGCCTGTCTCTCATCATCAGGTAGCCATAGGGAACAACCGCCAAAAGATGTATAGAGAGGAATTAGTATCTGTCTGCATTCTTGCTCAACCTCCAGCAAGCTCTTCGGAGAAAGCTTGAGCCTGTAGAACACAGCAGTGTCAGAACGACTGACAGCAGCAGCCAGGGAAGGAGCATTGCCAGTAGCAGCGGCAGCAGTATTGACAGCTGCCGTCCGGGAAAGAACTTTGGCAGTGGCATTGACAATGGCATTAGCAACACCATTGACTGCAGCATTGATAACAGCATTGGTAGCAGCAGCGTGATCAACGGTATCAACAGTGCCAGTACCGGCAGTAGAAACGGCCTCATTCGTTGGTGCGTTTCTGATGGCAATGGCAGGGTTAAAATAGACCAACAGTTCAGAGTTGTTAACAATGATACGGTGCAAGTCCTCAAGGCCTGGTGTTATCTCAACACGCAACATCCTGCTGGCTTCTGTTTTGAAATCGTCAATAAAAGGAGACAATGCTAATGCCAAATTTTTCATAGAGCTCTTCAACCTGTTCTCAAGAGTAGCAGCACCAAGCTCTTTCGTGATGAAAGTCATCCAAAGAGTGGATTCTTCGATGCGCTCAACAGCATCGATAAAGGGGAGAAGTCCTTCATCGTCTTCTTCATACTTCTCTTCATCCTGCTCTTCTTCATAGCCAGAGTCGATGAGAATCGCTGCGGATGGTTCATTTGGGTTCGTCATAATGTATGTATGGTAGCTTTTCTTCTTCTCGCTGGTACAAAGTGTATTAGAAGCTTTGCAAGTGTTGTTCTCGTGGGAAGTTGAGTGGGAAAGTAGAGGGGATTTTATACCAATGCACAGCTGATTGAAATTATGGCAAATAATGATAGGTCTCATACTTTCCTCAAACCACTCTGCCTGATGAGCTTTATGAAACATCAACGTTTCAGATATTCAACAGAGTCGTAGCACTTTGCCTGTCTAGTTTTTTTTGACACATGATTGTAAGAGGCGTAACAGTCAGATCAGCTTTGTGATACATGAATGTCACAGGTCATCTTTCTAGCATGAACGGTACACAGCGTGTGGGAAAGACAACCATTAAAATACACTCTATCCAATTGCCCATTTGATAGACTTTTTTGCTGAGTAGACCATTGGAGAGATTCCTTTTAAAAGCAACACTATTTGTTCCAAGCTTACTGTTTGTCTTTGTATATATAAACAATAATTACAGTCGTTACCACCTAAAGTATCGTCAATAAACGCTATGAGCCGTAACCTGCCACAACAACAACTACACGAGTTTCATAGCGTACGTAAATTACGTAATCCATTTTAGCCTGTTTATAAATGGTTCCTTGACCAGTTGATTAAAGCATTGCGCTGATAACGTGGGGTTAGTATATCCATCTCATCTCTTTTGTTTTTCTCCTCCTATACTTCGAGTCTGCTACACTGTTGAAGGCTGGAAACATTTGAGCCGTCAGCTCACGACGAGGCCTCTTTTTGGCCCACTTTTTCAAGATGTTGATCGCTACAGCTTTCTCTCCATTGCGACGAGTTTCATCAGCCAGCTAGTTACACAATAGCGATGAAAAGGAGAAGGAGATTATATTGGTCTAACATGAACAGAAAAAACAAAAAACGGAAAATCTCAAGGGCTTACAGGATACTGTATGTGGCGTTCTAGCCAATTGTACACTGTTATGTTCTTTAGCTGCCTCTCTCGTTCAAGGTGGGCAGCCACTTCAGCCGTCAGTGACCATTCATTCGACGGGTCAGCAACAGCCGTTTCAAGAAGCTTGTAGAACCTCTTACGACGGAAGAAAGACCGTTTGTCGCTTTTGGCTAGCCACGGGCGAGTACCACCAAAAGAAGTGAATAGAGGAAGTAGTTCCTCCCTGTATTCTCTCTCAACCATGAGCAAGCTCACCGGCGAAGGCTTGAGCCTATGGAGCACATCAGTGCCAGAATCAGCAACAACAGCGTCAGTAACTACTGTAGGAATGGTCTCATCCGTTGATGCATTTGCCATGGCGAGGGTAGAGAAACTATTCAGGGTTGAATCATGTTTGCTAACGATGAGCCTCTGTACGCTCTCAAGTTCTAACATTATGTTGCGACTCATGCTCTCCAGTCCTGAGGTGAAGTTGTTACGCAGCTCTTGTTGCAACCTGCTTGAGTCTCTTTGCAATTCTATTATAAGACGAGACAGCTCAGATGTAGAAGTCTTGCTGTTTTCAAAATTGGTACTAACAGTACGTATAAAGTCAACCATGCTTTCAGATAAAGACTGAATGGAGACTTGGATATTTTCAAGAGCATCTAAAATCTGGCGACTACCACCACCACCAGTAGGAGAATCTCGGCCACTCTTGTTTTTGCTGTCGTCATCACGTTCACTCGAACCATCTTCCATATTCTGTTCAACTTCCTCTATTTCTGGCAGCACTACTGGTGGTGGTGATTGTCCTTTCCGCCTACCTTTATTCGAAGCAGGAAAGAACTTCATAGGCTTTTTTGTTTGGGCACCAATCAAATTCAAACTGGTGACATTGGGAAAATATGTAGATGGTGGCTTAATTATTGTCGCTCCTTGTAACCTGTTGATGGAATCGGCGTCAAGCCCTGTACCAGAGCTTGAAGCGACACTAGAGCCGGTAGCAGAACTGGAAGTCTTGCCATCGAGTAACCATGAGGGCTTTGAGATTGGCTTTGGCCTCCGGATTGACTTTGGCTTTGGATTTGGCATTGGCCCCATGATTGGGGTTTTCTTCAACCTCTTTGTAGATGATTCCTTTGGGTTCAACATTCGATATCGTTGATTCCTTATTCTGGTTGGTACAAAACTTTTGCAACTGTTTTAAGGGGAAGATTGGAGTGTAAGTCTTTATACCCGAGTGCAAGACTGATTTGGAAGATTGACTTCAAGACACATAAATGTCCCAGGTCATTTTCAAAAATGGCATAGCCTTTTGGCACTCTGTCTGATCAGCTTTGTGATACATGAATGCCACAGGTCATTTTTTCAAACCAAATGGTACACAGCGCTTGGAAAAACCAGAGAGAAATCTTGCTCTGATGCTGTCCAATTGCTCAATTGGCACATTTGTGATAAATGAGCCTCAAGATTCCTATGAAAGCAATATGGTTGTTCCAATATTCGGGCTTGTCTTCGTATAGACACTATAAACAATCATTACCCCAGCCTAAAACATCGCTGATAAACGCTATGAGCCCGTAGCTTGCACAGCCAGCCTCGAAAAAACGCTAGCGGGTGTGGATAGTAGCCCAGATCAGTGGGCGGCACCCAAATTTACGTACTATATTACGTAAATTTATTACGTAATGGATTACATAAGCAATCTAAAAGCTTAAAAGTACTCATATTTTTGAAGTTTGTAAATGGTTCTTTGGCCCAGTTGGTTAAGGCATCGTGCTAATAACGCGGGGATCACCAGTTCGATCCTGGTAAGAACCAAATTACATTTTTTTGCTTTTTCCCTCATTTTTACGTCTTAAAACTATTCTGAAGATGTTTAGATACGGAGAAGAGGACCGGCTTGCACTGGTAGTTCAATTATGTCCTCAAAAGGAAAAAACAGCTTGTTTTTGAACGATGAAGAAATGACCCGGAAGCTGCGCTACCTATGTCAGTATGGTCAGTTCACCAAAAAACTGTTATGTTCTGTCCTCGGTAGCCAACGTCAGGGTTGAACAGTAGTCTTTATCATTGAGATGAGACCGTGTATATATCCAGTGCCTCTCCTCAATCGTGCTGAAAGAAAGAGTAACCAAAAATCAGCTATTAGCGGGCAGTAGCTACGACCAAAAAAGTGCGATTGCTGCAATGAAACCTCAACGCAGTCGAAATACCCCTCCCAATAATCGCAATAGCAGTATCAATTTCAATCAAGGTGAAACGGTAGGAGTTCGAGCAGTACCATTGAACGTTCGTCTTGATTGGTCCGACCAGGAGGGGCTGGAAGTAAAACCATAAGCAAAACTGATCGTTGCTGCGGCACTCATAGATTTAACAAGCAAAAGACTCCTCCTTCCCTTCTCACCGAAGCGTACTTCCGTCCCAAAAGCAATGGAGGAGTCCAGACTCATTGGCAGAGTTGAGCAGCTGAGAATAGTGCACGCGCACAGCTGTCCCGATTGGGATATAACGTGGACCGACTGACGCCAGAGGTCGTTGCCGCTCTCGAGTCAATAAGCAACGGTCCTGTCAGATTCGTGCACTTTTCAACCGTGCACTTTTTCATCTGTACGTACCACCGACAGCTGATAAGAGGCAGACTAAAGATAATGAAATACTTTTGTTATTGGGAACAACAGAAAAAAGACAAACACAAAACGGTTCGGTCATATAGTACAAGAAAGAAAGAAAGAAAGAGAAAGCAAAACGGCATAAACTCAAACAAGTAACCTCGATGGAAACGTCAACGAATAAAAACAAAAAGACCAATCCCAAATTTTTTGAACGATACAAAAACAAAAACCCAAACGAAGAATGTAGAAGACAAACATGAATAATGATAACAAAAAGACACAACCAGGAAAAATCTCAATGATGGTGTAGTCTAACCTAGTAAGAGAAGAAGACAACATAAATGATAAAGCGAAACGAGACAGACAGACAGACACAGACAAGCAACAACTAGTTCATGTCACAGTCATAGTCATTACCATCATCGTCATCGTCATAGTCTTCATCGTCAAACTCATCATCGTTGAAATAGTAGTGATAGTTAGACCCAGATCCTCCATCGTCGTAGTATCCACCCTTTGTAGTTGTACTCGTGGCCCCTGAACTCGAAGGAGTAATGATTCCATTGTATCCGTTTCTCATGTATCCTTCAATCTCATTGCTTGGAGAACAGGTGTTGATTCCTGATGGTGTACCAGTAGTAGCTGTATTAGTGGTTGTATTAAATCCATTGTTTCCAATGTGTAACTTGTAACCGTCTATTCCATGGGTCAAGTTTTTCAAATCAAAAGTTGAATGTCTTTCGATGACTCTATGCATCACGTTGTTGTCTCCTAGCCATGTTCTAACGTTACCCACAGGCGTGGACTGTATAAAGCCTCCTTCTGGATGATGAAACTTTGGATACTCGCTCAAATCGATGTTTTCCAGAGTGAGTTCTTGGTTGTCATCATCTGAAGGAAGAGTGTAAAAAGTTTCTGTCGATAACGGTTTCACCTTTTTAAAGTTTTCATCAGAGTCAGAGTTTCTTCTCTTGCTTCTTGTTGGTGTGGAGTTGTTGCTACCGTTCATCAATCTTTGATGGTTTGGCGTCAGATGGAATGGGGAGCGAGTTTGCATCTGTTGATACTGCTGTTGCTGTATCTGCTGCTGTTGCTGAATTTGCATTTGCTGCTCTTGCTGTTGTTGCTGGGGGGATGGTGTAGGTTCAGAGTAGGTCATTTGGATATGGGAGAGCATAGAAGGAGTAATCATGATTTTGGCAATTGTAGGCAGAAAAGATCAAACAGAATGGGACAATTTTCAAATTGAAATCGAAACTGAAAATAAGAAAGTACAGGATGGATCTCCAATCAAATTATCTCTCGATGGCGTAGAAAGGTGAATCAGGATATCTGGATAGCACAACGTGTATGTGTTTGAAAGGTGGGTAAGTTGGTGAAGTTTTCGAATCTCACTAGTGAATAAGTGCTTGAAAAACGACTTTTGGTGAAAGAGAGAACGATTGGAAGTTGGTTGTATAGACCTTCAGTCTTCTATTCGAGAGGTGGAGAAAGGAAGGGAAAAAGGGGAAAACAGTGTGTTAATTAGAGACACTCTTAGAGGGAAAAGAAGAGAAAAAGAAAAATAAAAGGGAAGCAAGAAGAGAACCTGAGAGCAGAACGAAGACTGAAGAGTTTCTGGAGAGGCAGTGGAAAGTTTGAAATACTTGAAATATTCATGCGCCACACGAGCCACAGTAGTTACTCTATTTGGAAGCACCGCCACATATAGTAATTATTACACCGCCGTATTTTGCGGCTCCTAATTTTCAAAGGAGACTAAAATGGAAAGAGAAGAGAAGAGAAGAGAAGAGCACTGTTACTAATTATATCATCTCTGATAATGAAGCTGACAACATCAACAACACTCTCTTATCAATAGTCACCATTTTGGATCACATAAGTCAGCTTACACTATTATAATCAACTCAATCATCCTCTTTTTCTCTCCAACCTAACCTCCACTGCATCAATGGACCTCTCAGACTTATCTTCGGACTTGCCATTGTCCCATCCAATAGATGATGATTCTATGGATCAGATCAATAGAGAGCTCTCCAATGAGTTCAAGATAGGTGCAAGATCCATCGCTGCTCTTTACAGACTCTCCAATGCCAAAAATTCTGTCTTGAAAGCCAAGGGCTACCTAAACTGCTTGAACGACCTCATAAGTCTACTGGAGAACAACGGCAGCAACGACGGAACCATCCAAGATCTTGACGATCTCAAATCCGTCTTGTTGGACAAGAAGGCTGAATTGACAGGAGATAAAAGGTTGTTTTCAAACAACAGTCATCAAAAGAGCAAGGCCAAATCTGCCACTGCCACGGCCAAAACCACAGACGGCCGCAAGAAGTCTCCTCCTTTCGATTCCAACAATTCCTCCCAGTCAGACTCTTTGACGACGGTAACGCCTTCACTCGATTCTAACGTTGATTCATCAACGGTATCACAAAGGTTAATAAATCAACAGCAGCATTGCAATTTGGAGAGTCTAAATCAGCCTGAACATGCTCAGATGCAAGATCAGAAGTCTGATGCTGCTGGTGATGATGCCGCTGAACTCCCTTCGTCTGGAACGCTGTCAAAGGACCTGGCAAGCCATAAGTTTGCACTCTCGAACGCTCAGAAGTCTCCCTTTCACTTCCCACCTGCTAGACCTCCCTTCTCTATCCAGCACCATCAGCATCAACAGCAGGGTAGACACTCAAGAACCTCATCCTCTTCATCGATGTTCACAAACGTTTCCACGTCGCTTTCACTCCAGAAGTCAAAACCGCAGTCCCTGACTAGCTCGATCAACCCCCTCAAGAAACTAAACGATGAAGGTTTACATGAAGAGGTTAGAGTAAACAACGACAGTGCATTTGAGGACGACGAGCCTATGTTTATCGCTGACGAAACGAACTCTATCAACCTCAAAAGAAGAGTTCTTGATGGTGCCAGTCATTCTAAAAAGCCTAGAGTCTCGACAATCTCTGACGAGTGAAATAAAGGCTTTCACCACCATGCCGCTAATATCATAGATTTGCACTGAGAAATTTATATCCTGTTTCTCCTTCCACAAATACCCCACTGTTTCTTTCTCTGTTCGCATCTTTTCATTACGCTGCATTCTCTATACAATATTAATAATCATTCAGATATCAGATTTTACTGTAGCCATCAAAATTATACATTTTGAACTCCATGTGATGTGCTCATTCTTTCAAACTAGTATACTCCTTCGTCAACCTTTTGACGGCATCGTCGTACCTTTTCCCGGTACTGTACGAACTTGTCTGTCTCTTGAGCATCGACTTACTCATACCTTCGCTAAAGACTAACCTCACCATGTTCTTCAACTCGTCCAAGGTGAAACCTAACTCTTTCAAAAGCAAACCAGAATCAGACTTGATCTGGTCAAGAATACCCTTTTCGGTCGATTCGAACAGTTGGAAGTATGCAATCGATCTTTTAAAACTCACAGCATCAGATTGCCCACCTAGATCGTACCTGAAAAAGACGTTCCTCAACGTCTGCTGTATAACCTTCACATTGAGCAACAACTTGGAAACACCGTCATGGTTCATCTTGATTATCCTTGTGGATTCACTAACGAGCAAAGCATCAACAAGAGCAGGGATACCAACCATGATGGAACCAACCTCCCGTATCGAAAGTCCAGCATCGATTAGACACTTGTAACTGGTAACGAACCATCTGTTCAAAGCAACCACATCCTCATCGATCTCCTCATCGTTTGTAAACTGTGGCATCCAGATATCCTTGTTCAGAGCACTCACAACATGCCAAATACACTTGCATCTGATGTCGTACCTTAGAACAAGTCTGATGTTGTTAGCTATCGATTCCAGACTCTTGACAAGTTCGTCAAACTCCATAACTGACTCTTCACTCAATGTCAGCTGTTGACCATAGTATGGTTCGTCCTCAGTTGAAGTGTCCATTGAACCGTGACCTGTTAAAGAATGATGTGCACTTTTAGTGTCGTTACCACCACCTCTCTTTGCTGCATGGCGACGATGGTGTGATTGAAGATATGTAATTTGCCACGTCTCTTTCAACGAGTTCACACTGCTGACTTTTTCTGGCTTTGGCACATTGATCACTCGTTTCACCTTTGGAAGCCAGTTCAACGTGGAGACTAGACTCTGTAACACCTGAGCCAAAGAGGTGAGCCTTGTGAGATCCAGCAGGTCCCTCTCCGAGAGAAACTTCACCGTCCTGCTACCATCTTTGAAAAAGAGATTGACTTCATCAGAGATCAAGAGTTGCAGTTTCTCTCTCTGTTCATTGATCGATCCGGCACATGACACAATTTCGGTAGAGATTGAACTCAACTGCGGATTGCTCAACCATCTGGCAAGCAGTCTAGTGTCGGTCATATTCAAGGACTCAGGAGGCACAAGTTGATCAACAGCTGACTGGTATTTGGACACCAGGCTACCCAAGATCTTGAGGATGATTTCAACATAGGGTCTTCTGTAGTACAACGACAAGTTCAACAGTCCAAATATGTTGTTGAACAACTGTTGGAATGAAACTCCCGCTTCCCTTGTAGACATCCCCGAATTGGTCAGGCTAACCTCAACGCTGAACAATTTGTCAAACTGATACGTCAAAGCACTTTCTAACTCAACCAAGAAAACATCACTCATGAATTGATCAAAGAATGACAATGCATGCTCTCTATCAACAACTTCAGGAAACGAAACAGCTGAGCATCCAACAAAGAACAAGAAGTGCTCAATGATTACGCTCATGTTGAAAACATTGGGAACAACCAATGCCTCTTTTCTTTCAGCACCAGCAGAGTCCATAAGGAGAAATCCAGTACCGGCACCACCAACGTTACCCAGCGGTTGCTCACCTGGAAACATGTGTTCCAAGATGGTCTGTATGCCTTTACCATCATCACCAAAGCTGAGTTTGGAAAGCTGAAAAATGGACTGTTCGTGTCCATGGTCGTAATCCTTGAGTCTCTTGGCAAAGGGACTTGAATCGTCCAAAGGCTGCGAATCCGAGCTTGAGTTTAATAGTCTCTCATCACTGATGTATGAGACCAATATTGAAATGAGATGGTTCTCCAAAAGCTTCCAAATGGTTAGGAAGTCGTATTCAACAGCATCGGTGCTGTTGTCGCTAAACGTTTTTGTGATTTCAAAGATTGCCCTATGGTTTCTGATGGAATATGTGGACCTTCTAAACAGCTTCGTGAAAAATTCCTGGAGTATGTTTACATTGACACTATCAATGGCCGAAGAAAGTCCCAGACTAAACATATCGACCGATCTGGAGTTTGTGCCACCGCCACCGAGTGAAGAGGAAGCGTTGTTAAACTCCACCTGTTCTGGATACTTCAGTCTAACTTCTTCTGTGGTTCTAACAAAGAGTTGCTTGATCTCCTCTTCGGCATGATCGATCAACACTTTGGCAGCATCATTGACCATGTTCAAACTGGCAAGAATCTCAAAGTAATTTTTCAAGCTGACAAAACTACTGATGTCGTTTCCTGGTGAAACACCATCCTTCAAGCCTCCATTCAACTCATCAATGAACTGTTCTAATGGTTTATTCAAAGCCTTTGAAATATCATCAATGTCGGTGGTTGACATACTGTAAAGCTGTCCCTTGAACTGATCATCAATCAAGTCAACGCCAGATCCTGTTGTCATCCTACCCGATCCACTGTAGACTCCTTTGGATTTCTTTAGGTATAGGATCCCATTGATCTCTTCAATGATGGAATCAAACAAGGATTGTCTCTGAGCAGTAAGTTGTTGTTGGGCAGTAGCCATGACTGTAACTTGCCATAGTCCATACTGTTCCACTATCTCGTAGGATTCGGTGATACACTTTTGAGCCTCTTTGAAGTTCTTCTCAATTATGTAGGAATCAATAAGATCAATGTTCTGCTTTATGATTGTGATCTGTTCCAAAATTTCAATGATTTCTCCCTGTTGTTTCTGTCTGTCGTTCAATTCTCTTGTCACCTCGGATGGAGAGGAATTGATATAGCTCTGACTCGTGTGCAAGCATTCCTGCATTCTCAACACGGTTGATCTTGCCTCGTCAACGGTACCCATAGAGATACCGTAGGATCCAACGCTATCGTTGAACGCTTCAAAGTGCAGAATGACGGACTCTTTCAAAGCATCAGAGAGCCTCTCTTTCAGCTGAAGAAACTCCGAGTATCTATGTGCCAGACCAACGGATGAGTTGTCCAGCAATGGTATTGCAATCTCCAATGGATTACAATTGGGCTTCGCCAAGTCTGGCCAGTCGTGCTTGATGTGGTTGAGGATGCTCTCTAGATCTTCAAGAGATTCTTCCATGATGCTATGAACTATGACGAATAGATAATTGATGGATCTACTAGTTGATCCTCGGAGCAATTGAGTTGCGAATGGCTGTTATTAAGAGACAATCGTTTAAACACAAACACCCATCAGTGAAGCATCTACAGTAAATATCATCACACGTAGGTTGATCCGCGTGCGTGCAGGTGTAAAGATGAAATAATTCATTTGAATGTTTGCGGCTGGACTATATATAGGCTTGTACAACTTGATCATGATCCATCAAACCATTGATCTGGACCTTGCAGTTAAGAAGATAGAAGCGGACATTCAATAGTGAAGAGGACTAGGATTAAGTAAAGGGCACCTCAAAAAGCAGAAACACATAACTACGTAGTATAAATCCGAGAGAGAATAGTAAAGTTGCTGAAAATCAAGATTAGTCCAATGTTGACTATCCAGAGTGTCAAAGCTTTGACAATGTCAATGGCGATGACACTGGCAACTGTAATCCTTCATTTGCTAGCTGCTATAGATTTTCCAAGACGGCATCGAATCCAGAAACGGTGACACCTCTTGCAGGTTCAACACCAACATAGGTGACGGTACCATCCTTGACGATCAATGCGTATCTTTTTGTTCTAGCAACGACAAACTCGTCTCCTCCCAAATTGGCAAGATCAAACTGAGCACTGAATTGACCCTTTGGATCACTCACAAACTTGACCTGGGTGGTGTTACCAAGGGCTTTACCCCAGGCAACAGTGACGAAAGGATTGTCCGTTGTCAAGACTAGAATCTCATCGACTCCCTTGTCCTTCAATGCTTGTGCCTCCTTGACAAACTGAGGAATGTGGTTTTCCGTACAGGTTGGGGTGAAAGCACCAGGTGCAGCAACGATCACAACCGTCTTACCTGGTAGTAAGGTGGCAAGATCTAGCTTGATTGGGGTAGCAATGGAGCAAATGTTTTCGTTTTCAGGCGCATATGGAACGTATCCTAGCTTGATATCGGTTGGAAGTTTTGCTGTTTGTCGGGAGGGGAGGGGAAGAATCAATTGGTTAGTTAGTAACGTGAATCGTTGCTATTGAAGAAGAAAGATGGGTTGAAACTGGGCCCCCTCAGTCAGTCAGCTGGCTGTGAACTTACATCCTTGAATTGAAGACATTTTTAGCAGTAATTCCTCTTGATCGTTTTTGTTGTTCAAGTGTGATAGATTGAGCTTTCAATTGACTGATGAATGCTTGTCTAGAATGTCCTGTTGAAATGTCAAAACGGATACCCTTATATATATAGTGCTTTGAACAGTGTGGCGGTAGGCCAACTGTGGATCCTTCACGGGGCAATCTTCAGCGCCGGACATCCGATAATGCACCATTAGACGTGTGGCACAGCCTCATAATTGCCCCCACTATTCGGGGATAACTTTGATCTTTTTAGTTTGTATTTCTTTACCCTTTTATTAATCATCAAACTCCTTTTTGAAGTCATTACAAATTATACCATTAATCGTATATGTATTACGAACCACCAAGTAAACTGCGCATTTTTTTGAAAGTCAACTTTGGATAGAGATCCACCGTGAATAGAACCAACGAACCTTGGTATCCATCCTCGTATGCTTCTTCTCCCAACAGTCGGTTTGTCTCATCATCTTCACTTTGATCAGCGTCTAACCGCCTACCATAGCTGTATCCAAAAATCACAAGAAAAAAAACTATCTGTCCAATGAAGAGCAGAGAATCGAGCATGAGCAATCCAAAGAGACTCCTTGGCCTAGACTCTCCAATGATGTTGATAAAAGTTGACACGTAGAACCAGTTTGTTCTCTCCTGATAGAGCAATACCGTTTCATGAGTGTTTTCGTTGAGATACGTGACAAACTTCAAGAGCAAACCTTTATAGTCGAACGACTTTAGCCACCGTTCGATCGCCCTCCTATCAACAGCAGCAGCAGCAGCAGCAGCAGCAGCAGCAGCATCGGTAGAACTTAAAAGGATCTTCATTTTCATATCGTTGAAAAAATAGACATGGCTAAAGATGGAAACTGCTGTTAGTAAAAGAACCATCACCAGTACGATCTGTTTGAAGTTCTTGTACATTCTTCTTAGCAGAAGTTCTTCCTCTGTGAATGGATCTCCATTTGCATTGGTCATCTCCGTGGATCCCACAGCAGCCAACGAAAAGGGAAACCATTCGACAAGGTTATCGTTGGGATTCCCAGTACCATTGATGATACTCATGGCTGGTAGGTTTGAGTTCATTATGGATTGCCATGCAGCTTTTGAAAGTAGCAACATGAAGGAACGATCTATGAGGTATACTGCTATGATTTCCAGAGTGAGTAGAATGTTCAAGTTTCGAAGAAACTCAGATTTAAGATTGTTCTTCATTCTGATCTTGTTTGTAAGGCTTTCTTCGGTGCTCAAATGTGGGAGATTGGAAGCACTCGATTCTGTTTGTGATGTTGATAGATAGTTAGATGGCGCGTTGCCAGATGTGGGGAGTCCCGAATGGAACGATCCGGGCATTGTGTGGCCACTACTTGGGCGACTCATTAGTTAAATTATGATGATGTATCAGCACAGGCCTAAATTCGAACGTTTTGAACGGGTATGTGAGGTGAACTGCGGTATGAATGAATGAATGACTCAAGGGCTAAGCAATGATTCAAGGCGATGACTATTGATCAACAAACGTGTCCCAGTACAGTACGTTGTGCTTTGAATGGGATAAAAAGTCTTAAGCAGGGAAGGATGTTTAATCTGTCTATTAAAGTTTGTGTCGTATAGAATCGATGCTACAAATTCAATTGGCCTTCAAATCCATTAACCTTGTTAGTTCGCCTAGTAACAGTATACAAATCAAGCTGTGTTTATGTGTAACCCTATTAACAGGGCTGTGCAACAGCAATACTTCAAGAAGAGCAACCGGTCGTACCGCGCCCGGATTTGCTCTCTCTATCTCTCTTTCGAGGAACCTTTCAGATGGTAGAATCAGCCACTGGATACTCAATCAGTTGGTAGCATTCATGGAAGACACACATATAAGTATGTGTATATGATACATGAAACGTACTGCTGTTAGTAGGAGAATAGGTTTGTAGTGAGTATGAATGAGACAACACTCCAAACACTCTAATCTGACGTCTTGATGATGCTGATTGATGCTCAAGATGAAGCTCTGGAAAACCTCTCGGCCTTCCTTCTCGATGCGGTAATTTTGTCTCTCTTTTCCGCCCATTGCCTTGTGGTAAAATGCTTCAGCCAACTTCATTTCAATCCACCTCAGTACCACACGCCGTCTAAACCCCGTTGCTTGTTCTCAACTCCCCATCTCCGTGTCCATCTCCGTATCACGTCACTCTACCAGTGCTGCCCTGCCACAGCCAGCCAGCCAGCGGCCAGCCAGCCAGCCAGCCAGCACGGCCGGATGGAAGGCGAAGAGGGGAAAAGCACCCACCGGGGAGCCCCACCAGGTGACGCCCGCCACGCCCGCCACGCCAGCCGCGAGGCTCACCGCACTGACTAAGAAAAATTTTCTGGGCTGCGATTCGCCAGCGCTGGCAGGGAAATCGCCCGCGAGCCTCGGGGAAGCCTAGGCTGGGCTGGGCATTTTACACTGTGTAGTATGGAGGTCACTCAGTTAGTAGTAGTGGGTAATGCTCACTATGTAATGCACACGGTCCAGATCTTGAACTCTTTCAATCTCAGCCTTTTGCTTTCATCTTGAACATGTTTTCTTTCTTCTTATCCTTCAACAACTTCAACCAATATTCATAGGTTCTCCAAGAGTCTCATCGTTCACTCATAACTCACCACAGCCAACGGTATATACAAACTTCGTCATTCGTATCACACTACGCTGCTGCAATTGGCCCTCCATACAGACAGACTCACCAACCCCACAAAAAAATTTCAAAAAAAAAGATTCATAGCGCTAGAGTACTAGAAACTCCCAACACGAGACAGACAAACTAGAAACATCACCCGTTACCACAACATGTTACATCACAGCAAGCAATCTTTGAGATCCACGTTGAATTATACCACCAGGTATGCCTGTTCAACTGCCATCATCCCTTCAAATTACACATCGAGCCTATTCGTGCTCCCGCCAAGTAGGTCCCACCACATCCAAACTAGACCCAACAATAACCTAAGTAGACACTTCTCCACGTCGAGGTTGACCCTCAAGGAAAAAAAGAATGTGCCAGCAACAACCCCCGAAAAGAAACTGACACTAGGTCAAAAGATTAAAAAGGAAGCTCAACATTACTGGGATGGTACCAAATTGCTTGGTTATGAAATCAAAGTTTCTTCAAAGCTTCTAATGAAAATGTTGGCCGGTTATGAACTAACCAGAAGGGAACAGACACAATTGACAAGAACAGTGACCGATCTGGTTAGACTCATTCCATTCTCGATGTTTGTGTTGGTCCCATTTGCCGAGTTACTCCTACCAGTGGCGTTGAAACTATTCCCAAACATGCTACCATCAACATACGAATCCGAAAAGGATAGAAAGAAGAAGAGTAAGAGCTTGTTGAACACAAGGCAAAAGGCATCCGAGTTCATGCAAAAGACTTTCCAAGAAACTGGTATGAATCTACCAAGAAAATTGAACGAAGAGGACAAGCTACTGTTCATCAACTTCTTCAAGACAATCCATGATGGTTTGAAACCATCCCATGAAGAACTCATCAAAATAGCAAGATGTTTCAAGAACGATCATGTCTTGGACAATCTCTCTAGACCACAACTAATGGCAATGGCAAAATACATGTCCCTAACTCCCTACGGAACAGACGAAATGCTAAGATACATGATCAGGTACAAACTCTTACAGATCATTAAGGACGATAGAGCCATCGACTATGAAGGAGTTGAATCGTTGTCCATTCCAGAACTAAGATCCGCCTGTGCATCGAGAGGTATCAAAGCCATCGATGCTTCACCAGCAAGACTACGTGACGATTTGAAAGTTTGGTTGGATCTAAGGCTAAGACAAAAGATCCCATCCTCGTTACTCATTCTATCCTCAACGTTCACCTATGGTGAACATGCAGACGACATGGAAAGTTACTACGATGCACTTCTAGGAGTGTTAAGCTCCATTCCTGACGAGTTGTACAACGTTGCCAAGTTGGAAATGTTCCAGGATGATGACAAGTTGAAGTTGAACATCTTGAAAGAACAGGACGAGCTGATCAAGGAGGAGAACATGCAGAGCAAAGGTAGCAGCGGTGTCAAGGATGATGTAAAGTTGAACGATTACGAAGAGCAGGAGGACGATTTGAAAGTTGAAGAGAAGCAGGATGTGAAAGAGGAAGAGAAGGAGGATGTGAAAGAGGAAGAGAAGGATTTGTTGGATAAAGAAGAGGAGAAGGATGGACTGAAAAAAGAAGAGACAGAGATTGAGGATCCAAAGGAGGAGGGTGCAGAGAATGATACAAAGATCGAGGAATCGAAGGAGGATGTTACCGAAAAGAGTGAGGATCTTCAGCCACCACCACAAGAGGTGATCTCTTCAGAGTTGAACAATGTCGACGAAGCTGAATCCAAAACCAACAAGAAATGATATTGCAAACTCGGTATTTATCCTTTTTTTATAGATTATTAGTAGCTTCTAACTTAATCAATGGCCATTAAATGTACAACACTACAGTACGAGGGTTAAAATCCAAGAAGATGTATAGTATTATCAACAGCAGAGGGGAGAGAATGGAGGAAGATGAGACAGAGTACTCAAAAACTGAGAGGGGAGGAAAAGTTTGAAAACGTCAAAAAGCAGGACCAGCATGGAGAAACTACAAAGAGAAACACCCAATCAAACAGTAATCACCAAGTATGACAATAACAGTAACGTTTGAATGATGGCTCAGCCTGTAATAAAACCTAACAACCTGAATTTTTTTGATTCAAACAAAACATAAAAACAAAAGAAAAGACAAGAAGTACGCGAGAAGAAGAGGCCCGTAAGGACAACAGTTCCTCTCGTCATGCATAAAAGTTCCCATCCTTTCTACTATCGGAAGCAAGCAAGCTAACAGCGTACACGCTTAATCGAACAAATCGGTAATGGAGGCTGGCATCTCAACGATTTGGGTGGAGTAGAATTGTTCCAACTCCTTCAGCATCTCGTTGTCAGCAGCTGTGATCAAGTTGATGGCAACACCCTTTCTACCAAATCTACCACCTCTACCGATTCTGTGGATGTAGTTCTCCTTGTTTGATGGCAAGTCATAGTTGATGACCAACGAAACCTGTTGGACATCGATACCTCTGGCCAACAAATCGGTTGAGATCAAGATTCTTGAAGAACCGGTTCTGAACTCGTTCATGATGGTGTCTCTGTCCTGTTGGGATAGATCGGAGTGGATGGCGGAAACGGTAAAGTTACCCTCGGTCAACTGTTGGGTCAACTGTTCAACCTTTCTTCTGGTGTTACAGAAGATGACGGCCTGGGTGACAGAGATGGAATCGTACAAGTCACATAGGGTGTCAAACTTGTAGGATTCTTCATCGACATCAATGTAGAACTGCTTGATACCTTCCAAGGTCAATTCGTCCTTCTTGACCAAGATTCTGACTGGGTCTTGCATGAACTTTGTGGTAACTTCCAAAACGTCCTGTGGCATGGTGGCCGAAAGTAGGACAACCTGGGTTGTTGTTGGCAAGAAACGGAAAACGTTGTAGATCTGTTCCTTGAAACCGGATGACAACATCTCATCGGCTTCATCCATGATGAACATCTTGACATCTTCGGTCTTGAAGAAACCTCTTTCAATCATATCGTAAACTCTACCTGGGGTACCAACAACGATTTGAGCACCCTTCTTCAAAGCTTCAATATCTTCGGCAACAGCCTTACCACCAATGGAAGCATGGACGGACAAGTTCAAGTGCATACCAATGGCCAAGACAACCTTTTGGATTTGCAAGGCCAATTCTCTTGTTGGAGCCATGATCAAAGCTTGAGTCTTTTGCAACTTTTCGTCGATTCTTTGCAATGCGGAAATGGTGAAGGTGGCAGTCTTACCGGTACCAGATTGAGCCTGAGCTAGAACATCTCTACCTTCAGTGATTGGTAGGATGGCTCTCTGTTGAATGGCAGAAGGACTTTCGTAACCGTAAGCAAAGATACCTGTTTTTATTGGAATTTCAAGGGGAATGAAAGGTTATTGTTAGTAAATGTACGTTCTTCGAAACAGCAAAAGGTGATCGCAATGGAATTGACGTCGATGGAAGTGACAAAGAGTATTGAACGGTATTCTGTTTCCTTCTACTTGATAGAACACTGAGCAACTCCAGGTTGAAGTACTGTCTCTTGATTCTTCACCCTCTTCCAGAGTTCTCGTGTCTAAAGGGTATCAATCGTGCCATCTAAAGCGTACCACTTTGCAAACAAAGCTTTGGATATGACTTACCTCTTAGGATTTCTGGCTTCAAGTTCAAGTCGTCAAAGGAGTAGACGACGTTGTCATAGTTGGTTTCGATCAAGTTGGAGTCAACTTCTTTAATATCAGACATGATGTATGGTGTTGTTTTATAAGTGACTATAAAAGTATGGCTTTTGAAGTAGAATCAGAACGCTACAGATCACTGGTTTGATTTATTGATATAAAGGGGTAATTTTTATAATTGATTGTCTGTTCGTTACTCTTGCTTGGTCTTTCTCCTTTGGAATGTCTGCAATAGATTTCGCAGAATCAATCAGCAGGCGTTTGCCCTGGAGGGTGCCCTTCACCAGGCAGGAGCTATCTCCACCGGGGAATCCCCGTGGACTATTGCCCCAGCCTGCTTGAAATTTTTCACTCCCTAAAAAAATTTTTTTTTCAAAAAGGAGAAGGGAAGGAAGAGAACGGAAGCCGGGTAAGATCACGTTGTCTAAAAACAACCAAGTGCTATCTCCTCGAAACCATCCTACACCTTTTATCCCCTTTTTCTGAAGGGATAACGCTTTTGTTGGATATCTTTATCATACTAGATAGCCAATTACATAGCTACATTGGTGATACTTCACAGCAAGTAAAAAAAAAAACTAGAACGTTTTTCATTCTTTGATTATATCATCACACAGTTTAAGTCTAATAAAATTATTATTATTATCACTCTGTTTGTTTCGTTTGAAAGTAAAAACTTAAATCAAATTTGGGAAGGTTAGAGAGGGTTAAAAAGTAGAAGCAAGATCAAAATGAGAAATAACAATCTTCCGATTAAAGATAAACTTTAACAATTTAACGGGAGTATGACCAAACGTTCTTCAATAGACCATCTTGTTGAGCAAGTCTGTTCAAGGAGTCATCAGCTTCACCTCTGGATCTGATGTAACCACATAGGGCGTAGGAAGTGTAAGCACCTGGGATGGCCTTTCCTTCTTCGTCAACTTCAGCAACGTTGATTTGGACGGAGGCGTGATCCTTGGCCTTGATGATTCTGTTAGTGGCAGAACACTTTCTTGGAATGTATAATTCAACCTGTTGATAAATGAAGAGAGATTACGTAGATGTTAGTATGCCAGTGTCAATTGAACTATTGATTCATTGTTGATTGAGAACTTTTGATTCATCAGAGCGAAGCGAAGAGCACAGAGAGAAAGATACGCTGTTGTTGACAGCAGGTAAGGGATATCGTATCAGAATAGTGTCGAGCAACTTGGCAGTTTCAAACCTCTGGGATCAGTTGGGTTCTGTTGTATCTACCTTTATACTGGTTCATTGTGTGGAACCATGTATTGACGTATTGAACAGTGTTACTACACCAGTCGTAGAGTGCCAGACTAATCTTCAGGGCATGCAAATACGGTTTTGAGAATTGATGAACGCAAGTCTAAGCTGTATATACAGTTGAGCCAAATTCTTCTATGTGGAAGTGCTGATGTCATTGGTGTTTTGCAGAACTGGTCTAGTAGTCTTCAACTCTTCATGATGATTGTGTAGGCTAGTGTTGTCTCGCTTGGCCTCTAGTTTGAATCGATATCCCTGTGAAAAGCAATCGTGCTTTTGATGATTACGATCTATTTCTCTCTGGTTTCTCTCTCTCTTTGCTTCTTCATAGCTCTTGCTCAACTATGCCTTTGGCAAGCATGGTCTTCACTGTGAAACAGCAGTTCTCAATCTGTGATGATGTGATGATGTGTGGTGGAGCTCACTTACTAATTCACCCTTATCGTTTTCCATTTTGAATATGTATGTTGATCTATGAACTTTTGGATTCAAAAAAGATTTACAGTGACACTCTATAGACACAGTTTGACAGTCTTAAATCAAACACTGTTGTTTTGTAAGAAAGAGCACCCGTCTACCAGACCTACCAGACCTACTCTACAGTACCACCACCACCACCACCAAGAAACGGAAACAGTATAGCAGCATGCCTCAAGGAGAGAGCACTTGGAGCTCACTCATGGATGGATCCACGACCACCTCCAATGGTTGTGCCTCGTGCACTACCTTTGTAAACTTTTCAGTCTTCCATCTCTCAGGCACTGAAAAATTTCAGTCCTGAGCTGCGGTGCTCTCCCCGGTGTGACACTGGGGGACGCGCGCTGTTAGCACGGCGTACAACTACAAAATTTAGCAGTCACAACTGCACAGATTTGGACACTTTGAAAAACTCCCCGTTTATGGAAGCGGGACGTTTTTGAGCGGGAGGAGGGCACTGAAAAGTTTCCGGAGACAGCACCTCTGCACAGCCACAAACAATGCTGGCTTTCCCCGGATTTGATGATAAATGGTAATGATGATGAAGGCAACCTGCCAACATTGACTACAAGGGTACTATTACTCAGCTCAATATAAAATGCCAGAAGTGTCCGTTTGAACTTTCAAAGTTCTTCAAATAAACGTTACAAATCTCTAATATACAATGGGTGCTTCCAACTCTAGCTCTGCAGCCAATCCCATCAAATCAAATATAGCCTTTGCCCAGACGGTTAGAAATGCAATTCCGCCATACACCGTCAACCTCACAAATATCTCCAATCCATACCTCTCTCTCAAGGCAGCACACTCGCTGGTACTTCCTCCACCAAACTTCCCATGTTGAGCATTGGCACGTAGATACTTTCCAAAGATACGGTCATGGATAGGACGGTACAGCTTAGTTAACAGTGGCTTCGATAGAGTCTTCCAAACAACAACAGTAACAACACCAACGATGACTCTCAGTACAGACTTGACAAATCCCAACTGTTCATAGCTGAATGGAATAACACCAGGTTCACTAACAGACTCGACGGCAAACGGAGACTGTACGATTGACCAGAATCCCAACTCTAAACCCATCAGAACTCCAATGAATGCCACACTGTCCTCAAAGCAAGGACAATGATCCAAGGGAACAGGATGGATGTAGACTAGCCCATAAAAGAAGATGAATGTAACAAGTGGAACAAACATTGACTCTGAAAAGAGAAACGAATCCCATATTTCACTCGTTATCCTTCTAAACAGGAAAACCCCACTTCCAATCAAAAATCCAACAACAATATCGACAAATCCATGCATACCACAGTAGATCCTACCAAGGACCAGTGAAAAGTAGTAGAATGCAATACCAAAGATGAGTTTGTAGCTATGACTGATTGAATTCTCATCCCACATCAGAAGGACTTCCCTAAGCAGAATCAAAGAGACACCCGTAGCATTGGCAGTATGCGAGGAGGGACATCCATACTCCTTACTGGTGTAATGGCTCAAGGTTATTCTGTGCAAAGGTGGAGATTTTGGCCTTGGAAGGCACAAGTAGTCCTTTATGAATCCTGTGAAAAATATACCCAATCCTATAACTATCACAAGATCTCTAAAGATCTCAAAATAGCCAAAGTAGGCAGGCATGGGAAGCATCAACACATAGAAAGTATGCGAGCCTAGATTTGCCGTGTAGGGGAAGTATATGTCGAACGGTTTACACTTTGTCAAATGTTGTAGTTTGGCCAAGGTTGGTGTTTCCAACTGGATAAACCTGAGAAGAATCGAACGGATCTTGAATCTGGACGTTGTTGTGTTATGTTGGTAGTACGATGCCGATTTCAAACCTGCATCAAATTCTGAGGTGTTTGATAGTTCATTGTTGTTTTTGGATAGTTGTTCGTCTAGATACTCCGATGATGATGTTGCAGGGTCTTGTGTTGTCAGATGATGTAGTGCCATCCTTGCAGTCGAAGTCACAGAGACGGAGTTCTCCTCGTGAGGAGGTTGGTAGACAAAGCTCATTGATCAGAGATAGTGCGGCACTTCAAGAACCAAACGGAAGTAGGGCAAGAGAACGAATGAAGCTGCCAAAGGGGTGAAAGTGAATTTGCTTCTTATCGGGGGAAAGAAGAACTAAAGCACGGAACTGACCGGTGAACAACAAGAATGGCTCTTTGGGGTTCAGAAAGGTTGAAATGGGTTCCTCAAATTTGAATGCTTGACAAGACTTTACAGTTGGTTAATTGACAGCGATAGCTCATTGTCCCTCCTGATGGTTTATTTTTGATTCTTCGACTGTTGTTTTGAATCAAAGACCAAGAGTTAACTCTCCAATAGAAAGGCAGCCCAATAGAGGCGCGTAGTATTATCGAGGCGGTGCTGTTCCAATTGAGAATTAGGAGCCGCAGTAATACCCACGGCAACAGATCACGGCTGTGTAAAATACTTGGTTCTGTTAACTGGATGGGTTGAAGTCGATTTGATTAACACAGTTTATAAAGGAGTTTGGCTAGCGAGAGAACAGATAAGAGAAGAGGAAATAAAAGCAAAGAAGGGAATGGACACAAAGGATAAGAAGGTGATGCTATGATACAAATTAGAAAACGAGTAAACCAGAGAAAAGTAAACTTGACAACAAATTAACAAATCATTCTTTGAAGAACGTACATATATCGAGCGGGAAAACCTTACACAATCACACAGCACGAACTCTTCTCATAGTGCTCCACATAGGGGGATGAATTGTGAGGAGAGGTACCATCAAGATCATCAATGTCGACATCGGAATGTAGTTGGTGCTGCTGCTGCTGCTGTTGTTGCTGATACCCACTGTTTGTCTGTCTGCTGCTGGATCTAAAATGGCCCTTTTCCGAAGTCTTGCTGAATCTTTTCGACGAACGGTTCTTCACCCTGTGGTTGTTCATGATAACGTTCAAACAGGTATCAAAGACAGTATTCACGTTAAACATCTCCTTTGCTGAACATTGGATGTGTGCCACTGCCCCAATCGAACGAGCAACCCTCAATGCATCTACAGGATCAACCTTATGCTCCAAGATATCTGCTTTCAAGCCAACCAGTATGATTGGAGTGTTTTCGCAAAAGCTAAAGATTTCAAGAGCCCATGCTTCAGGGATATTTTCCAAAGATTCTCTTGAGCCCAGAGAGTATGCCAATATGATCAAGTTTGAATCTTGATAGCTCAACCTTCTCAACCTCTCGTAGTCTTCCTGTCCAGCTGTATCCCATAGATCCATCGTTAGCACCTGTCCGGATCTGGAATCCTTGCAGAATGCCCTATGGTTTTCAAAGATTGTTGGTTCGTATTCGGTGGGGAAGGAGCCTCTCACGTAAGAGGACAACAGTGAGGTCTTACCACATCCCGAATCTCCAACGATGACTGTTTTGAACTGTAGGTTTGGATCGGGAGTAACGACTTCGTTTTGACCTAGAAGGGTGAACGTGGATCCTTGACCGTTCTTGTCTATGTAGTATGTCTGTTGCTGTTGTGAACTCATTGCTGATGAACAAAGGAAGATGTGGAGATTTATCGATGCTTAAGCGAACAGATGAGTGGTATAGAATGGAGTTTTGCTTGACGATTGAAAAAACAGAGAAAGTGAGAGATACATAAACCTTGTTTACGTTTTGTATACACCAGCCCATTCACGTATTGGGATGAAATTGAAATTCTCCAAACAGCATAACTTGGCGTGTGCTATATTTGGAAGAGGCGTGTGTGCGGCTCGGTGATGCGGGCTGTGCAATGCAGCGGTCCGGTCATGCAAGGGATGGTAGAGTTGAAGGGGAGCAGCAGTCTCTTTTCTTTCCGGTTTGTCTTACACGATACAACAGCAGGCTGAAGAGGATGACTTTTCAACTCCATCAATCAGTGCAGCATTGATGACAACGTCAAACACAGAGTTTAGCTGCTGTTTGGTATCGGTAACACTGGAGCACGATTGATGGGCAACCGCTCGCACCAACCTGGCAACCTCTCCTGCTTCCCTAGGAGTAACGACAGCACGATCATCATGACTGTTCACCCTCCCTCTGGTTTTGACAACAGTGCTGGAAGAGTTGTCCAGATGATGATCGTCTTGTAGACCAAGTAGAACCACTGTAACGGTAGAATGGTAAAAGTCAAGATAGTCGGACCAGGTCTCCATCATACCAATCAAAGAATCGTGAGATCTTACAGAGTACGCAAGAACAATAACGTCTGGTTTACCCTTGTCTGGATTACCTTTCGACTCTTTCATGTGAGAGTGAGTACGACCAGAAGAGTGGAACCTTAGACTGTTATGCCACTGAGGTGTATCAGTCTCCGACGTTAACGGTGGTGGTACATGTAGAGTCAACCTTGTTGGTTTGGTGTACTGCTTCATCCTTGAATTTCTTGCTGGAATTGTCTCCTTGATTGGCAGTATAGTTGTTACCCTTGTAAAACTTCCATCCTCGAGGTTGTTCCCATCGTAATTGTCTGTCAATTGCACTTTCCCACCCTCTTTTGATGTTGATGTTGACTTTCGTTGTCCGTCGAGGTATGCAGACACGAGAGAGGTCTTCCCAGTCGAGCGATCGCCAATTATCAAAACGTTCAAGTTTTGAGAACTTGATAACCCGGAAACATCATCACTTGGTTTCCATTTCACATGTTCAATTGCAGGGGACACAAAGTAACCGCTCTCTTCGTTCAGCATTGTCTGTCCATCGTAACTGCTAGCAGCCATTGTGTATGTATATCTATTGATACAGTTTGATTGATTGATTTGATAGACATTTCAGAGAGCAATTGTTCTGTTTCTATCTGGTGGGGAAAACATCCAACCTATTTATGTCTATTGGGAGCAGAGGCCAAGCCACGGCAATAGTGACGGCAGCAAGCACCCAACCACCTCCTCACGAGAAATAAGGCGGTACGAGCACCAACTTTAAGCTTTTCCAAGTGTCTCGAAGAGTGCCACTCATGACTCATGTTACATTTGAAGATGTTTCTCTTGCTGATGTTTCGGAATGGCCGAAAAGGTTTCCTTTTGACAAGATGTGGCAAAATCATAGAAGAGGAGGCCCCTGTGCAGCCAGTGACGGCACCTTGATGCATCTCCAATCATGCTGGCAGTCAGTCACCCAACGGGCAAACCTTGACAATTTGTTGGCTCTGTCGGTAATGTACCCACAATACTATCAGCATGTAGTAATCTTGCCATTCTACAAACGTCACTCAACCACCAATTAAAATGAGCTTTGAAGCGACAACAACAAGTTGATTCATATTTTAACTGTTCAATTATTCCCCATGTTTTTGTTCAGCCGCACAGCCTCAAACCAAACTTGTAAAAAAGTGAAACATAAACGTATTACATAATATCTTACGCGATCACGACAAACGGTCGCTTTGCCTTGTCTCTTTGCTGTTCCTCGCTCGCTCCCCTTCCATAGCATCAATCCCATCCATATCGTGCTGCAGTGATATGACAAGTACAACAATCAACCTTTGTTCCTCCCTATCGTCTGTTTCAAATGATCTCTCGCATCTGATCAATTGAACAATACTTTATCATCTGGTATTTCAGTACGATTCAACAAGCTAAACACCAAGTCGCACCTTTCCTCCTTCCTCAACCGTTGCCCTGCAGAGAAATTAACAAGTATCTCTCCACAGAACCACGCTGAAGCCTCCTACCCATTCTATCATCCAATACTTCACAGATTATACACTGAAAAGACAATTTGACGTCCACAAGATAAACAATCAGTCATTATCTTCCTTCATCCCTTCATTTTCTTTCTTTGACATCGCAGATAAACAGGGCTATCCATCATAATATCTCACACAATGGAAACTTTACAACAAACAACAGCACCTCTCCAACCAAGCATCAGCCATGCTGACTCCACAGAAGCACCAGCAGCGGAAGAACTATTCCCAATTGCATTGTTGATGGATGAACTAAGGCATGACGATGTTGCCAGTAGAGTCCAAGCAATAAGAAGACTAGACACAATAGCAATAGCTCTAGGCCAGGAAAGAACAAGGTCCGAATTGATCCCATTCTTGGAGAGTGTTATACCAGACGATGAAGACGAAGTCATCTCCATTGCAGCCGAAGAACTGGGTAAGTTTGTTCCCTTTGTTGGTGGTCCTGAGCATGCCGTTCTGCTAATACCAGTGTTGGAAAAGATTGCCGCTTGTGAAGAACCAATCGTTAGAGAGAAAGCTGTTGATTCACTGAATGTCATCTGTGGCGCTTTGAACGAGGAACAGATCTCCCATGAGTTCATCCCTCTAATCCAAAGATTGTCAAAGGAAAGATGGTTCTCCTTGCATATCGCCGCCACCGGCTTGTTCAAGAGTGTCATCATTAGGGTTGATTCCGAAACTAGGTTGGACCTATTGAAACTCTACTACGAGTTGATCCAGGACGATTCTCCAATGGTTAGAAAGGCGTCTGCCAACCACTTGCCTGAACTGATAGATCTATTGGCTGCCAGTTTCAACACCCCTGAAACAATCAACGAATTTCATTGGGAATTGGTCACTTCGATGTACGAGTCGTTGGCTAACGATAATCAAGATTCGGTCAAGTTCCTTTCGGTTGACGTTCTCATTGCCATCCTTGCCTTTTTGAAAAAGATCGATGAAAGTTCCCACAATGAGAATCTCTTCAAGAGTCTAATAGCACTCGTTAATGATCCAAGTTGGAGGGTGAGGTACATGGTTGCCGATAGATTCGAAAAGTTGGTTGTGAATTTCAACGATGATAGTTATACCCTCAAGCTTGTTCCTAACTTGATCGCACTAATGAAGGATAACGAGGCAGAGGTGAGAAAGGCCATCTCCAAGCAACTACCTGGCTTCTGCACGTTGGTCAACGAGGCCGACTCCAGCATCGTCTTGAACGAGATTGTTCCCGTTGTTTCACAGTTGAGCATGGATGAATCCGAAACCGTCAGAAGTGCACTTGCTAGCGAAGTTACAGGTTTGGCTCCAATCTTGGGTAAAGAAGCCACCATTGAACATCTGTTGCCTGTCTTTGTCGAAATGTTAAAGGATGAGTTTAGTGAGGTTAGACTCAACATCATCTCAAACTTACAACTTGTCAACGAGGTCATTGGTATCCAACTCCTATCGGAATCGTTGTTGCCTGCCATCACTGCATTGGCTAACGATAAGCTATGGAGAGTCAGACTAGCCATCATTGAACAGATCCCATTGCTCGCCGAACAGCTAGGCGTTGCATTCTTTGATGAAGCATTGGGACAGTTATGCATGGAATGGCTATGGGATCCTGTCTATTCGATCAGAGAAGCTGCTGTCCTGAACTTGCAAAAATTGACCAAGTTTTTCGGTGAAGAATGGTGCAAGCTTGAACTTATCAAGAGAGTCGAGTTGAAGAAACAGTCAAAAGAGTTTGACAACTTCATCTGTAGAATTACCTGCTTGTTTGCATTGACCAAGCTTATCCCAGTGTTGTCTTCCGATGCCATTGCAAATGACATATATCCATTCATTGACGAGTTAAAGGAGGATCAGGTTCCAAACATTAGATTCAACGTTGCCAAGTCTTTACTTTTGATCACCGAAAATTTATACAAGGATCATAGAGATCTAGTTGTTGATATGATCAAACCATCTTTGGAAAAGATGTGTTCTGATGAGGATGTTGATGTCAGATACTACGCCGAGGATGGTTTGAAAGGGTTGGAGGCATTAGTTGCCGGTAACTGATTTACACCCCTGCCTCCTCGTTTTCATGTTTTTTCTTCCTCTCCTTTGGTTCCCTCTCATCCCTTTTCATGTTCTGTTTATCTTCATAATTAATTGTTTTGAGTTTTGTTTCTTATTTGCTGTAGTGCCGAACAACTTAGCATTGTTAGTTTTTTTTTTTTCTTCTCTTACGTTTGCTTTTCATCGTCTCATCTGCCATTATTTCATTCCTCTCTACTTTCTGTCTATCTTTATAATCGTTTCTTGATTAAACAACTTATGCCTACTAGAGATAATCGTTGTAGTGTTTCTAATATTCGGTTGGCTTCTTTGATATAGATTATAAATTGTCTAAATGGAAAAAACACACGGAAGGCTGGAAAAAACACAGGTATATAAATGTATATAGTTCGAGGGATATCGCGGAAGCAGGAGTTGGAAAATTCACTCTCTTCTGGTACCCTTGATGATAATAGGAATGGTACCGGCAGTTGGAATGGCAAACCTTCTATGGTTCAAAGCAGTAATCAACGCTCTAATCTCACCAGCATGGGAAGTACAGTTGACAAAGACGTCATCCTGGTAACCTTCAAACAAATCTTGCAAGAACTGGTTGGCTCTACAACTCTGTTCGCTCAATGTTTCTCTCCAGTCATCCTTATAAAGGGCATCATCCGAGGCAAAACCATCCTCGAATGTGAAACCGTAACCGCTCAACCTTTGCTCGATGATGCTTCTTGATGATCTCTTATCGCACAAATGTTCACCAATGGTCTCTCTAAGATCCTCCTTGATGATAGGATGAGCACGAGCAGTTGAAAGAAGTTGACTTTCATCCTCGCCGTCTTTACAGACGGCGATTCCATCCCAGGTTCTAATTAGGGTAGTTGCAGATCTGGTAAATGGAGAACTGAAGAATCTTGTTGGAACGGGACATCCCAACTCTAGTATCTGTCTCTTCCATTCTGCATTGAGCGCACTAGCCTGATCTTCACCGAGTTGAGTCAAATATGGATCTGGACCCCAAACTATCGTTTCACCAGATTCCAAAGTTGTACCACTTAGATGGGAGTAATGATCGTTCCACTTTTGTAGTCCAAAAATTTGAACTGCTTTATTGTGGTATCCCTGACCATGCCTTGCACAAATAAGCAGCTTGTACTGCTCGTTCGAAGAGGCAGCTTTATTCAGGCTCTCGAGTTTATCAACTAAATCTTGCCAGGATGGAAGAGCCAGACCAAAGTTTGACTCTAGTAGATTGAACTTTGAATCGTCCGTATTTGGATCGGACTGTTGGAAGAAACCTTGAACAACCTCAAATTTCCACGGTCTCTTGTAAGAGTTTGTCTGAGGGTCTTTTTCAGCTTCGAGCTTTGAGATCAGCTCCTTGTATACTATTTCTTGTTCGATGTTGGAATGAGCATCTTCAACATCGCAGTCGTTTACCTGGATGAGATGTGACATGGCAAGCGTTTGTATTCTGTAAAGTTTTTTAGCTTGAAAGTAGCCTTGAATAGTTTAAACCTTTGTCTTTCCAAAACAACCCAGGCCAATGTAGTTGAGTTCTGTTGAGTTCTGTTCGGATCCATCTGTTCAAAGACTCACAACAGTAATTTTTCAGACCACCCTTCCATGATTGTTGACAACTCACAACACGGCTGTGCGTGTATTAGTCAATAGGGAAGCAGCCGGACTTTCCATATTTCTCCGGCGACTTCGTCTCAGCGTCGATCGACTCTAGCTGCCATTGCAAATAAACGTGCCTTTTATGACTAGAGAGAGACAATCAAATGCGGCAAAACGTAAACAGTGCCAATTTGTACGAGGCAAAGCAGAAAGGGAAGACAAGCCGGCCTCTTTTACTCAAATCAACATCAACAACAACAAGGAGATTAAGAAGAGAGGAAGATTGTGTGAGGCAAAGACGAAGATACATTTCTGCTTGTTAATCACAATCCAATTAATAATTGACATTAACTCGCCCCATTTTCATAATCAGCACCTCCACAAGATTTCTTTCATTGTGAACACATATTGTATCAACCTTCATAAGATATCATCGTTTCAGTCGTTTCCAAATTCCTGCTGACAACATATCAACCGTCCCTTAAACACAGAATTTTATCTCATAGACCATCCTGCAATGTCGTTTTTACAAACTCATTTCAACACTTCAAATATACCTACCATCAGGTCCACGAGAGGTTTTAGGAGGAATCCGGATAGTGCTCCAACCTCCCCTGTTACGAAACAACAGCAACAGTTTCAGTCTCAACAGGTACAGAATGGCCCATCGCAAGTTCAGTACCAACAACAGATGCAACAGCAACAGCAGATGCAACAACAACAACAACAGCAGCAACAGCAACAGCAACAAGTAACAAACCACAAGGATATACGTAACTATGCCGAACAAACCCTCGGATCTGGCTCAGCGCTCGCACAAGCAGTGAAATTACCAAAGGATGAAGATGTGAACGAATGGTTAGCAGTGCACGTGGTTGACTTTTACAACCAGATCAATATGCTCTACGGAACGATAACCGAGTTCTGCTCGCCTACAACCTGTCCTAGAATGATAGCGACACAAGAGTACGAATACCTATGGCAAGACCCAATGAACAGAAGCAGCAAACAGCCAACGTCGATGTCTGCTCCTGGATACGTCGAGGCATTGATGGTTTGGATTCAAGGATTCTTGGATGACGATAGTGTCTTTCCTACGAAGATGGGTGTTCCGTTTCCCAAACAATTCCCAGCATTGATCAAGACTATAATGAAGAGACTGTTCAGAGTCTATGCACATATGTATTGCCATCATTTCGACGAGATCAATGAGTTGGGTCTACAGACACATCTAAATACTTCCTTGAAGCATTTTGTGCTCTTTGGTAAGGAATTCCAACTATTATCAACGAAAGACTACGGTCCTTTGGACGAATTGGTCGTCAAGATGTTGGAGGATAACAATAAGATTAAGGTTTGATCTAATAGGATTGGGGTTGCTGAGTGAATATGATATGGCTGCAGACCTGTCTTAGTTCTGCCTGGTGTTTTTTCTTTTTTTCCTCTTCTTTTCATGTTTTTTGTCTGTTACCTTCCATGTTCTCGCGTTTTATTTTCTATCATTCTAGTGGGTGTTTTCATATCTTTTACCTCTATCTCAATATACACACCTTGCCCCTCTGGTTATGCTTTTACTTGCTAATTGAAGCGTATAAAGCCAAATGTATAAATACAACTGCTACGCGCCGCTGGCGCCGGTCTGTATTTTTCAATGTTTATACGCCGCACATTGAAGAATGCGATCCCGAACTATACTCATGGCAAACGTTTACAAGATTAAGATCATTACTGATAAAGATTTCGTTCCATTGATAGAGTATAGCTGAATAGTAACACTTGTGGAGGACCAACAATACCTTTACATCATGGTAAGTAAGCACAGCTGAAGCTTTCTTAAAAACATTAAATGTTTTCTCAATACTAACCTCTTTTCAACTTTACAAAGCCACCAAGGAAAAAATCATCTAATCTATCGAATTCGAATGCTTTCAATCCACTGTTCACCAATAATGGAAAATTCAACATTCCACAGCCTTTGTTGGACACATTACTAGACTCATTTACTCAGTTTTGCGAGGACAAGCAAACGGAAGATCTATTCTTATCAGACCTGCCAAGTTTTCTACATGACTATCTCAAAATTTCCCCAAAACTGTTGGAGTTCATCCAATGGGACAAGTTTGTCTTGGATGGTACAGACAATGTGGTTGATTTCGAGAAATATCTCCAGTTGGGAAGTCTCTACATCTCATTGAACGAAAACGTGGACACTATAGATATGTACTGGCGGTTGCTCATCGACAATCTTAACATGCTAGATGATAACCAGCCAGTAGGCACGAAGGAGGCGAGTAACAGCAAGAAGAACAAGAAGGGCAACACAAACGAAAAGACTAGGATATATATGGACGACTTGGACAGGCTCGTAAAGAGCAACTTGAATGACGGCACTCCTGCTGAGATTTTAATGGACATGCTTAACGTTAACGATAGTGGCAAACTCTACGTTGATTATTACGAGTTTGCTTTGATTTTGGGAAGGATAGGAGAGTTGAGGGAGATAACTCAAACATCTACGTGATTCTAGAGAATGAGACGTTTTGCTTGTAACGATGTTGAACTAGTAACGAATGGACTAATGCGGTCAAGGACAAGCTTTGAAGTAGGCTACTCAAATTTAATATTTTAAACCTTTCTAATCATCAACAGATATAAGGATAGGGGGAAAAATACATAATATGAGAAAGAGACACATGCATGTAGTGGCTTGAAATGAAAGAGCTAGCAGCACACTTTGCCAAATAGAAAACCGGAGAGCAAGAATTAAATGATATGCTTGGATCTGAAGTAGTTTCTAAGGTAATGAACCTGCCATAGACCAACACTGACTAGGACTAGAATGATGAAAACCGAAAAATCTCTGACTCTTCTATTTGTGGACTCATTGGTATCCCTCAATCTTTGTTCTCTTCTGACCAAGTAGTCTAGCTCACCAGACACCTCGTCAATCATTTCTTCGATCTTTCTGTATTGAACCTCCGATGGCTTCAATTTCTCAGTGGCCTGGATCATGTTCCAATCTCTGGCAGCAGCACCAGCCTCCACTTCCAATTCGACCGATCTTGACATTTGACCGTCCCTATAGCCATTGATCAATTGGTTCTCAAAGCAAACGTCAAAGGATGAAGATGAATGTGCGGTAAAGGCAACCTTCAAAGAACCAGCAATGTCTCTCTGCTTACGGTACTCGTTACCTTCAACATCAGAGATTCTCAAGGTGAGGACTTGTCCGTCACCAACGTGACCGTCCGTGTTGATCGTGACGACGACCAATTGGCCATCGGTGACGAATTCCCTAACACATTTAGGTGGTGGGTTGTGCATTGCTGCAGGAACCTCCATCCTTAATGCCTGTGCCAGGTTCAACGTTAGAAGGATGGATATTAGAATGGATGCTAAGAAGGATCTCATGTTGAATGTCCTTTAATCTTGATGTGTGTGCGTATGTATGGGGGAAGGTGAAGGATGCGAATGACAAATGGACAACGTCGATCTATTGATGTTATGATCTAGCTCGATACTCTTAGTGATGATGCAGATGACTCACAAAACTGTCGAATGCGTATGTACTTGTATGGTGATTCGGTACCGGTGTCAATCGTAACCTATCTCTTGGGTTTTACAGAGTTTTTGGTTTAGTTGGTAGTGATGTTGATGGCAGTTGAAGACTTACACCCACTCAGGTAAACACCTTGTGGTCAATCACCCACCCATTGGTGTGTGCCCAGAGTTGAAAAATACACACGCGACTCGAGGGAGTTGCTCGCTCTAGCGGTGGCTACGTGTACTCTTTCTTGCTGCGCGTGAGCGTACAGTGATGGCCAGTGTGACTTAGTTAACAGTTCGATGATGATGATACGATACATATACAACAATTACAATGACAAGGGAGCAACAAATAGAAACAGAGCAAAATATAGAGAGAAAGAGAGATAAAAAAATATACACATAAGAAACGGAACGGAGAGTTATAGAAAGAATAAGTCAAAGATTGGCTCTCTACTCTCCTCAAGATAAGGATTGCAGATAGATAGTGGTAGGAAAAGTACCACCGCAAAGCGATCAAACAATCAAACGATCAGGCATCGTCACTCCCCTTGGCAGGAGTAGGGGCATCCCAATCTCCAGTCATCGGAGTGGCACCCCAGTCACTTGTTGGATGATCTCTCTCAATCGTAGCAGCATCGTCAGGAGCCCAGGCAGATTTTCCACCAGTACTTGCACCACCATATTCTGACCTTCCACCGTTTGCGTCACCACTCGAAGAACCCCATGCGGATCTGGAACCATCAGATGATCCATGGGAACCCCACGATGGAGTCTTTGCACCGCCGCCCCACGATGGAGTCTTTCCACCAGCATTCCATGAAGGTGTCTTACCTCCAGCATTCCATGAAGGTGTCTTACCTCCAGCATTCCAAGATGGAGTCTTACCACTGGCTGAACCCCAAGCTGGAGTTTTGCTTCCTCCCGATGGGGCACCTCCACCAGAGGACCAAGCTGGAGTCTTTCCTCCACTGCCACCGGAAGACCACGCAGGCGTCTTACCACCTTCGTGTGATTCTGATGAGTGTGCCGGCGTAAATCCTGAGCCTCCTCTAGGAGTAGAATTGCTGAAGGACGGAGCACCTCCTCTTGCCGAATAACCTCCAAATCCAGAGCCTCCACCCGGACCACCATTTCTTCTTCCTGCTCCTCCTCTTGAGGTTTCGAGGAACTGTTCGTATGGTATGAAGTTTCCGGGTCTAAATTCAAATAATAGATCAGACTTGCTGATCGGGATGATCTTGGCAGGGTTATGCATCTCCACTCTTGCAACTTCACCATTTGCATCCTTGATAATACCCTTCTTACCCTTGTATGGACCTTTTCTAACGCTGACGTGCTGACTTAACGTCATGTCCCTACCACCAAACTTCGCACTGGCAATTGGTGCCGTTGGAGGAGGCATCAACCTATCAGGATTCATCTTGTTCAAGTCTGGAGCTTTAAACGTGGACAAGATAGAACCCTTGTTGGAAACTGTTTGCACGTTGGTAGAGCTAACGACAAAAATACCCGTGTTTTCAGCGACAACTTTGGATTTGAGGAAAAGGTATGACCTGTAAATATGGAGGATATTACCTTGTCTTCTCTCTCCGCTACTCTCCTTAACAACATCGCCAACTTTGATCTCCAGTCCATTCTTATCGGTTGTCTTTTCTGTCATTCTGTTGATTTCCACCGTCGATTGGATGGACTTTGGCTCCACCTGCAAAACTCTACCATCTGTGCACAACACAGTGAAGATCTCCTTTTCGGCTTTGATTATGATACCAACAACCTGGGAATTTAACTGAACCATTTGGTGTAGTTCGAACCTACCAATCTGGGAGGAAGTAGTTGAAGAATCTGTAGATTTCTCCAAGTAGTTTGGGAAAACTGTGATGTCCTTCTTTGTTTGGTCTGAAAGTAGCGTCACTTGGTTATCCTCAATCTTAACAATCAAACCACTCTCATCGGAATGCACACCGTAGATAACGGTAACATGATCACCGGGCAAAAACACCTTCCTCAAGGTTGAAGTTGGAACTTCCACAATGGAGTTGTTAACCTCTGTATCTTCGTTACCTTCCAGTATCACTCTGGCAATGGTTGCCTCAGGGGCAGATATGACTTTACCCTTCATCTTGGCCTGTTCACCACTCACTATTTCGACTCTGTCGTCAGGCTGGAACTTTATCGACTTGTCGGATGTATCCTTCAACGACGATGCAATGGATTGTAGATCAATACCTTCCGAGCCACTTCCTGAGTTGAACAAGGTCAACTCGTGCAAGGTTGGCTTGATGTTTTTTGTATCAATCTGCTGAATCTTGATATCCTTGTACAAGAAACCGTCGATGTACTCCTCGGTCCTGTAGATGAAGTAGCCTCTGTCCCTCTTGGCACCGGTGAGATGTTCAGGGTCGTACTGGCTTGCCTCAATTTCTGAGAACAATCTTTGAGGAGGTCTAAACTTGGAGTTGAAAGCGGGACCTCTTCTCTTCGTTGTGGTTTCACCCGTTGACGAATCAAACACGGTCTGCGTCGACGACTTTCCATAGTCCAACCTTGGGACAAGTTTGACCCTCACTTCAAGATCGTTCTCAGCCAAGTTGTCAACGATACCTAGATCGCCCTTGTACTTACCCGTCTTGATTCTGACGTAGGCACCCGGTTGCAACTGAATTTCGTTCGACTTACCTGGTCTCAATAGATCAGGGTATTCTTCAATTGGAACCAATATCTTGTTGGTAGAGTAAACACCGGGTATACCTTCAACAATGTTATTGACAGAATCCATCCTTCTAGCTTCGACGTAAACGTAACCCAAGAAACTGTCTCTTTGAAAGGCACTGTAAACATCTGGGACTTTCTTGTTCATCATTCTTGCATACAACTGCTTGACAACCTCCTTTTCAATACCGTTTCTGACCCTGACACCCCAGATGAGTGGGTCATCAACGGACGGAAGTAGTAAACGCTGGGAGACGTTACTTGTGGAACCCATGAACCTTTGAGAAGACGAACGTCCATAACGAGCCTTGAACTGGTCAGCTAAAGCCTGAGCATCTTGTTCGTCCAGCTTTTCTCTTGATCTGTCCAATTTTCTGTGCAGTCTATCGCTGGTGGTACCCACTTCTTCTTCATGGGTATGGTCGTCGGCTAGGAATTCTCTCTGTAGCAATTCCGCCTCTTCGTCGTCTTCTTCTTCTTCATCGTCGTCATCAACTTCAGCTTCCACATCTAAGAACTGGTTGCCTCTTCTCTTCTTTCTTTGTCTGACGCCATCGTCTTCATCCTCTTCGTCGTCATCGTCATCTTCATCATCGTCCTCGTCTTCAACTTCTTCTTCATTTTCTTCGTTGTCGTTCGGTTTTGTTGATATAACCTTCTTCGAAGAGGCGTCGCCGCCGGCGGCGGAAGGTTGATTTTGTGAAGAAGATTCTGAATCAAATACTTCTGAATCTCCTTCAACCTTGAGCTCGAGCTCGTCTTCTTTCTTGATCTGGCTCATGAAATTAAGTGCTCGTTTAGTTTGTTAAATATTGAATGCTTGTGCTTGTGCTAACTATTGATGACTTTGTTTTTATTTCAATGCTTGCTGTTGTCTCTTTTCAACTGCTAGAGATATAGAACCTATCCACTGTTAGCACACTATTCGATGATGAATGAATGGGTGAGTAAAAGGCAAAGGAAACTTTGAGACTGACTAAATTATACAGGAAGAGTGTCTAATGTTGCAACGTAAATGACATGAGGGTGCGTAAGTAATGGCCACTTAACTAAATGCTATTAACTCATACCTAGAAGAGTAGAGCGGTAATAATGGAGATGGGTGATGTGTTGATTGTGGTAAGGAAGAAGAAATTGATTGAAGGTGAACAAAGTACGGTATGCCTCAGGCTCGCTACTACTACTACTACTGTACGCTGCGAGAAAAGGTTGTTGATCGGTCGGTGGTGGTGATGGTGAATTTGCACAGGCGAGTATTGAGGACTTTCCTCTCGCCATGTTTATTTCCAATTTAATGGCAACTTGAGAACCACATCTATATTTTGTCTAGGCTATATGAATTGTTTTATCGTTTGTCTGTTTAAAAAACATCTGAAATCATTGAAGTCAAACACATATACACTTGGTTTGACTGTTCAAGAGACATGCTATGTATACGAGCATCGTCACTTTCATCAGTTGTATATTTTTTTACGACAGCCAATTGTGGCAGTCCAGTCGTTTTTGTTAACAGGAATCCAATATATATGTATATATATATATATTATTCTATCATCTTTAACCAATATGTACAAGTCATTAATCCGTATGAGCCCATCAAACTGTCCTTATATGTAGTAGCCAGTCTTCAAATGGAGAGAGACACTCCACTATGGATCTTATCTCTTCTTCATCCAGTTGAAGGCACCCCTTGTAAAATCTAAAGGTTTCGGCTGTTCACCTTTCCTCTTTCTTGATTCTGTAAATAGCACATGTCTCTGCACAACAGGATCGTACCTGATCTGCTTCAACTCTTTGGTACCTCTAGCCACCACAAATGACTTTTGAAAGCCCGTCTTTGCACTTGAAACTAAGTGAATTATTGTTGTTCTTGCCTTAGCCTCTATAGATAATCAGTTTTGTGTTGTTAGTACAAAATCTAGTCTGTGTTGATTGTTTCTGTTTGCTCTTCCCTTCAATGAGAGAGGGAGACTATGTTTCAACAGTAATCAGAACGCAGTGCACCATGATACTTGATACTTACTAGCCATTTTATTGAAAGATGATATTCACCGTTGATTAACTTGTTTTATTTCAGAGAAACAGACAGAATGTAGCGAGCATTTAACTTAGATGTGAACCATTTGGTAAGTTCAGCCAAGTAGACACTTATTGGTTATCAACCACCAACGGTGCTCGAAATATTTCACTGCTCAGCTAGGAGAGTCCGACTCCACTTATGCACCTCAACATCCGTGCACCGGCACAAAATACGTACAGGGAGGGAGAAGCTTAAGACATACCCCCAGCTTTTGTAAGGAGTTGAAGAGAAGGACCGAGAACCTCCTTCTTTTATCCTAATATTCTTTCCTTTCTTCCTCATAGCTAACACTCGACGGATCGCAACTAGAGAAACTTGCACGAGACCACTCAATTGCATCAGGCGGCATCTCTCTGGCAGGCAGGCTATCATTTACCACGCTCATCACACCATGTTTAAGTTGGAGGATCTGAATCCTCTTTTCCAACCTTCCTTTTTGACAGGTTCGACGCCGACGAACCAACTTGACGGATCACAACAACAACATCATCATCACCAGAGCCAATACCAACAGCAGCAACAACAACAGCAACAACAACAGCAACATGAGAAGTACTATTTCCTGGATGAGAGGAATCCGACGTTGACAAACTACTACAAGTTTGCCACGGTTAGCAAGATCAACTGTTACCTCTATCAATTCCAAGAGAATTCTCCACAAACATCATCAACGCCTTCCTCTGGCTCCGAGCAGCGGAATGATTTAAAGAATAGCAAGGACGCAGCTTCTTCATCGATCCAAAATCAGCATACCCTAACGCATAATCAGGAAGACAGATCCCCTCTACATCAGATCCATACATGCGATACTACTCTGAAGGCTAAACTTTTGGCCGATTATGGTATCAAGGACATCATAACCCTAGTTGCAAAGAAAGAGATCTGTGTTTTTCAATTGGAAACAGATGACTCAGAAAATCTCAGCGATGTGGGGTTTAATCAGTTGAAAGATGCAATCGACAACATAATAAATGAAGGCAATATTGGTTTGAAACTTGTCTCGGCCAGCAGGTTTGATGCCGGGACGGTATTCAAACAACAACAACAGCATCAGCAACAGCAACAGCAATCACAACACCAACAACTACCTACAAAGCCAATCGGAATCATTTATGTGAGCTTTTTACGAGCGGTGAAAAAGTACATCATGTGGAAGTTGACCGAGAACCATAAACTTCATGATTACTCAGTCGAGATCCTTCCGTTTGGAACCCAATTAATAACATCGCCAGCCTATCAAAATCCCGTTGAAGAAGATACCGCTAACCTCACGAACAGATCTAACACGGGCTCAAATGGTACATCTACAAAACATTCGATCGAGTACGGACCGTACTCGGTGCTTAAGTTGAATCCTTCTTTGAACATGAAGAATGATGTCATGGTGAATATCTCTACTTCAAAATCCTTGCCACTGTACAGATTATCCACATTTTTGAAGCTAGATTCGTTTTTCGACAGAAAAGACTTTGTGATATATCTCTGTCCTTCCGGTGTGCGTTGTGCATGTGCAATAAAGAACTCAATGTCACTGTCAATAACTGACGAGGCACCTGTCAATTATGAGAGGTTGATTAAACTGCTAAAAGAGCATCAGAACATAGCCTTGCCATTCAACAACGATAATTCCTTTAGGCAGGTAAGCACTAAATGGATCAAATTGATACCAAACTTGAATCACATGAATGGGCTAACGCCAAACATATCAAACTTCTTGGATTCCTTCATACCCAACACCAAGTACATCATGTGGCCAGTCGAGCTATGCTTCATACAATTTTCCTCGGATGTGGACGTTGCTGCCATGCTGAACGCTACCGCTTTATCAGCACGATCTGGAGCCGTGTCCAAGACTGCTGAGGCGAGAGTGAAGACGCCCTCTGCCTCCCCTGCATACTCCTCCAAACCTGCTTCCACAGCACCAACATCAGTATCCCCCACTGATCAAGAAGACGAGATGGAGATTGACAACCCACTGAGCATTATTGAAGACCTGATTGAGTTATGCGAGGAGTTAGACTTGGAGAAGTCAAAGCTTGAAAAGGAGTTAGAAGATAAACGACTGCAGCATATTGACAGCACAATTGAACATGTGAGTCATCCACAAAGTGAACAGCAGAGTCATGAGAACATTCTAGAGGAGAAACCTGCAGATTCAAGCACGGGCGATTGGCTGGAGGATACCCCCTTCGCAAATTTATCAAAGAACGACAATCCGCAACAGGAAATAACACTCAATACACCTCCAGAGTTCACATCTGGTAATATCGCTACCGATCAGTTGATGGAAGGGGAAGAAGGTGGACCATCAATCCCAAAAATAAAGGAGCCAGAGAACAGCATTGAAGAAAACATTGAGGAACAAAACGATGATGACTGGGATGAATTATTTGGGGACGATAGCGACAAAGCCGATGGCGAGGGTGAGTCTGACAGTGACGAGGTGGAGGTGACAGGCGAAAAGGCCATTGCTGGTGATACCAGTATTGCAAACTTACACAATGCTAGTGAGGGTACGGGTTCCACGAAGGTCAGTTCAGTGGCTACAGCAGAGCCAGAAGATACTTCAATCAGGGACGAAAATTCAGCACTGTCGGGCTCAGGTGCATCGACCTCAAAGGAACTGACCCCGTCTTCCACTATGTTACAAGCTCCAGGTCCAGCAACCTCGCTATACGAGGATCCTGGTGCTCCATCTCCTATCCCCTTCCAAATTTTTGCCTCCATCAGCCCAGAATCACAAAATCAGTCTAACGTGACCATTAATAACGCATTGGAAACTCCAAAAGACACAAGAAAGTCGATATTTGCTCCACTCAATTTCAATCCTTTGATTGAAAAGGATATTGACAGCAAATACTCTAATGGAGGAAAGTTTTTTGTCAAGGGTAACTCTGCCACCCCCACAATGGAATCGCCGGGTTTAGGTGCCGCCAAGATTACGGAGTCGATTTGTGGTACGACCACTCCAACCTTTTGGAGAACCAGCATAGCAGGGAAAAGAAAGTTTGACGATAGTAATCCTCGTAGTGGTGAACCATTTTCATCTGAGAGTGATGATGATGATTTCAGCGATGATTATGGGAATAATAGGGACGAAGATGATGATGAGGACGAGGATGATGATGATGTACGCAGTGTCAATGAGGATGATGAAGATGGCGAATTTGCAAACAGTGACAAGGATGTGGATAGTCTGACTTTGGATAGACAATCCTACGACACCTCAGCACTGGGTCTAGGCGTCATAATAAACGGAAGCCAGGGCCTCAGTGGACCACTCTCTGCTGCTGGAAGTACGACGACAAACAGTGGGCTTCTGTCAGCATCGGCACTATCAATGACCCCCACCATTTCTTCAGCTGTTTTGAATCCATTACCATTGTCCTCCTCTCCAATCACAACTTCAACTACAATGAACTCCAATGAAATTCAAAACTGGCTGTTCTGGATATTGAGAGGTCCTCCGACGTGCACCATACCGACTCGCTTTTTGTCAAAGACGAACCCCAAAATTTCCAGGCTGAAGATCTCCTCGATCTTACCTGTGTTACAAGAATTGGTTTTGTTTTCACCCTTTGACTCTCAACAGAAGGACTCCAGCCCAGTGGCATGGAGTCAAGAGTCACCTACAATGCTAGATAACAATGTGGAGTCTGTCTTGGGTAAAGTTTTTCCTGGTCTAAGCAAGATGAAGCTATATGAATTGTTGGAGAGTAACAAGTCTTTGGAGACATGCAAGCCTTTTGAATGTCTTTTCCACACATCCATAGAGTCTTCTGACGTGAAGAGCAAACGAGAAGAGGATGACGATCCAACATATGTCGATTCAGAGCAGAAACAGCAACAAGGGGAGTTGTCTCGAGATGATGATTCGTCTCAGCAACAGTCACAATCACAATCACAACAGCCAACTCCTATGGCTGATACACACCAACGTGCATTATCTCAGGTTCAGCTCAAGTTTGAGTTTGACGATCCAAGCTTTGCCACAACGTCACCCTTGATGACCATCAATTCCACCCAGCCCGAAATGGACTC
The DNA here is from genome assembly GCA_030569615.1 of Ogataea rishiriensis. Taxonomy (NCBI): domain Eukaryota; kingdom Fungi; phylum Ascomycota; class Pichiomycetes; order Pichiales; family Pichiaceae; genus Ogataea; species Ogataea rishiriensis. The sequence continues at coordinate 91,609 of JAJMLH010000012.1, read as the reverse complement.
GGTCGGCCCCTCTGCTGTGTCAGCTGTTGGGGCCAGCACTACGAACAACAACAACAATAGCTTAAGACTGACACATGTTCCAATGAACAAGAGTGGTGGAGGATCATTGACGAATAGAACCATTGCTGAAACTGTTTCATCAAACGCACTATTCAGATTACCTACAACTGTCATCAAATCCAAAAGATTAGGGCAAGAGATCAAGATCAATCAAGCAAGTTTGGACTTTTGGAAAATACTCAATTTGGAACCCTTGAAGAGTGGAAAGAACTTCAGAGTGATTTTTATCACTCCAAAGTACTTTGATTACTTCACGGAGAAATCACGCGATCTTCTCTCATCCATCAAAGACAGTTACAAAAGCTGCAAATTGGGTGTCATAAGTGAGATTCAGGTCCATGATGGAGATACGAACGTTAATGGCTTGATTGAAGTTGACGCCAGAAACGAATCCGAATTTTGGAAAAATGCAAGCATCAAACTGGAAGGGTTAGTCAATCAATTACAGTCAGAATACCTTGATGGCAGCCAGACAAGCAAGGTTCCTATTTTGATCCTGTTTGGAACTCCATTCACTGAGTTGGGGTCAATGTTGGAAATGAGCTCTGTCATAGCCCAATTCAACGCAGCTTTATCTGAAAAAGTTGTGGTACAGGAGAAGGTGACTGTTGAAGAGGACAAAAGGAAGAAGAAGAGAAAGTCTGTCGTTCAAAACAAGATTACAGTTTCCATTCCAGTCTTCCATAAAGCTATCCCTACAGATTTCTACTTCAACATAAACGGAAATTTTGCAGTTTATTCCAACCAACAAATCATGGACTTGGCTCTAAATCTCTACAACCTTTGCCCGAATAACGGGGACTCTTTGGCAGAGAGTGGGCATTTTTCGGGTGGATCAACCAGTACAAGAAAAGCCCTTGTGCGTCCGTTCAAAGATAGGGATTCATTCTTTACTGTTTCGAAAGACATTCCAAAAAAGGTCTTCTTCATGCTGACAAAGACACCGATAGCCAAAAACTTGATCAATGATGAGTTATTCTTGCACGTTTGCTATGAAAGGTCCATAGATAAGAATTGGTGTGTCGCAAGTTGGACTGACCAATATGGCTCCATCAATTATGTTAGATCGTGGCACATCAGCACTGATTCTCAGTCGTTCAAGAGTTTTGAGGATGTTTCGAACGAGATCATGGAGATCACCGTCGATTATACCAGCTGTCACAATGGCAAGTCCTATGTGATTTTGACAAGGCTGAACAACATGATTCCGGATGATGAATTAACTGAATGGAAACGGTTATCAATGAAAAACAATAAGCTTACTTTGATCGTGTTGACTGTGGAACTGAAATCATCAACCTTGATTTTGTCAAACCAGAATGTTGAGGGTGACAATGGCAATGCCAACCAAGGATCATTTTCTAGCCTATCCAATTCAGCTTTATCAGGAAAGAAGGATGACACAAAGGAGTTTTATTCGTCGAGATACAGTATTAACTCGAACAATTCACAGATGGCGACCCCTGGAAATTTCAATAACAATAACAGCACTGGCTTAATGGCCAATACATATCCTGGTGCATCCTTACAACCTGGTAGTATCCAGACGAGGATGGAGTCTCCAGAGATGAACAACACAATGCAGACACCATCCTACGATCTGATTACCTCACCGATAGATCAGCATATTCATTCCAGCCATCAAAACCATACACATCATACAACATACCTTTCCACTAATCCCGTGTACCCTCTCCAACATGATTTCAACAATCCTCATAATCAAATGTTGGTTGATGTCACGGGAGAGGCACATGGGATAATCCTAGAGATCTCGCAACCTTTGTCCAATCAACCCATCAGAATGCCACTAAGAACAGGGTTCCTTGTTTCCAGCAATCTATCCGATTCCTTGGAGATCAACTTGTTGTCATGCCAGGCTGGAATCAACTCCATTGAGTTGTTGAAGAGTTTGATACAGCAGTTCAAAAACTTGAGCGTTGTGACTAAATACTACGCTCTCTCTTGTGAAAGAGATGGTGTTACGAGAAGAGGATGTGGAGATGGAGTTACGCCATGGCATATCTTAGCCGTGAGGAAGATGCTGGACCATTTGGTCCATATAAGAGTCGAATGATGTCTGTAATCACTCAGATGGATCCATATATGTACATCTCTATGCAAAGTCAACGATTCACAAGTAATCATTTCAATGATAATCATTCATATGAAAATAATTCAATCATATTAGCTGTGTAAATCAATCTGTTCTTGATATCATATATAGGAAATCTTGAACGCCATACGTAGGGTGTCCTTCAACTTTGTTAGCAACCATATTAAAAACCTTCTAAATTGGCTCTTCTTTCTCGATATAGATAGAAACAAAGAGATGACAAAGATTAGAAACACACCAGGTTTGATCAAACTGTTATACACGTCATTGTCAAACTGGGAGAGGTACCTTTTGAAAAATGTAACTATTGTATTGGAGCGATCGTGAGTGGTAGACGTTGATGATTCTCCGTCTTGTTTCAAGACATTTTTAACCTTTCGTCTTGGCTTCTTCTTCTTTTCAATTGGCTTCTTACTTGATTTTCTCTTGCCTGGCTCTTCATTCTTGAAAGTTGACCAGTCCGGCTCTTGACTATGCTGTTGTTTCTCCTGTAACTCTTTTTCTGCCAATCTTTCTGACTCGGTGTTTCGCACGACTGCATCCAGATCTTTCAAATATGCTTCCACCTTGCTATCGTCCGTTATGAACAGCTTTTGTATTGTTTCTTTAGCCTTGGGTATCTCGTCCAGCTTGGTCAACACGTGTAGTAGATAGAACTCAACTATCTTGAGCTTTGCCGGGTTGGAGGATGATGATCCACCGTTTTGTTCGTTGGTAGGCTTTTCAGATTCAAGCTCTAAACCTTCTCCATTTGGAAGAACGTAGATTTCAAAGAGATATTTTTCGATCTGGGACTTCAAGATTTCCATTGGAAATCCATTGGAGAGTTCGATTATGAAGCACATGAGGGCAAGTTCGGGGTCAACAAGCGAATAATCATTCGAACAGATTTGAGTAACTTGATCAAACAGTAATCCATCCATGAACTTTTTATTTATTGTGTTCAGCTGTTGTTCCTTGTTGTTTTCACTGAGTATTGAATATGATCTACTGGTGGCATCCGATAGGGTTTTCAGAGAGCTCAGACTGTAAGATTCCTTGAGGATCAAGTCTATCAATGATAGATAGAGCTTGTATATCTTAGTGATCAGTTCATCGTCAATCTTACCAGATTCAATTGTTTTTCCAACTTGAGACTTGTAGCTCACAACCTCAGTGATCATTTTAGAGGTTATATCCCAGGCTCGGGAAAAGTTCCTGTTGAGGTATTGCTTGATTGCTAGCTGGTAGTTGTTTTTAAATCTAGTCTGGATGCTTATATCAACTGGGAAGTAGGAGCTTGCCGAAGCCGACGTTGTACTCGAAGTCAGTGGTGAGTCAGCATATCCATTCGATCCAGTCACTGTTCCTATTGTTGCCAAATCCTTAGGAGAGTTTGGAGTCGACTGAACGTTGCCGTTAGACAAGTAGCCGTTGGCGTTCGCAGTACTAGTGCTGGTACTACTAGCAGCAACGCCCGAGCTGTTCCCGTTCAAAGCTATCTGAGACATCTATTTATGTTATGATATTTTTCCCCAATGGCTAAAATAAAAACAGAGAACAGTTTATGGGACCATGGAATGTTTATGACCGTTTGTGTATGTTGATATAGTTGATATTCAAACTCCAGAGTGCCAAAAGTACCAACAACGGTTGGTTATCTCACTGAAAATGGAAGTCTGTAGTCTACAGCCTGGTTTGTGGCGCAGGACGATAAGCAATTGAGATGCACCGCCACTTACACAGCCTTTGATGTTGAACCTCTGTTGATTTTTCACTTGCTGAATGTTTGAAACACAGAGAGATGAGAATTGAGATGATGAGGATGGCAAATACCATTTTATTTGTGGTTTGGAAGAAAGCCCGCAGTCGATTTGTATATGTGTTACATTTAAAAAAAAAAAACAGGATAAAGATTTACCCTTTTTTTATTTTTTTATTGGCTGAACTTTTGTTCTTTAACATTTAGGAGATGAGTTCAAAACTAGAACTAGAGGATCTACTTGATTGGGCTACGGCTGAAGGCGCCGTCATCAGCAACAGCATTTCATTCACACATGTCAATGATACAAAGGGTTACTCGTGTGTGGTGAGTAGGCAGCTTTCATCAGAGCAAGACAAGTCAAACCTCATCAAAGTTCCAAAGAGCATTTTAATGACTCCTGAAATTTCGGAAAAAGTTTTTGCCAAAAATCTTGCTAATGGCAAATCTGGCAACGAGTCACTTCAACTGCTTTTGGCAAAGCTGAAGTTTGACGATGAACCCACCACACTTGGCGATGTCAACCTTTCCGAAAAGTTCAAGCCCTACATCGATATTTTACCTTCAAGCGGTAAGGATTTGGCTACACCATTTTACTGGAGCCAAGATGAAATCAATTTGTTGAAAGGAACAGATGCTGGAATTCTACTACCACGCAAATTCAGTAAGATACTGGAGGAATGGAAGGAGACAGTGTCACAGTTAGAACCAAGAACGGATCAAATTGCACTTGACCTTAAGTTTTATGATGAGTATAAATATGGCTCTCAAAAAGACAACGGGCTGACGGAATGCCTATCCTCTAGCGAGCTGTCATGGACCAGTTTCGCTGCCTATTTGTGGTCGCACTCGATTATGACAGCAAGAGCATTCCCTTATTTCTTGATCGACAAAAGAGCCAATCTTAACCAGGGCTTTTTACTACCAATTGTTGACTTGTTGAACCATGAAAATGACAGGAAGGTTAGATGGATTTATAAAGATGAAGGATTCAGCTTTAGCACATTGGATAAAGATTCAAACTTGAAAGAAGGTGACGAATTATACAACAATTATGGTGATAAGAGCAATATTGACTTACTGTTTGGTTATGGGTTTGTCTTGGGGAATAATGATTTTGATTCAACGACGGTAACGTTGAAAGTGGATACTGAAACAATCGAAGGTGCCAAGGAATTTGGTGTCAAACTACCTGAAGGTGCAAGCAGCGAAGGTGTTAACTTCGAAATCACCAAAAAAAACAATCTCCCAGAATCACTGATTAGATTCTTTGCTTTTTTGATTCAATTGAGTAGCGAGCGTGGTCAATACACTCTCAGGATGAAGTTGGAGGCATTGGTTCAATTAAGAGGCATATTTGAGTCCAAATTGTTATCGTTAAAACAATCGAGCATTGATACTACAAGCCGTTTATCTCCAGCTGTTCTACAAGTTGTCAAGAAGTATAAGGCTACACAGAGGTTAATTTTTCAGAATGCCATCGACGAGACTAACAAACTTGAAAAGGCACTAATAAAACAGTATAAGCCATTGTCTTTCAAATCCATCATCAAAGAGGACAAAATTTTTGCAAGTTCTCTACTCAGGATATTTGGTACGAGCAGCTATGAAGAGCTCAATAAGAAGAATATGATAAGCCAGTGTGTGCTTCTATATCTTATTAGGGTACATAATAGGGAGCAGTACAAGAGTCAAATGGATGACTCCATGTATGAACGTGTGTTGCCCGATTACATATACGAACAGTTCCAAGAAGTCAAGAACAAAATACAGATCTCCAGAGAAGATGTGCTTGAATATAAGGATCTTTACAACAGCTTGTTCCCTGCATTGAGCAAGGAATTTCCTGCAGTTTACGGCAAAGGAGATTGGAGTGCCAGAATGTTTATTGTTGCTGGTACTGTTTCCGATAGGCTAGTCTACACCAGAGTGACTAGCGGAGAAGTATACATGTTGGAGAAAAACTTTGTCTAATGATACTTCACAAGAACCGATACCTTGTATATAATTGAAATTGAGTCACTTGCTATAATCGGTATAAGGGCGCAGTAGAAGCTAATATTGTTTGTATTCGAAGGCCATTCGGGAATCAGAAGTCTCAGAGTGTCTCACCAACAAGAATTCCAAATATGCTATTTACAAGATTCAAAAGGTATCAAATGTAGCAGAGGTTTGTGGCCCAATGAATAAACTTGAATGTTGGAAGATGAAGGCTCGATTAAACAATGTGCTCCCATTTTGGAATTGTTGGTGCAGAGGTGCGTATCCCGAGAGGTTTTCAGCCTTGATGGAGTGCGCATCAACTCTCCATGTATACTAATCAGTAAAGAGCTTGCTCCGTGAACACAAAAGAATTGTTTGTATTTTGGTTACTTCTTTGGTTTATCCTCATGAGTTCCATTTCTGTTGACACGTTGAGTACTGCAAATTCCACATTGACAAAAGTTGAAAAATGGCACCAAATAACACGGCAAGCGCCAACAGTGCAAAGATCCCATCCTCTCACACTCTATGGTCTCCCAACGACACGGTGAGAGATGCTGGTGAAGCTCTAGGTATAACGGCACATCAATTACCGGAAGAAGTTGCCAAAAACTTGGCAATGGATGTCGAATATCGTATTCATGAGATTTTAGAGCAAGCATTGAAGTACATGAGACACGGAAAGCGCAAGACGTTGACCGTTCAAGATATTGACAGGGCAATGAAAGTGCTGAACTTGGAACCTTTGTATGGTTACGATGTTTCAAGGCCGCTGGTATTCAAGGAGGCTATGGTTGGACCGGGTCAAACATTGTATTACATAGATGATGAAGATGTTGAGTTTGAGAAGATTATCAATCAACCACTTCCTAAGGTTCCAAGGTTCACATCTTTCACTGCTCACTGGTTGGCAATTGAAGGTGTGCAGCCTACGATTCCACAAAACCCAAATCCTTCAGAGATTAGACAGCTTCCTTCTAACCAAAGAGGATCCATGGAGAACATGCTAAGCTTAAACAATGAAGACTTGACATTAACAACAAACCCATCGACAGGATTAACAACCGCAGAGCAAACCTCTCAGGCTTCAAAGAAAGAACTAGAAGTGAAACCACTTGTCAAGCATATGCTATCTAAAGAGTTACAGCTATTCTTTGACAAAGCCGTCGCTGCCTTACTGGATGACACTGATGAGCATCTTAGGGCCGCTGCCCTTGAGTCACTGGAATCCGATCCAGGGCTTCATCAACTGGTTCCGTACTTTATCCAGTTCATAGCTGAAACCATAACTCACAACTTGAAAAATATAGACTTGTTGACTACCATGCTCATGGCAATCTACTCTCTATTGAGCAACAAGTCGCTTTTCTTGGATCCATACATCCACGCGTTGATGCCATGCATTTTGACCTTACTGCTGGCGAAAAAGATTGGTCCATCACAGGGAACGAAAGAGGAATTATCCAGGCATTTCAAGATCAGAGAACTGTCATCATCGTTGCTACAGAGAATAATAAATGAGTACGGTTCTTCATACACAACCTTGAAGCCTAGAATTACAAGAACCTTGCTAAGAGCATTTTTGAGCAATACCACCAAGAGTTCCATTGGGACTCAATTTGGTGCCATCAAAGGTATGAAGTCGTTAGGAACAGAAGTGATCAGAATAATAATGGTTGGAAATTTGAAAAACTGGTCTAATGTAGTCTTGGAAGGTTTAGCCAGCAGTTTCAGCGATAACAACTCAGATGAGGACAACGAAAAACACAATATCCTCCTGGATAACCTCATTGATTGCTTGAGTGTCTTGAAAGAGGATGGAAAGCTTGTTACGGCGGATACTACTGCCGATAAGATGGACGTGGATGAGGGAAACACTACTGATGAGAACGGAAAGGTGTCTGACGAGTTAAAGGGCAAATTGGTGGATAGAGTCGGCGAAAAAGTGGCAGAGAGAATCTTGAAGGAAGAGGACGCTCTCAACATATGTAATGGTATTTTCTTTGGGGAGTTGTGATGTGTATTCTGCAATATTTTGAAAAAATGTATAATGAATGCTGGATGTTGTATTATCAAAAATGGAGGCGAGAGAAAATGCATAAAAGAAAACCACTGGGGTAAGAATTGCGAAGGGTAAACAAACTTTATACAAATGACAACTTCCTGTTGGGTACGCTACCACTCTTACGGCGTAAAAAGGATTCTGTGGCATCAACGGTACCATCTTCAGTATCATTATCACTATCCGAATCACCTCCAACTCGATTCTCAAAAAACGGAGAGGATTGTGGCCCCACATAAGCACCTGGCTTCAAAGGTGACATGTGTAGAATGTCACCACCCTGCCCTTCAGTCAGCCTCCTCATTATCGTGGGAGAAACAGAATCACTACTCGGCTTAGAAACATTCTCAGCCAACGTGGACCTTGAATGTAACGTTCGGCTTCCTCTCCTGCCATTAGACGAGATGATAGTAGCAGTCAGTGAGGCCGCCGCTGAAGGAACACACGATTCGCCTGATAAAGGTGTTGGTTCTCGTGATCTTGGTCTTGGAGATCCCGCTTCTACAGCCTGTTTGTAATGTTTCAAAGGTGATGAATACAGCACTGTATTTTCTCTCACTTTGCATTGCGGTCGTGGAGGAGTCGGGGAAATAAGTATTGTTTCCTGTTCCAAAACTTGACCAGGATGCTTGATGGGAGATGACTCGATGGTTTCATGTATGATTCTGTTTGCCGCTCCTTGTTTTGTTGCCACTGATTGGGCATGCTGTATCGGGGAGGACTCGAGAATCATCTCGTTTCTATGCCTGATGGCATTATATGTTTTCATTAGTTCGGGGCTCGAATCGATTTGTAGTTCAACCCGTGTATTATCGTTGGGATGGCGGAAGCCAGATTGAACTCCCACGTTCGAAGGGCCACCCATTGATGCTATCCGCGATACACCTTGTACAATTACATTTTGTTTTTTCTTCAGTGGTGTTGCCTGAATTTGAAGGAGTGGTATTTCTGTTTCCACATGAGGAGCTTCTGCCATCTTGGTAGCAGTTGAAGAAGATACTCCCGGAGCACCTAGTTTCCTTTTTCTGCGTTGCGTAAAAATGGCATTGTCCGCACTCAGTAGCTTTCTAGGCTTTTGCGACAGAGACTGAGATGAAGATTCTGAATGAGACATTGGGAACGACTGTTGCAACCCAGTCTGTGATAAGGATGTGTGGAGCGACTGTTGAGAGAACGAGGTGCTATTCACCATGTCAAATGTTTTCTTTGAAAAGTCTTGCCGTGATGAGCTAATTGAAGAAGTGCTTCTTTTCAGTTTCAATTCTGACAAATCGATAGAACTGTTGCTTCTTAGTCCGCCGCCTATTGTAGATGAGCTTCTTGATAAAACAGGAACGACCACATTCTCACCACCTTTATTATAAGAATCGCAGTTCTCTGCACGCTTCCGCTTTTGATCGTGTCTTTCCTTCTGTGAGACGGATGGACCTCTCGATTTGTTGACTAGTTCTTTCAAAAGTTTCAAATGGGCCTTTTGGAAAAACGGAATGACAGCGCTTGTCAAGAACACATATGCCGAAGCATTATCCTTTGCCGACACACCCATGATAGCATCCCAAACGCAAAGTTTGTCAAACAAGGCCTTGACGTTAGTCTCCAATGTGGGTATAGTCATTGCTCTGTCTTCAGTTCCGGCCTCTGTGTTCTTTCGCAAATCTGTGGTGAATTGCAGGTTTGATGGCACAGCGGTACCAATCAACGTTGGAATCAGTCTTTTCTTACGTCCCACCAATCTTGCCTTCTTGGGCACTGGCTTCTTGGCAAAAGGAACCTCACCTTTCAGGCTGCCTTCGGCAGAATCGGCTTCAGACTTCATCAACTTCAAAAGTTCCAAGCACAGCAGTATCTGTAGCTTTGCTTCTCTTATCTTCAAGTTCATGAAGACCAAATTGAGCAGTTCTTCATCTGTTGTGGATTGGAACGAGCTTTCAATGAACAATTTTCGGTGTTCCAGCTCTGCAGGATCTATGAGACTCTTTTCGTTCATCAAGGTGGCGACCGATGCATCCTCTTGAAAGCTATGGGTTCTATTCCTCTCATCAAATTCGTTCATTGAGTGTATTATGTACCTCCCCAAAGTCTCCTTGACCAAGGGATTGTTTGAATGCGATAGTATGTGTACCCTTGGGAGGGCAGTCTTTGCAAAGACCTGTAGTGGAATGGTGTCTTTGTACAAGGTGATGAAGTACCTTTCCGCAAGAAACTCATGAGGGTCAACCTCGGTCAATCTTGTGGGTGATTCTTCCAACGATGATTTCACCAATGGTGGAGGTTTCAACGAAAATGAATGTAGGAGATGCGACTTTATACCATTGCCATACTTTATCGGATGGTATTGGGAGGCAGCCTGGAGGAGATCGTGCTTGGAAATTAGAGATGCCGTAGGAGAATTTCCAGACTGAGGTACCCCAACTAGTTCTTTCTCGTGGGTTCGTATGTCGACCAAAGAGCAGTTTTGTATGTTCATCACCATCCAGATGGAAGCGTCAAAAGTGGGTATCACAATAGCAAGCCTCGGTTTTGTTGTGGCACCGTTAGCCTCGTCGTTTTGTAGTTGTGCATAATAACCAATAAAAGTTTCCAGCTGTATCGGAGATCGCAATGTTCGCAACGTTGCGCTGTCCGGTAGTATTTCAAATGAGTCTTGACAAACGATCTGTCTGTGGTCTAAATTCTTGGTCGTGAGGAATGATAGAACCTTCACATTTAGTTGGATCCTTTTGGTTTTGAACCCCAACTGACAAACCTTGAAGTTGGAACATGGCAGAGGATAGTGTTTTGGCGTCGGCAACTTCAAGGTAGCATTGGCCATCTGTTGTATTTGTCAATGCTATTTCTGATGGTTGTTTCTGAAGGTCTTGGATCAATTATTGTACCATTGAAGGAGCTTCTTCAATAAATGCTTCTACTTATTCAATCAACGGACAACGTAATAATCCCATCTGATAACAGCCCCATCCTAGATTGATGATCTGCCTTCGATCTGAGCTGACGTGACGCGTACCCCAAACGGGTAAGTGGCGCATGCGTGGCGCATGCCATTCTCGTCAAACAGGGGATAACTGTTGAATGGCTCTTCCTATTGGTCTACTTGAATGTATACACTATCGTTCGGCCTACAGAAATGGATTAGTGCTGAAAACAGTCCAAAAAATTAAAATCGCTATATATACATATATAATATACATTGAGAGATACCCGCGCATCGGATATCGCTGGCCTTACGTAGCAGATAGCATACCAGGCATAACGATGTTGAAAAGACTACAGTGTAACGAAATAGAAAAGTGAGAGAGAGTCAACAGCAAAAGATAGAAGCCTTTCAAGTAAAAGAAGAGAGTGTAACGATATAACATCCATAATTTTCAGATTCAATAGTACTTGAAGAACTTGTAAGGATTGGCTCCACTTGTAGGATAGGCAGCCTCTGCATCGCTCATGTTGGGCAGCGTTTGCTGTGAAAGGTTGGGCCTGGCTCTACTATCTGATCCGTTGCCTGCTGGGAAGGTGCTCAGAGGCCCACCACCCTCATGACCGTTGCCCATGGGATGAGATCCGTTGGGTATATGAAGTGGAGGTTGTGAATACATGGTGGATCCAGCTGTAGGTCCAGGTCCAGATCCCACCGGTTGTAGCGATCGAAGATATGTGGGGTTTTGCTCGTACGGCACATTATGGTGAGAGGGTGATCCATTGGTGACAGAGTCTGGTAATGGCTGCATTGGAGGGTTGTGGGAGGACAGCTGGGTTAGGAAGTGTGCCATTTGAGTCGCCTGTGTAGACGGGCTACTCATTGATGGCAACCGCTGTTTCTGTTGATCGTCTTGAGGTGTGTTCTGCTGTGATGTATCATGGTGTGGCTGTGATTGAGGCGGTTGCGATGTTGAAATCATTAGAGGGGGTGTTGCTTCTACAGAAGTTGGCGAATGTGTCTGTGATTGTACTTGTCCTTGCGGAGGCAAATGTTGAGGAGAGAAGTGTTGCAGTGGCACATATGTGGGCTGAGACTGCTGCTGTGGGTGTGGTAGGTATTGCGGAGGTGATGCATTGTTCTGTCCATGGTTGATTGGAGAATGTGGTGAGATTTGGTAATGATGTTGCATCATAGCGTCAGATTGGTTCTTTGGGCGATGTGGAGGAAGGAACGGTTTTTCACTCTCTTCAACAGCTTCTGTTGTCTGGAAGTCGGGCTTCCAAGATGGATTCATCAACCATAAGCTGACAGGGAAATCGCAGTTGTTGTTGGTGTTGCCGTTGTTGCCGTTGCTGCCGTTGTTAATGTTTGTTGTTGTGGAGGCATGGTTCGAGTGTGGCCCCTTCATATGGTCATCGGCCCCATCGGTGTTGTTCCCATTGTTGTAATTGCCATGATCTGGAGCAGCCGCGTTGAAGTTGTTCATGTTGATCCTAGGAAGTGGTGTTTTCGATTCGGAAAACACGTTGATCGTGAAAAGTCTGTCAAAGTCAATATCCAAAGAATCCATGCTCTTCAACTTTGACGATTTGCCTTCCTTATACTTGCTGAAAAAGCTGGATTCGTCACTGCCACCTCCAAGTTTAATCTTCACAATGGAAGGAGCAGAAAGAGGCCGTTGATTGGTATCTTCCTCGATAGCAGAAGAGCTTCTGTAACCTGGCTTTGGTAGAATGACATTGTTGGAGTTGACTAGCATTGTGTTTCTTGACTTTGTCGAATCGTTGACACCTTTATCAACGATCGAATCAACCAAGATATGTTTTCTGTTTTCATCGTTGTAGATCTGGTTGAATATGAACCACATTGGATAAACGGTTGGCCACTTGTCGATGGACAACTCCCAAATCTTCAAGGTACTTAGGAAGAACTGTGTGGAGATGCGTCTGATCTGTTCATCCTTGTTCATTAGATGGTACAACATGATAATGGTTGGTGAGTACAACGTGTTGTGTGAGATCAACGAGATGTGAAGGATCAACCCACGGCCAACAATGTTGTCGCACATTAGTTTCACCATTTGGGCAGCCTGGAAAGAGATCGCCCAGGATGGGTATTCGTCGGCAATGTTTCTATGGATGTTGGCCTTGTGCAGTAGGACCAACAAGGTGTAGTACTGCGACGTCAAGATGGCAGAGAGAACCGACTGTGTTGACTCATCGTCGAGTTTGAATTTCAGGTGGTATGGCACCTCGGACAACCATTTGATCATCAGATGGTCGCACTGTTTTGCCAGTGGTAGTATCGACTTGCCTCTGTCCATCAGTTCGTTCATCTTGCTCTGTTCGTTGACAACGTTACTCACCAACTCTGCAAACTTGACAAAGTTGATCAGATAGTCTATTTCCAACTGGGACATGTCTGAGTTGTAAAGATCAGCAGCCTTTAGCATCTCGACATCACAATCGTCAAGGGAGATCATGAACGGTTTGCCGAACCCCAAGCCGATCAACTTATCCTTGATGAACAACAACCACCATAGTCTCTTGTAGCTTTGCTTTTCGTAGTGCGTTAGATAGTCGTCTGCATCCACGTTACGGTGTAGACCAAACTGTTGGGCGTATCCAATGGCGATCTTTGTCCAGTAGTAGTCATTCTTGGAAAACATTGAAAAGTTCTCGTAGTTCCAAACAAAGCAGAGTAACGATTGGATCAATGGAATAGGTTCGGATTCGACAGACATATCGTACAACATCTTGGCACGTTTGAACAACACCCTGCATGTTTTGTCTAACTTTTCCAACTCTTCCTTTGAAGAGCCGGCCTCATCGGTGTGTCTTGCACCTGCATACAAGACAGAGAATAGTAGTAGCAACGAAGGAGGATTGCGCAAATCTTTATACTCCTCATAAAATCTTTTCTTGTTGATGATTGGGAACTGTGGATTTAGAATCTCGAAATAGTTGTTGAAATACTTTGCACAGGTTGCTTCATCGGGAAGGGTGAAGCATCCGTACATGTTCAACACTTCGAAATCAACCTGATCCAAGGTGTACGCTCTCAGTCTCTTTGCACGTCTGTTTTCAGACACCAGCTCGTCAATAATTTCGTTCATGAATGGTGCCGAGTTGTTGGATATCAAGTATTCCTTTCTGATCAAGGATTCCAAGTTCTCCTTCAAGACAACGTTAGGATCTAGTTTGATGGCGCTCAAGTGGGGAAGTTCGGCTTGATAGTTTGGAGGAAGAGCGTATGCTGGTGTTTGGGGTGGTGTCTTTGAGTAACTTGTTGGGCCTCTCGATACTGGTGCTGTTTTCTTTGCTGTTGCTCCTGTCTGCCTTGATTTCGGTCCCTTCTGGTTGTTATTGGTGTTTTGGATTGACGGAGAAGGAAAAGAGGAGTATTGCTGTTGTGTTCCAGAGTTCATGTTCGAGCTAGGAGCAGATCCACTCTTCGTTGTAGGCAACGTCAGGCGTGGCAATGGTACTGGTTGTGGTTGTGGTGATGGTGGTGGTAAAAGTTGGAGTTGAGGTTCTTGAGGGGTGACTGTAAGCCTCTCTCTTTTTGAAGCTCTCTTTTTCCTCTCATAGAGTACACACTCTGTACCAAAGTCTTTACAGTTGGAGCAGAGCTCACCAGGCTCTTTCAGTGAAACGTCACATTTGACTAGAGGAATCGATTGTTTTTGAGTTAGTAAATTTGAACGAACAGGACACAGGAGTGAATGCTTTGTATGAGTACTTACCTTTTCTATCATGGCAAACAATGCAGGCTCTGGCTGCTCTCAATCTTCTTCTTTTTGAGGATGTTTCAGGATCGTCTGATGGTCTTTGCCTGAGCTGTGAGTGTGGGTCTGGTGTTGCTGAGAGCTGAGAAGCATCAGCCTGGTTGAAATGAGACGGCTCATCTGGCAAAGATTGTTGCATGTTGGTGTCAGATCTCTACCAATTGTGATTTGTTTGATATCAAGAAGTATTTCCCAGGTGATTTTCCTTTGTTTTAGTGTTTCTTCACAAAGAGGGGGAGGGAACGGAGATGTTTTAATGTAGGTGCAGTTGGTGTTGCGATATGTCTCTCAAGCAAAAGTGACACACAGAGGCTGTACGTACGGGGCCTCGGTAAGAACTGAAATTTTCAGCAGACTGCACGGTTAGGATGGGATGCAAGAAGGGAAGCTGTAGTTGGTGGGGTGAGGTAGCGTTGGATTCGAGTTTGTGTTTGTGTTTGTGATGTTGCTCTCGTGTGGTACTTTGTAGTAACGCACAAGACTGATCAATTGACTGGATAGACGGAACAACTATAAGAGGGTGTTTATAACACAAGGAAGAGGAGGATTATGGGATGATCAAACTATCAACAAACACTATCAAGTGAGAAAAGAGGTGAAATGAGAAAAATTCTTCCCGAATAGCCATCCGGCCAGGCCTGTGGTTTTTACCGTGGCCACGCGCGTGCGTGCGTGTGCGGGCGTGCGCGCGTGGGTCCCCGTGGTGGCCTCCCGCGGTGGGCGTGGCAGATTCGCACGGGGAGAATAGAACAGCAGAGAGGCATGGAAGCAGCAGAGAGAGAGTGAGGCATGCATTTGGACAGTAGAGAGGCCAGCTGTCTCATACTGATACTGATGCTTGCTGGCACTGGTAGGAGGACAGAAAGTATCACCTTTGAATCATTCTCCTCCATCAGAACTGCACCGGCTGGAAAGCAGGCAAGAGAGAAAACACCGGGTGTAAATCGGCCAAAGTTGAAGCACGCAGCGTTGCTCGGCAGATGCTGGCTGGCTTGGATAGCCGAGAGAATCCACCACGGGCACGAGCAATTTTCCAGCGGTGTTTTGGCCGAGCGTAAGCTGCTACCAGGAAGCAACAAGTAACGGAAAGTCCTGTACTGTTCGTTCTTTCCAAGACAACAATCAACCAACCAGCCAATCAAGCTGATACTCTACAATTGATGGCTGCTACTATTGATCCGTCAGCCACACGCTAAAGGTAACGAATTCATTGTTTCGTTCTTCGGTTACGAGCATTCGATTGTTCGAGGCGGCTGTGTCCATGGATGTGGAAGCAGTCTTAATTTCGACTCTACTTATTCACTACACTACACTCTTTGTGTAACTCTAATCCACCTGTTGTACGATGAATCACTAAACAATCCTCCTGTCACGTGGGGCAAAGGCGAAACGAGAAATCCAGCTTTATGACAAACGCTATAGAACCAACATTGCCACAGGCATAGATCAAGCCCTTCCTCTTAGCAGATTGAATTTTTGGCAAAGACACACCCACACAAGCCGTTAATTCCATCTATTTCCAAAAGACAAAACAAGAATAGTGGTTGGTCAGGCAAGCAAAGAAGCAATCAAACTGCACAGAAGCCACCATATATCCATATCAGCCCCACCCAAAAGGAGAAGCGCCAGCTTTAATCCCGGACGGTTTGTTACGGTGCACTACCTCCAGTTTAATCCCGGACTGTTTGCTAAGGTACACGACCGCAGGCTGCACATTTCGGAGATGGCTGTGAAAGCGGTTTTTAGCAATTGCTACCTTGACTAGAAGGTCTCTTACCCCAGAATGAAACGGTATAAATACCCTTTCTGTTCTCTCCTGATCAATTGAACGAACTACTTCTCTTGTCAACTGGATCACCATCAACAACCAACAAACAACCATCACTATCAGAACCCATACAATGTCATTTACAGGAAAGTCCGCCATCATCACAGGTGCCAGCAAGAACTTGGGAAAGCTAACAGCCACCGCTTTCGCTGCCGAAGGTTGCAACTTGTGCCTACACTACCACTCCGACAAGGAAAAATCAAACTTGGATGCTCTAGTCGAGGAACTAACCTCAAAGTACCCTTCGATCAAGGTCATTTCGGTCCAAGGAAACCTAATCGAAGAGAGTGCTGCAAAGAAACTCTTTGATGATGCTATCTCGGCCTTTGGTAAGGTTGACTATGCCATCAACAACGTTGGTATGGTGTTGCGTAAGAACCTTGCCGAAACTTCAACCGAGGAGTTTGATACAATGTTCAACGTGAACACCAAGGCCGCCTACTTGTTCCTTAGAGAAGCCGCCAACAAGGTTGCCGAGAATGGTGCTGTTGTCATGCTAACAACTTCCTTGCTAGCGGCCTATACCGATGGTTATGCTCTCTACCAGGCTTCAAAAGGTGCCGTTCATTCCATGTGTAAGACTCTCTCGAAGGAGGACAAGAAGAAGATCTCGTACAACTGTGTCTCTCCAGGCCCAATGGATACTCCATTCTTGTACGGTCAAGAGACAAAGGAAAGGGTTGGATTCTTCAAGACTGTTACTCCTGCCAACAGATTGACCGAGATTGAAGATATTGTTCCGATCATCAAGTTCTTGGTTAAGGATGGTCATTGGATGACTGGTCAAAACTTGTTTGCCAATAATGGGTTCACCGCTCCTGTTTGAATCCTTCGTCTCTCATGTTCCTTTGTTTTGTTTTGTTTTCGTTTTATATTTGGAGAATATTAGTCTAGGAAAGTATATCATAACTCTGGTGAAAGTATAGACCTAAATGCAATGCTTTGATCTTTTGTTGTGGACGTAACACATGATCTCCATTGACTAGCGTATATGATTTTTCTATTGGGGTGGTGATATTGACTACCAAGATTCATCAATAACACCAACAACAAGAGAAGGAGCCATTGCTAGGAGTGTTCTGATTCTTGGATGTTTTTCACCATCGATAAAAATTTTGGATCCACATACTACTTCCGCACACAGCCTTTCTATGTTTACATATTTTGATTTCTCCGTACCATACTGAATCCCCACAGAAAGGGCACCCCAATAAGATGAGCTTCACCGACAATTATCTTAAGTACTCCGTCTCTAATTATGTGATAATTGACCAACTGATAATGTTTAAAAGACAATTGAAACGAGTTTTAGATGAGGTACATAACAGAAGTCGAGAAAGGAGCTCACTTGAGCAATTGTGTATTTGTTAAAAGATTACTCTCTTCTTCTATTTAACGGGTATGGGTTGTTCTCTCTGTAGGATTTACAAATGGCTGTAAACTGTAGAAAGGGAAAGGAGAGGATAACTATTGAACTTGGGGATCGTGCATTCAAATATAACAATAGGAATTAAAGATTCTCTTGTTCGGAGGGTGCATGAGACGCATGGTTTCTTCTCTGAACAATACGAATTGTACATATATGCCTAATTTTCCTTCGCTGGGCAATGACGTAAGGTGCTCAGATCCCCCAGATCACGATCCGCTTCATCGCTTGTCGCAGGAAGGGCTTGCGTTGTGCTCCAAACTTACAATACAGAATAAGATGAAGTTATTGCAGCAAATCTCCAAATGGTTGGAAACAATCAAACAAGGAAACAAATAAATAGTTATAAATATAATTTTGAATATACAAAGAGTAATGCCATGAGGGGGAAAAAGGTCCAGACTCAGAATGGATAGGTAACAGGCTCTTTATCACCGGTGAAGCCCATTTCCTCCTGCTCCTTTGCCTTTTTTTCCAAATAAGGCAACAAGACATCCTTGAATTTTGCGTATCCTCTATACTCTTGAACATCCTCGGTCCAACTCAAGACACCATCCAACAATCTACGTGGAACGAAAGGTTCTTTGCAGAGCTCTGTGACCGGAAGGAAGTAGGTTCTAATTGTGAAGATAGTAGCACCAGTCAATGGTAACCTTCTCAACGATTGTCTTTCCGATCTGTAGTATATTTTCCTGATATCGGTTGCTGCATCGGCAGTATACCAACCAACAACCTCGTTATCTTCGTCACCAATGGATGTAGACCATGCTAGATCATCATCGGTTTGAATGAAATAGTTGTTACGAACAACCGGCTTGTCTGGGGTCTGTCTGATGAAGAACTTGTCCATTCCCGTCTTGAGTTTTTCTCTGTACTTAGGAACATCACCATCGACATGGATTGCGTACATAGGCTTGTTGATCTTATCTCTCAACCTCCAGAATCCAGCAAGTGCAATACATCCACCTTTCAACACGTAGTCTCCGTTGCCATCTTCAATCATAACGGCAAGATCATCCTGTGTCATCATAGCAGCCATCAACATTGGATCCTGTTTGAAGTCAGCCTTGTTCATTCCCAAAAACTCAAACTGTTCACCAGTGATTATGTTGTCTATACCTTTTTCTGTTCTCTTGAACATCGTTGGATATCTATCAGGCAAAAACTTTCTAAATTCGGTCAAGAGTTCAATGGCTCCATCCCAAGCCTCAGGAAGTGTACCATACAACTCGGCACCTTTGTCTGCAATTCTATCCAACTTTCTCTTGTGAAACTTCATCCATTCGTTATCCAACTCAATCCAGTGATCCCATTCCAGTGCCCTGATACCCATTGTGATGTAGTACGTATGCTTGAAGGCTCTGTATGGAACTGGTCTAGTCTCGGTGATGGACCAGTTTTCGTAAGGCTCAGCCTTTGGAGCTTCAAAGATTTCAGGAGTCCATTGGCCATACTTTCTGTTCTTGTTGTTGGCCTTTGCAGGTGGCAATGGTTTGTATTTTTTCAGGTACGGAGATGGTTTGCCCGTTGTGAACTTTTTGGCAAAGACCAAAAATGGAACTAGAAGACCAAGAAAGGCCATGGCCAATAGGGTTAGCCCCGTTGGAACGGACACTCCTAATGATACACATATGGATTCAATCTGTTGCAATATAAGAGACATCTTCTTGTATATTAATGATGTGTAAATTAGTTGGTCGAAAGATTGATCAGCGATGAAGAATTTGTATGAGGTGGAAGAAAGAAGTGCTTTATGGGTAACAGTCCTTGAAGAGGGCGTAGAGGTGTACTTAAGTAAGGTAATGATCCAGGGCTAGAAAAACAGTTCCGAAAGAATCCCAACGAAAAGAAGGAGAGTTACATACCCGGATTGGTAAGTGGAAAACGAGCTCTCCTTTCTTGATTCATCTGCTCATCGTAATGGTACTTTCCATGGTGTTTGTTTTTGCTGACAATTTCTTGTCTGTCTCCAGATAAGCACAGAACTTCCCGATTAGGAAATAGTTTCCAAGAGATAAAAACGCTGTGGAAAGCTTTTTGGTGGCTGCACAGCCTCTATGTGGTTTCTTAAGCTCTCCAAGCGTTCCGTCTTTCGTTTCAACTAACAAACGGAACTGATCTCATCAAACCAAGGCTTTTTCAAAGTTAATGCACTTGCTACCTCACAGGGTGTGATACTAAATAGTGGAACGTTTTTTTTTTGTTGTTGTCGCTTCCTAAGGGCTTCTAGTGTACAAGGGATGTGAAACTGATGGCTGTTCTTGGTCTTTCCCCAAACAGTCAGAGTAACAATTTAATTGTAATAGATCAATTGAGTAATGGGTTGCATCACAGTCTTGTCACTGTTTACCTTTCGAAATGATTACATTTATATTGGCAGCTGCTCTTGGAACAGAACAGATGCGTTCCAAACATTTATCAACTGATTCTACAACTCGTTAATGGTGGGTGTTTCTTTCGGTCTTCATGAGATTGTTTTTGGTAGCACAAAGCACACAAGCGGTGTTACTCGGTGTTTGTCCGTATCATTGTAGGATACAACTTACAATTTTCTTTCCAAGCTGTGACGATGCAATCGATCTGATCTGTCTGTTAACAGTTCATCTGTTGTCGGTCCACTTCCTCATTCAACACTGAACGATCATGGATATTCTGCTTTGATGGAAGTTAGTTAGCTCATCAATTGGCTCATACTTCGTGTAGTTGTGAGTCGTTCGGCTTCTAATGGTGGATTGGGCGGTAGCTTGAGGCTTCAAGCGTGCCGCACCACATAGCAATCACCGTATGGGGAAATAAGTTCCCAGCTCTCACGCTTACTGCGGGCTGTGGGCGGCAGGCATCTTGTAAGGTAACACGCACGGCCAGAGGCAGGAACGAAGAGATACAGCTCTTCTCATGAGGTCCTTACCTATGAATCGAGCGAAACGACTAGTATATTATGATTGATAGAGATCAAACTTGAAGCTGGGGCTGATTAGTCCAAAGAAGAGGTTTAGTGTACGATACTGTAGATCAGGGTGCTTTGCTCGATTGCCAGTCCAATAAGTGAAGTTTTCATGCGTTTCTGAACGTCATTGAGAGAAAGTTCGATATCTGAGGTGGAAAGTGTCACTTCGAAGCAGTGGCTGACACTATAAAGAAACAAAATATAACTTATAGCCAACCACTATGGACTATATCTGTCACTAGAAGAGAGTTCAGGTCAATAGAGCTCTCCACCTCAGACGCACCATCAATTTATTCCGTATTGGGCAATGCAATTGTCTGCCTCACGCCCTATTTATTGTTCACACACAAACGCCTATTTGAACAAACATAATGGAGTATTCTTTCCAACCTGCCAAAATGCCAAATATTCTAATGGCATCCCTATTCCAACGGCCAAAACTGCCGTCGCCTTGAAAAAAGCTTAAAAGTCGACTGTATGTATGTATGTATGCAACTATGTATGTAGGTGGTGTAGAACGCGTAATGCAGTGGCGTCTTCCATGTACTGCACGCCTAATTGGTAAATTTTATGAGATTTGGAAGTTTCACCCCAATTACAACCATCGTTGACATTTCGAAAGGTTACCTACTTTCCACTCAATTGATCAACAACGTAGATTTCTAGCAATACGTCACTATTAAATAATCAAAAGGCTTTAAAGCTTGCAATTGAACTGTCATTCTCTTCCATATTACAAGGTACAACTTAAAAGGTCATAGAGCAAGATGGGAAGCGCATTTTCGAGAATCTTTGTAAGTTTGTCTTATCATCGTCGTAATGGGCACAATCGGTATCAATCAATATCCAAGTTTTGAAATCCACAACTATTTCCTGTCGACTGTTTTCATACTAACATGCCGATTCAATGAATACCGTTTTTCAAGGGTTCCAAATCCAAAGAGATCAGAATGTTGATGTTAGGCCTGGACAATTCCGGCAAGACGAGTAAGTATCATCTTTATCATTCATTCCATACAATCGCACAATTTCCAAAAGTAATGCTAATACTAACCAACCCATTAACATATCACCCTTTCAATCAGCTATTCTTTACAAGCTGAAACTCGGCAAGGCTGAAAAGACCGTGCCAACGGTTGGTTTCAACGTTGAAACGATCAAGTACAAGAACATGGTGATGAACACCTGGGACGTTGGAGGACAGGAAAGAATAAGGGCATTGTGGAGACACTATTTTTCAGGAACGGATGCATTGATATTTGTCATTGATTCGAACGACAAGGATAGAATGGCCGATGCCAAGAAGGAACTATACAAGGTCATAAATGACAAGGAGTTGAAAGGCTGTCTATTGACCGTCTTGGCCAACAAGCAGGATCTTGAAGGAAGCGTTAGTCCAAAGGAGTTGATAGAATACTTTGACCTGGAGGATCTTGAAGGACACAACTGGTGCGTCATTCCAACAATTGCCATCAACGGTACTGGTTTGGCAGAAGTGTTGAGTTGGATCTCAAACAATTTGCCAAAATAGAGTCTCATGTATTTCATGTTGCTCTAATTTTTTCTCCTTTCTTTTCAACCCTTTTTCTTCTCCTGCTATTTTCGCTTCTCTGAGATCTCATATATGAAAAAGGAGACATATCGAACTGTGTTCGCCGCCTTTATTACCTTTGCTTCTCTCATCAATGCTTTCGCTATTTCTAATCTATAATCTCATTTAAGTTATGTTACCTCCTGAGGCATGGTCAACTAGCCTAGGTTTACTTTTTAGTTATAACAATCTGGCTGTACAGCTACCGTGTCGAGTCATTTCTAATTTTTCTTTGGTCTCACTTAAGTATCAAACCGAAAGGGAAGTGATGGAGCCATCTTCATTTCCAATGTAAGCCTTCTGTGCCATTCCAACAAACAGTCCAGTCTCAACAACACCAACCATGGCCTTAATTTTATCGTTCAACGACTTGACGTCTTTGGCATCGATTTCGCCAAAGTCACAATCGATGATGAACATACCATTGTCGGTAATGACAGGTCCAGCCTTTGCAGGTAAACCTGATCTCACGACTGGCTTCCCGCCCAATTCGGTCAGTTCATTCAGAATCTTTGTGTAGGCACCAGGCACAACCTCAATTGGAACACCCTTTTTCCAGCCTTGACCAAGAACTCCAGTGTTCTTTCTATAATCAGCAACAATGACAAACTGCTTGGCACAATCGGCAACTAGTTTTTCCTGTAACAAGCATGCTCCACCACCTTTGATACAGTTCAAATCTGAATCGATCTCGTCGGCACCGTCGAATGCAATATCAATGACTGGATATTCTTCAATCGAACCCAATCTTAGCCCATTGTCAATGATGAGTTGTTTCGATTGGAAACCTGTGGAGATACAGACAAGCTCAGACTTGTTCTTCAGCTGGCCGATTCTTTCGGCAACATAGACAACGGTGGATCCGGATCCGATACCTAGGATTCTATGTTCTGGCTTCAAGTTCTCATCAACTGCTGCGTATGCGGATGATTTCTTTGACTGTTCGACTAAATCTGTCATTGTTGAAAGGAGATGTGAAGAGCTTATGATGCGTGGTTGGGTTGAAACTTTCAGGAGATGACTAAACAACAATCTTTTAGTGTTTCTGCGTGATATGATGTTCATTCAGACGGGATGGATTGAATTGAATGAAATATTTCCCACCGATTGCTTGCAAGCCACGCCACAACAATGGGTACGTACCCCAGAGTCAGTTCGTTCTAGTTTCATTATTGGAGATGGAAAAACGGTGTTGATTGGACTGGATTGGGACTGCAATTGGATTTGGAGTAAACCGATGTGTACCGCTCGCTGTCAAACCTTGGTAGCGTGCCAGTAACAGCCGAGGATGGTAGCACCGCCAAGAGTGTTACAAAGTGTTCATCCCATTTAGTTTCGTTTCATTTCAAGGTTAAGTTATATAATTAGATGTTTTTTTGTAGGATTTATACTAGTTGTGCCCGCCCCCCAGCAATCACAATTTGGAAGGAGTGGAAAAAGAACCAGCTTTTTCAACAGAGAGAGTTCCATCAGCATTCCCAATGTATGCCTTTTGAGCCATATTGACAAACAATCCAGTCTCAACAACTCCAACGATACCCTTCAACACGGAATGTAACTGTTGCACATCTTCAACCGATATCTCACCAAAATCACAGTCAATTATAAAATTCCCATTGTCAGTAATGACAGGACCAGCTTTGGCCTTACCTGCATCCCTCAAGGTTGGATTGGATCCTCCCATCTTTGTCAACTCTTTTAAAATCTTCTTGTACGAGAGTGGAACAATTTCAATGGGGACCCCATTCCTCCAGTCTTTACCCAAGATTCCAGTATTCTTTCTGTAATCGGCAACAACAATGAACTTCTTGCTACAACAGGCAACCAGTTTCTCCTGTAATAGGCATGCACCACCACCTTTGATCAAGTTCAACTGTGTATCAATCTCATCTGCTCCGTCGAACGCTATATCAATCTCTGTAAATTCTTCAATTGTCCCTAGCCTTAAGCCATTCTGAAATATCAATTCTTTTGCCTGAAAGCTAGTTGGTATACATATGAGTTTATGCTTGTTTTCCAACTGTCCTAATCGTTCAACAACGTAAACCACTGTGGAGCCTGAACCTATGCCAACTATTCTATGGGAAGGGTCTAGGTTTTGATCAACTGCGGAATACCCTGCCAATTTCTTGGATTTTTCCAAGTTCAAGTCTTCAGGCGTTGACATTTGATGGTTGAGTAGATGTGATCGGTACTCTCGATAGTTAAGAGGAGAAGGTGAAAGTGAAGTAAAGCAGCAGATATTACGTTCAACCAGTTTTATATCGGAGACATACCCACACAGACAACTGTCATCTCTATCAGTATATATACAGCATGTCCTTCTAATTGAGTGTTGATCTGTCGGTTATTGCTATTGTGTTGTGCCACTTTCCATGTGGCTCCCTTCTTAAGCCTTCCCCACATTGATGAATGTTAGTCTATCCCTATGTAAGTCCCACTGGTAAGCGGGCAGTGTAGCCTACAGCCTAGTATACATCTAAAGCATCTGTCACGTGAGTTTCCACAGGGTTACAACCCTCAGCTTTTCTTTTCACTCGCACTCTCTCTCATACCTTGTCTGACAATTTCACTTTATGTGTCGATTACCCACAAAAAAATTTCAGTCTCCATTCTCAGAGTGCTTGCAAAGGTTCCACCAACAATCAGACAGACACTGCTACACTGCTCTACCAGACTCTCTCGTTTGCAATGGTGTTGGTTGATGGTTGACGGTGATGGTGAAGCTCTACAACTCCTTATTTCAACATATCAATAAAGATTCATTTCAATTCAAGCTGTACGATTTTACTTTTGATAGAACAGTAAGAAACCCAAAACAACATAATTTCATATCAAAAATGTCTGCTGCATCAAAGGTTTTATCAAACGATCCAACCGAGCTTGAACTAAATGTTGCTCAAGCTCTAATCGATCTAGAAACAAACTCTCCTGACCTAAAGGCTGACTTGAGACCTCTACAGTTCAAGTCAATCAAGGAGATTGAAGTTTCGGGTAACAAAAAGGCTATTGTCGTTTTTGTCCCAGTTCCTCTACTAGCCGGTTTCCACAAGGTTCAAAGCAGACTAACAAGAGAACTAGAAAAGAAGTTCCCAGACAGACACGTTGTCTTCTTGGCTGAGAGAAGAATCCTACCAAAGCCAGGTAGAACCTCCAGACAACTACAAAAGAGACCAAGATCAAGAACTTTGACCTCTGTCCATGACAAGATTTTGGAAGACCTAGTCTTCCCAACTGAAATCACCGGTAAGAGAGTCAGATACTTGGTTGGTGGTAACAAGATTGCCAAGGTTTTGTTGGACTCAAAGGATTCTTCCGACATTGACTACAAGTTGGACTCCTTCCAATCCATCTACCAAAAGCTAACCGGTAAGCAAGTTATCTTTGAAATCCCAACTGAAACTCTATAAATTTAACAAGATTGGAGAGTATCATTCTACAAACGGGGGAGAAAGCTCAATCGGTTTCGATTGAATTGTGAAGCAGCAAAAAAAGAAAACAGAGGATGAATTTCAACATGGATGTATTACTTATAATATAGGCAATCAACAAACCCAAAACAACAAAATCATCTTGATATGTTTGTATTATATTGGAATATAACGAATCTTTAATATATGTTTTTACTTTTTGGATCATCATAAGAATCTCCAGGTTGAAAATGTGGAGAAGAGTTGATTTCCACAGTCCACATTGTAGTGTCGTAATTCCCATCGTGATAATTGTATTCATTTTATTATAAAAGTCTAATGTTTATTCGCCAAAGGTGGTTGCCCTTCTAACAAAACCTTCATAACCACTGGTTGATCCAAACGCAACCTTTGAGGCATCGTTGTTGAATCCATGACCGATTACCCCATTCTGCTGACGAGCAGTGTTGTATTGATCAACCACTGTTCTTCCTCGGTTGTTACGCTGTAACAGTTCTGCCCTTTGCATTTGAACAAACTTGTCTTCGTAATCTTCCTCTTCATCATCAGAGGAGGAAGAAGGAGGAGGTGATTGATTTGGTATTTGGGTATTAATGATTCTTCTTGGCTTTGCAGGTGATTTCGAGTTTGTCCTGTGTCTTCTCATCTGTGCAAAGTTTCGCGTTGGTGATGATCCTGGTGATGGATATGACATTGATGTTGATGCTTTGGAAGAAAGCCTCTTTAGATCTGGTATATGTGATTTCAAAGGTAGATTCACAATCTTGTTGTGATGTAATGCTGCTCCTTCTGGCAGTAAAGAGTCAATCTCTTCGTTATTTCCTTTACCTTTCAGTTCAGACGGAGGAACAAGGACAAAACTTGCCGGTCCCTTTGCAGATGACTGTGAATCCTTTTGAGAGTTGAAAAGTTTGCTCAAGAGTAACAATGATAGCCCTATGATCAGTGAAAAGCTGAAAAGCTTCCCAAATCCAAAGCTAGGAGACGGAGATGGTTCATAGACACCACCACTATAAGCTCTACCTCCTGATCCAAAAGTCATTATTGAGGAGAATAGATAGAGTGCAACGATAGACATCACCAAAGATGGAACGTGCAATCGCACAGAGTTCGAATCGGAATTAACTATGGTGATGAACATGTCCATGTTCCACACACGTACGATCAACCTATAGATCATCCTTGTCAAAGTCATCATCACGGTTATTAGATCGTTCAAGAGTTGTTCGTAGTTCACTGGGGTGCTTTTGCCATCGATATTGCTACCAGTATTGGTAAAACCTGGTAACGATGATCCTATGGCATCCTCAGGTTTCAACTTGCGTCCGTTCAAACTCAACGGTTGATCTAAAGGATGTACATTCTTTGAAAGTGCCGAGCCTCGCCTGGCTGCTCTATCCTTCGAATGGAAATTCACCTCGAATGCTATATCATTCATCTCTCGCATTGCTACTGGATCAAACGGAGTAGCTGCTGTTTCCTGTATGGTGGGAGCAGGCAAAATAGTATCTGGTACTGTAGAATTCGTTCGAGCTCTGAAGAACCGCCTTGGGCCTGTATCTGTGGAGTTTTCAGATTTGATGGTGGCTTGGTCAGATCCATTTGAGGAATCGTTCGTTAGCAGTCGTGTAAGTTTGTTCGAAAAGGATGAGTTTGTCGTTCCAGAAGAGTTCTTTCTGAACTTGGACAGGAATTTGGGTTTCGGTGACCCTGGAGGAGACATTTCATTCATGATCTTTACTTTGCTGGAATCTTTGGGGTGGGAATGATCTAGTTATGGAGACGATAGAGAGTTTAGATGAAGTTGAAGAGAAGAAAGAAGAACAGTTTTACCGATCGAATCGAATTTCATCAGTGATCTCTTCCTCTATGAGCATCGTGACCTTTTCGTTTCAATGAGATGTAATTCAACTGTTTGCAACCGGTGTCACCCTCTCCACTTCAGATCCTCCCTCTTTGGGGCGTTACTTCTTCTATTGTGCGGTGCGTCGGGATGTTTAACGAGTGCGCATGTTGTAAAAATTGAAAAATTACCACTTCTGGAAATTCAAAACAAATCAAAGGCTCAGACGGTTGGTTAGGCCTTGTGACTCCTTCTGAGTGGCCATGGCAGTAGCAATGGAAGCATGAGTGACTGTTTCAGCTTTTGGATACTCACAGTGGTAAGGCCAACAATGAATGTAGCAGCAGTACTCCACACAATGTCGAGCAAACAGGGGTAAGCTTGAGATAGACTGGTGATGAAGGGTTCAAGCAGCCTAATCATGATGGTAAAGATCTGGGCTGTGCACGGTAGTGCACTGAAAATTCACGTGACTGAGACTCTGTGGAGAGATATCTCGTTTGATTGACCACATTCGCTGGTATAGGTTGTTCTTTGTGATCAATTGGCATTGAAGCCAAAGAGATATGTGCTCTGCCGCAATGCCAATCTAGTCAGCCTAGTGGGTACAGTGAGTACAGTGAGTGTTACATGTTTGTTTGTCTACTGTTTGCCGGTTTGTTCGTTAAAGCGTTTATCGTTTAGAGGGAGGAAAGAAGCTGCCGCTCCGGCTGCCGGTCTCACAGCCACACCTTAACGGACAACGACCAGCACAGACACTGAGAATGCTCACTCCCACCAGTCAACGATCTGGATGCCTAAATGGATTGGCAACTTGACATCCATCCAGGCCAAGGCTCTTTCATTTACGTGCTGCTGCTGGTGAAGTGACCGCGGGCCGCCCCTGTTATTTGCTGTACTATACTGTTATCGGCGTAGTTGCAAAAGCCGAGTTCTACAACTGCTTCTATCCCCTCTTCAATTGCTTACTTGTTGCAGCGATTTTCCATTTGATCTGGAGAACTTGATCATACACCTATCAATAAAACAATCTGCTGTAGGGAACGAACCCATCGGTTGGATCACAGGCCGGAGCTGATGTGATAAGCCACCGCCCAGGGAGGCAGTTCCGGCCTATCACGGACGCACGCAAAGCACGCACGTACACGTAAAAACCCAAGCGACGCACGTTGGAGATAACAGATCAATCAATTATTTACTCCTGTGTGTATCAGACGCTTGCTATGTTGGTCAACCATCCTGGTTACAACCATCGAACTAACTCAATTGACAAGGACAAGACTCAATTGATACTGGGGAACATCTAGGTTAAAAGAAAGAATAAATTTTTCATCTTGTAGCAAGTAAAAAAACATAAACTATATATAGTAATACTTACACTAAAATAAATGTTGAAAAATAATCCAAGAGAGAATGATATCCAATATCAAAGTCAGAATGAACTAATTATATCCGATAAAAAAAAGTTATATAAGTGGAATCAGATGGATAAAGGGTGAGAGCCCTTTAACGAAACATCAAATTGCTTATTTGAACTTCTTACCGAATAGGATCATTTGCATTTGATCGTACATGGAGATGACACCAGCACCGGCGACACCTCTCAAGATGTTAGCAGCACAACCCTTGAACAAGGACTTGATACCTTCAGCAGCGACAATTTGCCTGAAAGCATCGAAAGCACCCTTGTACTTAACGGCTTGACCAGAGGTCATCATCATTCTTCTTCTAACGGTATCCAATGGGTAGGAAGCGGTAGAAGCACCAGTGGTGACGGTCCAACCTAGCAAGAATGAGGCCAAGAAAGAACCTTCCAATGGACCAACCAAGACAACAGGCTTCAAGGAGTCGTATAGACCGAAGTACAAACCTCTGTAGACAACAATACCAACAACAGATGGCAAGAAACCTCTGTATAGACCGGCAATACCATCGGTGGCTAGAGTCTTTCTGTAAACGTCAATCAAACCGTTGAATTGTCTTTCACCGTTACCACCCTTGGTAGCCTTGGCATCGTTGGCCAATCTAGTTCTGGCGTAATCCAAAGAGTAGACAAAGAACAAGGAAGTGGCACCAGCCAAACCACCAGAAGCCAAGTTACCGGCAAACCATGGCCAGTAACCTTCCTCCTTCTTGAAACCAAACATCTTCTTGAACTTGTCCTTGAAGGCAAAGTTCAAAGCTTGGGTTGGGAAGTATCTGATAACGTTAGCAGTGTTACCTCTCCAGAAGGAGACTAGACCTTCTTCAGCAGCAGTTCTCTTGAAACATTCGCTGATACCATCGTACTTTCTGGCTAGTCTACCTTGCTTCAACATC
This sequence comes from Ogataea rishiriensis, assembly GCA_030569615.1. Taxonomy (NCBI): domain Eukaryota; kingdom Fungi; phylum Ascomycota; class Pichiomycetes; order Pichiales; family Pichiaceae; genus Ogataea; species Ogataea rishiriensis. The sequence goes on along the minus strand of JAJMLH010000012.1, from coordinate 61,561 downwards.
TCGTCTTGATTTTGAATCAACAACTTGACTCTTTCGATTGGAGCAGCGGCAGTCTTTGAGACGGCGGCGGAAACACCACCCATCATGAAATCGACGAAGAAACTGGATTTTTGTTCAGACATTGTGAATGATTGATAATTACTACTTCTAAAAGGGGAATAGTATAAAGTGAAATCTCTATGATCAAAGAGAAAAGAGTAAAAGGAAAAAATACAAAGGTAAAGCAAATAAAGTAGAAGAGGAGAAAGAGGAAGGGAAGGGAAGGGAGTGCAATATATGTGAGAGGATACCACTGATTGGAAATTTCATTAGTTAGTAGAGACAGGTTGGATAATTAGTTGTAGTGTGTCCTCATGGAGCCTTTGGACAAATTTGGTGTGTTGTCGACGACGAAACATTTTTTTCTTTTTCAGGCTGCTTCAAAGTGGGCATTTTGATTGGCTGACGGGCGCAGTTTCCGGCCGCTCCCCGTGCTGCCCCGGTGGCTGGCCCCGGGGGGTCTCTCCCGTGTGGATCTGCCCTGCCCTGCAAATGCTCCCCCCCTCTCCTGCAGTGTCTATCGGGAGATTGTCTGGAGGAGTCCCCGGGATCGGTAATTAGTGGTTGATCAATTGCAATTTCCCTCACTGCAAACACCTTCAATCATTCTACAACTACAATCCATCCTTGTTTATCAAAACACCAGTTGATTGTTACACCGATCAACAACACATTGCTCATTAGCTCAATTGCACTGTATGACCCTGGATCGGTCTACCACACCAAAGAACGGACACTCTGATCCAAGACAACCAATGTCCGTCCCGTATGCAAAACCGGTATGCAGCACGAGAGCGGTTACCTCTTCCAGGAACAGGCACGTTAACGTGCCATACCGTACCCCGTATGGAACCCGGAAATCGTTCTATAAGCTTTCTCGTTCTTGAAAAATCTTTCGTTAAGAAAAGACTCTCGGTTCAATTGGCATCTATAAACCCCTACATTCATCAGTTTCAAACTTTTAACTGTTCAATTGAAGAGATATGGCTGTTCCCGTTTCATAGAGGCAACAAACGGTGAACTGGAAAATCATTTTGAAAGCCTCACGAGTGAAAAGACGCAGCAACATTTTCCATTCTCAAGATCCGTGAAAAGTTTAGACACGGTTATTGTTTGTAGTAACTGTAACACGCGTAAGATTTCGATTCGAAAAGCTATTGTGTTGTGGTTGTCTTGGTTCGAATCGTGGACGATCGACCATTGAAGACAGACTTTCTCACCCTGATTTATCGGAGAGGAATAAAGTTAAGAGAAACGGAATCTGTTTTTCTCTGTCGATGATGATACCTGAGATCGTTGTGATTGTCTTTACATGTGATCTCAGTAATCTTTACACCAGATCATAGCATTAAAATCTACTGGCTCAATTGAGATGGATGAATTGAAAGAATATAGTTACTGGTACTACTGCTTCTTGGTAGCACCACCCTTTCCACCAAGTCATCCCTCTTTCCATCTTCTCTCGATTCACTTCAAGCCTAAGTGACCCTTTGGTTGTTGGTGCTGTTCAATTGGTAGCTTCTCGTAATCTGTTTCCGGCAATCCTTTGGAGCAGTACAGGAGGGGTCAAGTGGAAAAGGTCCCTCCATTTCAACGTCTGGATATGGTGCAGAGGTGCATTTGGCCTTGGATGGAAAAAGATTGTTTGAAAAATTGATGTTGAAGAACAATCAAGCAAAAAATAGGGGTAAAATGGACTACAAGGTTGGAACCGTTAAATATTGAAATATTTTTTTGTTATATTAAAAAAAACATAGATGAAAACCGTCACCGGGTTAATAAAAAGGAGGGAGGATAGGAAGTGATGATGATGAGGAGGAGTAAAAGGATGACGATGAGAGAACAATACAATGAAGAGTTAGAAACTCTGTTCCAAAAAATTGAAGACAGAAGATATCAACAAGTTAAAAGGATTTGCTTTAAACTTCTAAAACTTCATAAACACTATTGTAAACACATTTAGTAACCTAGAGCAGCAAGCTTGGTGGAAGCTTCTGATTCGGCAACGGTAGCCTTAGCAGCGTTAGCCTTCTTGGTCAAAGCCTTCTTCTTGGAGTAGTATTCAAGGGATCTAACCTTTCTCTTCTCTTCCAATGAGTCAACAATGGATTCGTATTTCCAACCAACGGATGAGGAAAGCTTACCAACGGTGGTGTACTTTCTACCTGGCTTCAATCTTAGGACTCTCAAAGCTTGAGGAACAACAACTCTCTTCTTCTTGTCGTATGGAGGTGGAACACCTTCAAAGACCTTTAATCTTTCTAGAGCAGCCTTACCTCTGGCAGTCTTGTGTGGCATCATACCTCTAACAGCCTTGTATAGAATTCTGGATGGGGCTCTGAAATGGAATGGACCTCTCTTGGTGTTGAATCTGGTAGCCTTTCTCAAGTAGTCGTGGTACTTTAACTTGTTTCTAAAGAATTCACCAGAAATGTTCAAAGCTTCACATCTAACAACAACAACCTTTTGGCCGTTCAAGATCTCCTTGGCGATGGTAGAAGCCAATCTACCTAACAAGTGTCCCTTACCTATAATGAAAATTTAGATATCGAATACGATAATTGTAATGTTAGTATTGGGTTCTCTTTGGTATATGAGATTGGTTGAGAGAGTCGGTGAATGAATGATAATGTGGATGGATGATGTATTAGAACTAGTCTACTGTATTTTGATGATGATATATGTTGATGTTTCTACTGTTGGTGCCGGTTGGAGGATATGAATATGATGTTCAGACACATCCTTGGTGTGTTGATAATATCTTGAAGGTGCTGTTCGTTCTACTGGTGTCTTGTCTGATAGGATGTGCTACAGTTGAATCTGGCACATCAATCCAGACACAGGTCTATTCAAATCAAGCTCTTGATAGAATCCATAAGGTTTCAATCGTCCATCCGTCTGAACTGATGATGTTTGGTTCTTGTTCATGATGGATGATGTTGCTCATTGGCTTGGACTTTGAAGTTGCTGTTGATAAATGTTCATGTGGTTCTTCTCATCTAATATGTGATGATGTCCAAGAATTCAACTTGAATCTTTGGTGTAAGCTCTCACCTAAATATGGATTCTTGTTCGTTGTTTTTGTATCATTACTCTCCTCTGGACTTGTATGACAGAGATTCGTCTATTCATTCGGTTGATCAGGTACTCTCTCATGGTGTAACTATGCTGGGAACATACCGTCAATGACAACAACTGGTTCGAAAGTATTCATTTTAATTGATTATTGTTGATTATTATCAAAGTCTTTGAATAAAGTACTTAGTATACTGTTAGAGTGTATTGGAAGTTTTCAAATATACTTGATTTGATAAAGTAGAATCGAAGAACCCAGTGGAGTGTTGATTGAGTGAAGAGTGTCAGATACTATGGAGGCCAGCTCGAAACGGTAGCTGGTAAGGTGTATACGGTAACAGTATATTGAAGGTTCACTATGGCACAGCAGTTGTTAGTTGGTTGGCAGGTGGTAGTAGGTGATGGCAGGTGAGGCAGGACGCTCTGTGAAAATTTTCCCCGTGAGTGAAGAGTCTCTGCCGGGTACTCCCCTGCTGGCTATCCCTCAACAGCAAAAGAGCTGAAATATTTCACTTCGGGAAGTCCACGACCTTTGGCCCATCCAGCGAGCGGCCTGAAAAATTGGCACGGCACAGAGTTGGCTCTGGCAGGCCAAACTTTTCGCAGTCACAGTCACCTCTGTACATGATTGCCGTTTTGGGACTACAGAGTGATGAGGCTGATACTTCTCCATGTGCCTGCATGTGCCACATTACACTAATTACACTGCCTCTGTGGCTGGTGAACTTTTCATAACAGTTGCCATATGCAGGATGTACACAGATATAGATGGTTTGGAGAGACACCCATCTCTGTCTAGATCTATAAAACTAAACATGCCCCAGTTCCCTGTTTAGTCCTCTCGAGCTTCAAATTCAAACAAATCACATTGCTTGTTTCGTATAGTGTTTACGTGAAATAAAGTTTGTGCTCTCTTCTGGCAATTATCTTGCTTTGCTTCCGTCTAATGGATTGGCTGCTGATGAGATCTAACGACAGACGGACGCATTTGGAAAGTATGTCCGAGCCTCACACAATAATCCAATGGACTAATGGCCTCATCCGCACGGGGAAGTCTTTCGAGCAAAGAATCATTAGTGCAGAGTTTTGATGGTTGTTCTTCGAAACAGTCAGCACAGTGTGAATCGACTATCTCATTTCAATTTGAAAAGTACTATATCTAGACTGTAAGCAGCAATGTAGGTTGAAATCCTTCCGCCCGGTTCAACCATCACTGGCTGATAGCAAAGGGTGTTGTCAATCCTGATTCAGACTGTCACAGACATCAGATGACAATAGGCGAGTAAAGAACAAGAATGATCCCAAGTTTTGTCTGTATAAAGTTAGCTAATTTGTCATCGATCGCTAACAATCAAAGAAGGACTGTTTTCAAACGGTATAACAATCTGGGCTTTGTCGTCCATTAATGTTCCCGTCACATTCACTGTATAAGTAGCAGCACGGGCCTCTTCTCCCTTATTGCTGTTGCTGGTGGGACCGCTCTGCACTAGTACGAGTTCGTAGTCGTACAGGCTCTCTATGAATTTACCTATTGGTTTGGAGTTGTATTTTGAATTGGTGGAATTTCTTTCGATTAGCTGAATAGAGGTGTTAGTTAGAGATTGGTTTAGATCTTCCTGTTTTGGATACTCAATCCATATTGACAAGATAAAAGTATGAATATAACACTTACTATGGTTGAACATCCATTTATATGGGACAACTTTCGGAGTTTCAAAAAGAGCTCTGATACCAGTGAGCTGGCTGTTGAAATAGTTGATGATTGCAAAGAATGAGAATGTTAGTCTGTTGAATGTTCGGTTCCTGAGATTGTAACAATTACTTACCGTTTGTATAGTTTTTGGAAAATTCAAGGTTGAAAACAGAACTGATGTCTTCCAAGACAACAACATCAAAATGTTCGTTCTCACTGGCAATCTTCCCAATCTGTTCAAGAACAGAAGCAAGAGTAAGACATCTCATGTTAGTTACTTGGCCTAAGAGTGAATCCAACTTTGCATCCTTGTTCTCTCTTTTCAACCTTCTTATGGACTGCATCAATGTTTCAACATCGAACGATGATAGCGTTGTGATATGTTTCACCTTGAACGAAGGAGAGTCTACCAACCTTTTCAGATAATACTCAATTGTAAACTATGATATGGGGCTAAACGCTACCAGGTTAGTTCTTGGTTCTTATTTGCATGATCCTACACCTGCACATACCGAAAGAGGAGTTATCAGTTGACCCTTGAGATCCCTGATCTGCTTCGAAGTTGAGGATACGCGATTTACCGTATTGCTGAAAAATGGATTTATATCCTCCATAGTTTGTTAATCAATAACGAAAGCCTACTCTCAAACAGGTCTACCTTTGCTCCTAATAATTGACACTTTCAAACCTGGACCAGAACCGTGATGACGCTGAAAAAATGCTCCTTCTCTTACTCATCTTCAGATCAAAACATCAACACACTAACACACTCTCGTACACATTGTACATTGCATACTGTACGCTCGTGCAGAGCATGCATGCCCGGAGATTCCAAAGAGGATAGATAGATAGCTGTTATCTGTCAGTTTCATCTACCGGATTTTTCAACCGGTACTTGCTTTTTGCTTCCAGCAACCCTTTGACTTGTCAGAAAGAACGAATTTACTATATGTGAATCCATTGTCGCATATATGCTAAAGTGTCAAAAAGATCATGGAGTAACAAAAGCGGTGAACACGACTTCATCAGTAGTAATTTTATGCTGTAGCACCGGCAGAGATCTATCTACCGGTACCTACCTGTTGGTCTCATCTCATATAGTCCATTTCATTATAGTACATGGCAATAAACTTTGAGTGCGGATAGCATTTGATTGAGCTGTAAAAGCATATTATAGATTGGCGAAGCAGGAGAGCCAAAGAAGGGCCAGCGCAAAAGACAAAAATGCAGGAAAGTTTGAGGCAAATGAGAAAGGATTCAAAGAGAGGAAGGAGAACGAAAGAGCATGTACGACATAAAACCAGTAGAAAGAAGTAAGAGCTGAAGAAAAGAAGAACATGTGTTGCAAGTCTAGCCTGGAGAGCATGAAAAAAGAAGGAGACCGTTCAAGAGAACCTTTGAACGATTTAGTGGGGAAGAAAAATGATGAGGTTGTCTCACACTATGACACAGCAACCATTATTAGACTTTTGCAAAGCAGTTGTCGTTGACGCTGGGGCATCAGGTCCACTCGGTTTGGTGACGGCTGCAACGGATGTTGCGTTTTGTTGGGTGGCAGTAGCAATGGAAGTGGCAGTTCCAGCGGCAGTTTGAGCATTATTTGTATTTGCAGGTTGAGCATTGGCATCATTAGCATCAACATCTTGATGACTCGTCCTTGATGTGTGATATCTTGAGATGTTTGGGCTGACAACAGCAGCTTCCTCTCCATATAACGGATCATCATCAAGGTGAACATCTTTGCTCAACCTTGAAACCTCCTCCTCTTGATTATTCTCCGTTTGAGTTTGTGAAAGTGGTTGAGACTCGTCATCGTTGACATCTTCGTTGATTGCTGTTGCTGTAGAAATTGAAATGTTGCGCTTCTTCTCTGTCGGTATTGTTTGCGGAACGAACGCTGGAACTGGAGTGTTCGACGTCGAGCCTCTTCTGGAATTACTCTTTCGTCTTCCTGTTGTTATCTTCAATTCAAACTTTTTTCTATCGCCACTAGATTGGCCAATCTGAAGCTGATCTAAAGGCTTAACTATGATGTGGATGATTGGAGATATAGTTAAATTCAACGAGGACAGTGGGTCGTTTGGGTTTAATCTCATGCCCAAGTGCAACAACTGAAGTTGATCCTCTGTTGTTGGTACCTCATCAATATTTTCTGTACTTTCTGAGGTATTCTCGTATTGTGTTTGTAACAGCTGTTGCCAATGGTGGAAAATGTAGCTTCTAAAGTGTCCAATCTTGAACAGTTCTTGGTCAAGTTGGAACCCGTACAGATCAAGGAGCTCCTGGTTCAACGTTATTGGTATTCTTGCTCCATTGATGAAAAGAAGTTGAATCTCCTTGTTGAGGAACGACATCTTCTGTGACGTGATTTCCTATGTATACGAGTTATCTATATGACTATCCAAGAATGAAAAGGTGATAAAGTAAGAAAGACAATGAATGGTATATGCGTATATATCCATATAAAAGATGGCACAGCACCCTCCTCTCCATCCCCATCGCATGCACCTCTTGAAGATAGCGTCAACAGGGCAAAAATAGCAGTCAAGCGGCGTGAGCCGTTAACTCAGCAAAACATTACAACTGTTCTGCCTCTCTTTCTTTACCACTAGAGATGCCATACGTTGTTGAAACAAAAACAACAAAGGTGAAAGTTGATCTGAACAAATCACAAAAGGAACTACTCCCTGTACACAATGATACAGAACAGGCGCAGATTCAACTGGCAGCCTAGCTGAGTTGCTGATGATGGTAATAATGGTCGTGGTATTTCAAAGCAAAGCTCGAAGCAAAGCCCACACTTTCGTATTACCGGCTGCATATCGTGCCTTATTTATCCATAGCAAAGCCTCCAAGATGTAAAAAGAAGAATCAAAAAAAGAATTGCATAAGACAGGGTTCGAACCTGCGTCTCCTCACGAAGAGTAGAACTTGAGTCTACCGCCTTAGACCACTCGGCCACTTATGCTGTTTCATGACTAAATCTAACAGATGTTTTCCAGACCACCATTCTTTTTCTTAGATCCGATTTTTTAAGCATTTTGGGCCCCTTCTGGGCACTTTACGGCAATAAGAGGCATTTCATAGTAATCCTGGCTGTTTTTACTACATTCTGGTACAAAAATACTGAATGTTTGATTATTCAGTCAAAAGTTATCCGATAAAACAGACTTTTTCCCATTTTTAAAAGTATTCTATTTTTAGTTTTCACTAGTTTTACGTTTTCTAACTTGTTACCACGCTGCCTTTTTAGAAGGACTTAATCTGAACAATGCAATGTTCAACTACTTGTAGCTATGATTGGCTTGCAATCTTTGTAAAAGTATACTATCTGGTCCATATGGATCACATCTTTCACATTCCAAAAATTTGCCATTCCCTATTCCATTTTACTCTTTGATCAGCGTCTACAGGTCCGTTTCACACATACTGGAAGACTATTCGTTTGATTCACATGATAAAAAGAAAAAGAGAACACTCCATGAAGACATTAATAAGCCAAATGGCAAAACAGCTTTGAGAAAAGACATTCTGAAAAGAATTAATGGTAAATGATTTGAAAAAAATAGTTATAGAACAATGCATCGAAAGACTCTTACAAAGAGAACATGAGAAGAAGACCATAGAAGCATAAGCAACACAGACAAGAAAAGATCCAAGAGAAAACGATTCAAAGCATATTTACAAGTTCAACCTGCTCAAAATCTCACTGGCCAACGATTTATACAACCACGTGTTACCACCAATTTTCTTGAACTGGACACCGTACAAACCAACCAATGGAACCTTAACAATATGGATCTCAAACTTGAGTGGTGTCTTACTAGCGGCAACCTTGGCATTGGTCGAGGTGGCATGGACACCAGTACCAGCAATACTGGTCAAATGAGAATCCTTGGTAAACTTACCAGGTGTACTGTTTGTGTTAGTGCCCGTGTTGGCAACTGGAGACGATGGCACCTTGTTTTGCTGTTCGACTCTACTGGAGACCAACATGTCCGATCCTCCACCTGTTGGTTCATCAAAAGTGATTGATTCTGAAGAATCGTAGGAGTTACGACGGATAAAGTTGGACGGGGCTGGAGTGTTTGGAATGTTGAGTTCGTTGTGCTGCTGGTGAGGTAGGTTCGTCGTCAGTGTCAGTTTTTCTCTTTCCTTTTCCTTGTCTTTCTGCTTTCTGTATCCTAGTAGACCGTTACCTAGGGAGAACTTTCTTCTGTGACCGTTGTTTGCACCACTGCTAGTCTTCGATGGAGTCGAAGTGTTGGAGTTCAACGAATACTTTTCCGCACCTGGCGTTTCTGGAGTGTCATCGCTGTTTCTCACTCTTTGCTTCTCCGAGGAGGATCCAGCAGATGAGATCGAGGCTCTCTGAGTGGATGCCTTGTCAGAGGAAGACTGTTCACTGGCATCTGGTGATTTTGAATCTTCAATCTCAACAACAGTGGCTGCCTTACTACTGTCATCACCACCAGTATGCGTCACCTCTAATGCTGGGATATCAACAGCATCCTCTGCCTGTTGACTACTCTTTGGAAGAGACAAACCTAAACCTTCGTCAACTGGGGCTGAATCTGGAACTGGAACGGCAACGATGGGAGCACCCGAACTCATTAGAGTCAACGGAGTCTCCTCAGCAGGAACAACGATGGATGGGTAATGAATACAGACAAACCCACCTTTGACCTCGGTAAACTTGACCCCCAGCTGTGGCAACACCGAGATGATGTCGTACCTGATGATAGGTAGAGGCTTCGTTGAAGTTGTCTGCACAGAGAAGAATCCTTTCAAGAATAAAGTCTTTGGATACTCGATGGATGGCATAGTACCTGGAGCGGCATGTTCAAACTGAGAAATGATGGCAGCATCCGATAGTCTCTTCTTTGGTTTTGTGTAGTCATCATCAAATGCAACCTCGTCCATATCGACATCATCAAAGAATCCATCATCTGCAGCGGCAGCAATCGATTGAGGATAGCTGATCTGAGGGATCGGTGGAGCATCGCTACCGATCGAGTAACTATGATCACTCTTTGGAATGTTCAACGAATGCTTTCTAGCATGACCAACAGACTTGGCCCTTGCTGAAGGATGGAACTTTCTCTGCTCTGAAACAATGATCTCTTGTGATGGTCTGGTAATTGAAGATTGTTGCTGTTGGCGTTGTATATTTTGAGCATCGGATTGGCCTGTCTTTGGGGCGTCTGACGAAAATGATGATGCGGTATATGCAGAGACAGCACGTTGATGATGCTGGATCTGTTGTTTCGAAGTAGCTGGCAATGGTGGTAGTTGTAAATGCTGTTGTTTTTCCTTCGACGTAATTCTCAAACTGCCCACTCTACGAACCATATCGTTCGACTTGACATTGTATTGTTGCTGTTGTTGCTGTTGCTGTTGCAGTTGCTCCAAGGCCATCTCCTTTCCTGCACCTGCAGGTGACAGCTCTTCAGGAATTTCACCGCCAGTCTTGGACTGTCTCTTGCTACTGATTCTTCTGAACAAAGAGTTGGTGAACCCTTGCTGTTGCTGTTGTTGTTGCTGCTGCTGTTGTTGTTGTTGTTGCATTGGCAAGGTTGCATCTGGGTACTGTGGCGAAGATTCTTGCAGTTGTTGCTGTTGCTGTTGCGGTGGAGGTGACGATGAAGATGCGACGCTTGTCTGTGCACGGGCCCTTTGCACGTGTGGTGTCGTTGGAGGTTGCTGGTGTGGTGATGTGTAGGCTGCCTGTGGGAACGTCAAGACAGGAGGAGGAGCTGCTGCTAATGATGTAGGTGACGGTAAGGTTGGATCTTGTCCATACTGTGGCTGATACTTCTGCTGTTGTTGCATGTTTGGAGTGTTCATGAATGGCTGTGTGTTCAACTGTTGCGTTCTTGCCTTTGACGTTTCCTCTTTGATTCTCTTTCTCTTTAGCATTTCATCAACAAGATAGTAGATGGAGACTAGTGGATGGTATCCAACGGTTGGATCTGGGATTGATTCATCATATGTGGACATTTCATCATGGATACTTCTAACGTACCAGTTCTTTGCAGCTAGTTGGTATGCATCCGAGGTGAGGATCTGGGAGAGTTCATTGTAAACGTGATCCTCATGTCCCAAGTCATAATCGGCTATCGTCCTCAACACCTTTTCATCCAAGGGCAGTTCCAGTGGTATTCTATGAGGCAAGTAATTAGGAGCAGGACCGTCAAACCCTTTGGACATCCATGGGTGTGCCGCCACCTCTTTCAAAGTTGCTCTCTTTGTAGGATCGACAACGAGCATTCTGGACAACAACGAGATGCACTCTTTGGATATCGTTTCAGGGTATTCGACGTGACCCCTCTTGATCTTCTCGTGCAAGTTGCTAACACTCTGGTCATCAAATGGGACCCTACCACAGACTAGAACAAACAAGACAACTCCAAAGGACCAAACATCAACCTCTGGACCAATGTATGGGTGTGCACAGAGTAACTCTGGAGCGGCAAAGTATAGCGAACCACAGTAGGTGTTGAGAAGATGCTGACCATCGAACAGGTTTGACAATCCGAAATCAATGATCTTGATCTCTCCATTCTTGTTGATCATGATGTTTTCAATCTTCAAATCTCTATGAACAATGTTGTTGGAATGGCAATAGTCCAACGCCGAGGCAATACCACGGCAAAACTTACGGGCATGTCGTTCCTTCAAAGAACCATGAGCCACTATGTAGTCCAACATCTGTCCTCCAGAGACATACTCGAACAACATGTAGTAGTGATTGGTCATGGGGAACATCTCGTACAACCTGCAGATGTAAGGATGGTAGAGGATTCTTCCAAGAGCACCTTCTCTAACTGTTCTCTTGTCCCTTGCCAACTCTTTTTCAAACTCTTTTTTCCTCTTTGCCAAGTCGTTCGGATCGTTTGTTAATGGGTCGTTCATGTGTTGCCTTTGCCATATCTTGGATGCCCTTGGAACAACCTTGACGGCACAGATTTCGCTTGTTATTCTATGCTTTGCGAGCTTCACCTTACCCATTGAACCTGCCCCAATAGTTTTTGCGAAATCCCAATCTCCAATCGACTTTCTATGAAACTGTTGTTGTTGTTGTTGTTGCTGCAATTGAGGTGGTGGGGGAGGCTGTTGCTGCGGCTGCTGTTGCAATTGCTGTTGTTGCTTCTGCTGTATTTGCTGCTGATGGCTCACGCCACGATGGTTTGAAGAATGCTGAGAGTTTGCTCTTGATAGGGATCTATTTGGAGTAGTCGGTTGATAGTTCTGCTGTTGCTGTTGCTGTTGATGCTGATTGATAGGTATCGATTGAACCTGTGCATTTTCGTTGAATTCAACTCCTGGTAGTAACCTCCTTGGATCATCCGATGTTTCGTTCACCTGTCTATGCTGCTGGGGCGTTGTGGTAAAGACCAATCTCTTTGAAGGATTCTGAGAGGAGGAGTAATCTGGATTGATGGTATATTCGTCGTTCAAGCCTGTATGGTTGCTTGTACTCCTAAGCATCCTTGGTGTTGCAGGTGCTGCATTTGGGGCGTATTGGTTGGGTTCTCTCTTTGTGGAGCCTGATCTGGACAGTACATTTTGCTTTCTAACCTTTGGCAAAACAGCCGATGGTTGCTGTTGGTCGGAAGGAGACCTACCAAACGGATCAGCAGCACTTGTCTGGATGGTGGGAGAGTTGTTGTGATCGTCATAAGACATTGCTGCTGTAATGATAGTGAGATGCCGATGGATTGATTGATAGACTATGGCTCTTTTGTTGATTGGGAAGGGTAGTTCAACTGTACCAATTGGATGCCATTAAATATCAGAACTTGATATCGGAATAGGAGGTGATGTTTCTGATTGTATCAACGTTACAAATCAATCAGCCGATGGAAGGCGGGCGGGCGGGCTAGAAAGGGATGTAGATTAGTGGAGTTTGATCGATCCGATGGAGGCAATTGAACAGAACGATGGATTCTAATGCAGTATTGTTGCTGCTGTTGATAATGTGTTCTTTGATGGGATGAATTTGATTCGATGTAACTGGTGTTGTTATCAGGAGGGGTGACGGAGTCTATTTCCCCTTGCGACTTGTAAGGTACGTACCCACCTAGTAACAAGGAGAGTAGCAAAAGAGAGAGACTCCTTCCCTTCACATGCAGTGGTACTGCCAAAACACTTACGTCAGTCAGTCAATAAACAGGAAAGGCTTATAATGAAATTGCAGCTGCGTATTGGTAATATATTACGTACACCAAGCTTTTGCTGAACTACACTGCCTTGATTAGATGTGGCTACTGTTTCATTGGCAATGACGATGGGGTTTTAGTGAGTGGGTTCACTCTTTGGCAGAGCCTTTCGGTTGTAGTCACTCTGAAATCCTTGCAGGTTTGGTCAGTAGTGATAGTGTTGCCGTCCACCACTCCCTCTGTCATTATAAAATCTGCAATTGTGGAAACAGCACCACCTGGAGTGTCGATATGATACAAAAGACAATCAGATAGGCGTACCGGTCAACTACCACGGCTGTGCAAGCGCGGTGAGACAGGGCAGGGTTAGGGGGATGGATGGGGAATGCCAACAATTTTTCCATTGGGTACTTCCTTCCACCAGGAGTCTTCAAGTTCCCTTGCTTGTTTCAATGAACAAAAGAAGGGAACCAAAGACTGAAAAGAATAGTAGGAAGAACCGACAAGAATGACGAAAGCTAATCTTATCTCCATAAATACCAGATGAGTAGAGCAGGTAGGCAGTAAAAGTGGTAGAGAGCCTGAGATTTAACCCAACAGAGTGGAGTGCTTCGTTTAAAGCACACTTCGGGCTGTGCTGTGCTGTCCCCAGCATGGCTAGGCTTCTCCCGGAGGACCGACCGTACAAGCAATTGGTAACAAAAGCATCATGATTGGCCGCCAATCCTCCATCGAGAGACCGACCGGTTGCAGAATGAATACGTACACATGCCCTCAATGGAAAATAAAAGTGTTTAGAATAAACAACCGCTAGAGAGAATGTTCTGTAGATTGTTCTTCACAGTCCCGGCCAAGCGCAAAGCCCTGGCCCAGCAGGCAGGGCGGGATATCCCGTGCGCCCAATCGTTTCCTTTAACCCACCACCACCCCCACGACGCTTTATCTATCTCCTGTTCCCCGGATACTGGCTGACTCGCTGATGGATCTGTAGATTTATCACACACGGTTGAGCAATCATGGTTGTAACAGTAACATGAAAGATATAAAAGGCCACCATCATCCTCGAGATCAGCAAAGGGTAGCCAACAGAGTAAAACCCCCTGAAAATCGCCCATCATCACCGCTCACCCCACGACGACATCGAGATCTCACGCGTGCTCCCCCACCGACAGCCCCTCCCAGATCTCACAAAACCCCCTCTTGCCCAACAATACCCACCGCACAACATTGCTTGCCACCGTACTATTCGAGACCGTCTGTCCCTCCCACAGCACTGCAGCAGCCCCAGGGTGTCCCTCCAAATCTCACGTTTTTCACCGCCAGCCAGCAAGAGAAGCTTTAACACTGAGAAGCTATACGAGCACTTTCAAAACTCCAACTAGAAACAGTCAGGTGAACATCCCTCTTTCTTGGATCCACCAGCATCATCTCATTCTCTAATATTCTCTGCCCGTTCAGTTGTCCTTCAATTGACCTTCAATCGTTATCAGATCTTTTCTTATCTCTCAACGCTCTTTTTCCTCAACTTTTCAACACTCAGCTAAAGATTGGCCATCTTCTATTCTTTAGGCCGTTGAAAAAAAAGAATCAAGAGAAAAGAATAACTTCTATAGAAACGACATCACATTCACTCTTTCCTTCCACAATTTGTACATAATACACACAGCACATATCCTACAAAGATACACATATATACCAACAAACAAAAATGACTCAAGACAAAGTTCATTCGGTCGTCCACGAGGCCAACAACGTCACGGCAAGACCAACCCCTTCTGCCTTCTTTGACAAGCAACCTGCAAAATCCCTGTCTTCCCTCGAAGAGTACGAATCCATGTACAAGCAGTCCATCGAGGACCCTGAGGGATTCTTTGGTCCAATGGCCAAACAATTTTTGGACTGGGATAAAGACTTCACAAAGGTTAAAGCCGGTTCTTTGGAAAACGGTGACGTTGCCTGGTTCCTAGGTGGTGAGTTGAATGCCACCTACAACTGTGTCGATAGACACGCTTTTGCATCCCCTGATAAGAAGGCCATCATCTTTGAAGCTGATAGCGAAGAAGAATCAAGAACACTCACCTATGGAGAACTACTAAGGGAAGTCTGTAAAGTCGCAGGCGTCCTAAGCTCTTGGGGAATCAGAAAGGGTGATACCGTTGCCATCTACCTTCCAATGACCCCAGAGGCTATCATTGCCATGCTTGCCGTTGCAAGACTGGGCGCCATCCATTCCGTCATCTTTGCCGGTTTCTCTGCAGGCTCCATCAGAGACAGAATCAACGATGCCGAGTGTAAAGCCATCATCACCTGTGATGAAGGTAAGAGAGGTGGAAAGACCATCAACACAAAGAAGATTGTTGATGAAGGTTTGAAAGAATGCCCAAGCATCCAAAAAGTGTTGGTTCACAAGAGAACAGGGAGTACAGCAGTCAGCATGACCCAAGGTAGAGACTCTTACTGGGATGAGGAAACAGACAAGTTCCCAAGCTACTGTCCTCCAGTTCCAGTCAATGCCGAAGATCCTCTCTTTATGCTCTACACCTCCGGCTCAACAGGTGCTCCAAAGGGTGTTGTCCACTGTACCGGTGGGTTCCTTCTAGGTGCCGCCATGACCACCAAGTATGTCTTTGACGTTCAACCAGAGGATGTCTTGTTCACCGCTGGTGATGTCGGTTGGATCACAGGTCACACCTACGCGCTCTATGGTCCATTGGCACTAGGTTGTGCAACAATCGTCTTTGAAGGTACTCCGGCATACCCAGACTATGGTAGATTCTGGAAGATTGTTGAGAAGCATAGAGCAACCCACTTTTACGTTGCCCCAACAGCACTACGTCTATTGAAGAAATCGGGTGAAGACGAAATCTCAAAGTACGATCTATCCTCGTTGAGAACACTAGGTTCCGTCGGTGAACCAATAGCTGCCGAAATTTGGGAATGGTACGACGAAAAGATTGGAAAGAGTCTATGCCACATCTCGGATACCTACTGGCAGACAGAGTCCGGTTCCCATTTGATTGCTCCACTTGCCGGTGCCGTTCCAACCAAGCCAGGTGCCGCAACAGTGCCATTCTTTGGTATCGATGCAGTCATCATTGATCCTGTCACCGGTAAGGTGCTGGAAGGAAACGACGTTGAAGGTGTCCTTGCAGTGAGATCCTCATGGCCATCAATGGCCAGATCCGTGTATAAGAACCATCACAGATACATCGAGACCTACCTGAAACCATACCCTGGATTCTACTTCACCGGTGATGGTGCAGGAAGAGACCATGATGGTTACTACTGGATCAGAGGAAGGGTGGACGATGTCGTTAACGTTTCGGGCCATAGACTATCCACCTCGGAGATTGAGTCTGTTCTTTTGGAAAACCATCACGTTAGCGAATCTGCAGTCATTGGTATCAACGACGATATTACAGGCCAAGCGGTGATTGCCTTTGTCCAGTTGAAGGATGATGCCGAGGCAAACGATGATGAGAGTCTATTGGCATTGAGAAAATCGTTGGTGATGCACGTTAGGGGTATCATTGGTCCTTTTGCCGCTCCTAAATCCATCGTTGTTGTTGCAGACTTGCCAAAGACGAGATCTGGAAAGATCATGAGAAGAGTCTTGAGAAAGATCACGAGTGGTGAAGCATCAGGTTTGGGTGACATGAGTACCTTGTCCAATCCTCAGGCCGTTGAGGGTATCATTGTCAACGTTGAGAAGCAATTTGGCGTTAAGAACTAAGTATTCTTACACTCTCTAATTTCCTTTTTTTCTTCTTGATTTTTTGTTGTTGCTTTTATAAACCCTTTTTGATTCATCTAATCCTATGTATGTCAGTACGTACACTGTAATTGTTTGGAAAGTAGTCATGGAATGGGTGAGTAGCAGCGATCTCTGCCACTGCCCCACACTGTAAAGTGCGTGCGCGTTCCAATTTGGCTTATCGCGTAGGCCTCATATAAGAGATTAGTATGGCAACAATTGTGAAGTACATGGGGAGGCGGTTTGCTTTGTCACAAGATGGGGATCATCAGACTATTAACTTGACACTTCAAACAAACATACAATTACCATCACCATCCCCACTGTATTATCAATCCTTCAGCTCGATCTGACTGCACCAACCCACAACAATGTCTGATAGTGGAGACTTCAACAAGCACACCTTCTTGTCTAGGGTGTTTGGGATGAACTCCACATACAACCCTTCGGGTTCAAACCCAATGCTTATGGACGACAACAACGAACTACAGTTCAGCATTAGAAACCTGCAGGACAACTTTGAAGAAGAAGGCGAAGAGGCGGACTCGGGTGAAGGAAGTTTTGAACATGCTAAACAGATGTCAAAGGCTTCGGAAAACCCTTATTTCAACCAAAACATACAGCCTTCCAACAACAGCCCTTACGTGCAACCGCAGCAGCAGCAGCAACAGTATGACACAAGGTCGAGATCCAAATCAAAATCTGTAACGCCACAGGCACAGACACATGCAGGTAGCCCCAGAAGGTTTCAATCTGTATCAAGAGAACGTTCGTCTGTCAACTTGAACTCGGAAGCTGAACCTTCTTCAGAAGACTCCCAGTCAGACTCAGACACGGAGCTTGCAGCAGCAAACTCCGATGATGGATTACTATTTGATCAAAAACGGGCCTTGAGCGATAGAACTTATCCAGGTCTGAGAGACGAAGAGGAATTTGACACCGTGCCTGAGAGTCTCTTGCTAGAAGGTGTACAACAGAGACACCACTCCACGCGGCTTGACAACCATCACCAAACGCCAAACCACAGACCCGAGCACAGTAACAAGTTGTTTAACCAGATAGCAGAGATGGAAAGAAGCGTCACCCCAACGTTGTCTCTCCTTGGAGAGAAGGCCAAGGATATGGCAAATACAGCTTTCCACAATATACCCAGATCAATACCAAAGGGAATATCCTTCCAAGTTCCCACACATTCCGCCAACAGTTTACCACCTCCGCCGGTAGCACCACCAATCTCCCACAGAAGAAACTCACCAGAGACGACCAGCAGCAATAGCAACACCAACTACAACGAGTTTACTCACGTCAATGAACAGCGGCAGCTAAGAGGAAGATTGGGTTTGCTGAGCCCAATGGAACGATCCCTTTGGCTTTGGGCCAACGTTTCCAACTTGGACAAGTTTTTGGAAGACGTGTACACCTACTACACCGGCAACGGTTATAAGTGTATCGTTCTTTCGCGTGTTTGTGATTTGGGCATCATCATCTTTGTTGTCTGGTTGACCAGTTTTATGGGAAACTGTGTCGACTATCACACGTTGATGAATGTTGAAGTGACAAAGTTTAACGAGGTCAAAATTGACCATTGTTATGCCAAGATGTCGTTCACACAAAAATCTTTCTACTTTGTGTTGATATCGATATTGGCTTTGAGAATACGAACCTTTTATGAAACCTTCAAAGATTTGAGAGAGATCAAAAACTTTTTCAATTTATTACTTGGCGTGAGCGATGAAGAGCTTCAGACGATCAGTTGGTCTACAATAGTCAAGAAGATCATGATATTGAGAGACCAAAATACCAACGCACTCATTTCAGGGAATCAAAACGTCAACGGTTTGGATGATCTGAAATCCAAGAATAGATTGAACGCCCATGACATTGCCAACAGGTTGATGAGAAAGGAGAACTACATGATTGCCATCTTCAACAAGAATATTCTCAATGAGGCCTTGACCGTCCCTGTCATAAAAGGTTACTTCTTAACAAAGACGTTGGAGTGGAACTTGAAGCTTTGCATTTTCGATTTCGTTTTCAACTCCCACGGACAGTTGAACCAATCCTTGTTGAACGAGCACAAGAGACTATCTTTGGCGACAGAGCTAAGAAAGAGATTCAGGTTGGCTGGAATATTGAGTATCTTCTTGACCCCATTTTTAGTCACCTACTTCCTACTCTACTTCTTCCTCAAGTTCTTTTACGATATCAAGACCAATCCGTCAATTATTGGCTCGAGGGATTACTCTCCTTTTGCTCGTTGGAAGTTGCGCGAATTCAACGAGCTTCCACACATCTTTTCAAAGAGGCTGAAGCTGTCAAGGGAAGGTGCTACCAATTACATCAATCAGTTTCCAAAGGAGGCCACAAACATTGTGTTGAAGTTTGTGTCTTTTGTCACGGGTTCCTTAATTGCTATCTTGGTTGTGTTAACCGTGTTAGACCATGAGAATTTCCTCAACTTTGAATTGACCGAAGGAAGAACAGTGTTGTTCTACATCTCAACTTTGGGTGCTCTATTTACCATTTGTAAAGGTGCCATTTCCGAAGAAGACGTTGTTTTTGATCCTGAGGCTTCCTTGAGGTATGTTGCCCAGTTCACGCACTATCTCCCTTCTGAATGGAAGGGAAGATACCACACGGAGGCGGTCAAGAGCCTGTTCTGTGATATGTTCAACCTAAGGTTGGTGCTTGTGCTCAAGGAGATTGCAAGTTTGATCATGCTTCCCTACGTGCTGTACTACAAGCTTCCAGACTCATCAGAAAAAGTGATAGATTTTTTTAGAGAGTTCAGTGTTCACGTCGACGGTCTCGGCTATGTCTGTACATTTGCGATGTTCAACTTTGACAACAACAAGGACAAACCTCCCAACGTTTACTCTCCTGGTAGTGGCGGGGCAGGAAGTGCAATTTCAGATCCAAACGATCTAACACATGACTATTACTCATCCAACGATGACAAGATGGTCAAGTCGTACATGTTCTTTTTGGAAAGCTATGGAAATGAGCCTGTGAGGCAAAGACAACAACGCTCGGCGCAGATGGGCGTACCAGCCTCACCAGCACAACTTACGTCTCGGACTGCAAGACCGAAAAACGGAAGAGGAGGCCTGCTGAGATCAGCAATCTTGAACAATTCTGTCATCGATAAGAGAAATCCCACCGCTGGTACCTCATCCGTTAGGTACCCACCTCAGTTCAAGCATCAGTCTTTGAACAACTCTATGTATTTCAAGGGAGGAACAGGGGGAAACACCAATATGATGGAAGAAACAACAGCGGGGTTGTCCAGAGATACCAAGAAGTACATGAACAACCTTAACAACAGTATGCTCCTAGGTGAATCCTTCCAGCTGGGATATCCAACTGCCGATTTGCTCAAGGACGACTACAACAACGGTGGAAGAAATCTGAGGACAGGCATGAACATCAACTCTGAAAGTGACGACGATGCCGATGAGGACGAGGATGACGACGACGATGAAGATGGAGATGATGACGAGGATGAAGATGATGACGAGTTCAGAAACGGTGGAGTGAGGGATGACGCTGGTGTCTTGGGACTGATAAATCAAATTTACAACCACAAGGCTGGTGTGAGGTGAGAAGAGAGGCTCATGACATTGTTCTTTCCTTCTGGCCTGTATTACCTTTCTACACTCCTCTTTTTGCATACCTGAATATAACACATAAAGTCATTCATAAATGTACAAGAAGTAAAAGTTAACTAGTGTATGGGTCTTTACTGTTTGTATTTAGCAAATTATTATACGGCGTAAATATCTGAAGAACGAACATGGAGCACTATTTACCCTTTCTCTGTCTCTTTTCTTTCTCATATTGATTCTTGGCAGCACCTTCCTCAGTCTGAATGGAATTGAGAATCTTGGCCATCTTGGAGTGATACTCTTGATAATCAGTCTTCTTCTTCTTGATCTGTTCTCTAGCTTCGAATTGAGAGTCCTTTCTAATCTCACGCAAAGTTTGCTTCCTCTCATCCTTGATTTGATGACGCAACTTGCTGATCTCCTGCCTCGTTCTATCTGGATCGTATGACTTCTTGTCTGGGTTGAAGTTCTCTTCAAACTTAGGAACATACGTTGGTATAGCAACGGATCTGTGGGATTGCAACTTGAGGGGTTTTCTTTCCATCTTTGCTATCTTTCTCAAGTTTTGCAACTTGACCAAAAGTGCAGGTATCGTTGAGTGTGAAGCGTGGTACTTGATGAGGTGTTTCACAATGATTTCAAATGGCTGTGAGATCTCAAGGTAAGAGGATTTTTCTTTGAAGATCTCTGAAGAGTAACAGTCAAGCGATTTCAACAACTTGAGTAGCAAGTTTGCACTTTGTGACTGTGAGTTAGCTTTCCATTGTGAAAGTTTGAGAGTAGAGTTTTCGATAGGGAGTGGTGTTGATGGGTTCAATGTGAACTGAGTGGCCTTGGAAGCCTTATCGGTTGTGGCCAATTGTTCATAAGGAATTTTTGATGGCTCTGGAACTAGAGCCAAGAATGCTCTCTCCAAGAAATTGATAACTTCTGGTATTATTCTCTTTGACAATCTTTGATACTGTAGTAGCAAATCACAAAGATAGATTCCAGCAAACAGATGGGTTGTGTGCTTCTCAACCTGTAAAAACTCTAGAGTTTCAGTGATAAGTATAACAGTAGGAGTGACAACTAAGTGATAAAGATCTGACGTTGAAAAAGTTCTTCCAACTATCGTGTAAAACATCAAATCAGACCTTTTTGGATATTGAGCAACATCTCTAGCTTCAATTCTTTTTTGAATTGACGCGATATGTAATCTGAATTCATCAAACATCTTCTCAGGGAACTTTTCAGCTAGATCCCTTATCGATTTGGTCAAAAATTCCATGAGCTGAATGTAACTTTCTTTATCATCCTCTGCTGGGTCCGTGTCAGCCAGCTCTAAAGTGTAGCTCAAAAGCACACAGGTGAAATTTGCAATTTTCTCTTTATTTCCGGATGCCAATCTTGGCTGATACGTCTCGAACACTTTGGCAATTAGTGAGATTTGTTGTGTGTAGCCGTTTCCTGAAGCCAATGTCTTGTACTCTTCCAAAGTTGCTGGACATGTGATGCTGCTGTTAGCTTTCGAGGAAGAGAGCCTTATCACTTTGCCACCAATTGTGATGGTGGCAGGCTTACCCAAGGAGTTACTCCTTGCACTTCCTTGTTGTTCTTCATCTTCACCCTCTTCGTCACTGCTTTCATTGTTGTTCTCTTCTTCAGAGTCATGAATCCTGAAACCTTCCTCTTCATTTTCGCTACCGTCCCAGAAGTCATCGTCCAAATCGTCGGCAACGGTCTCCTTGTCACCATTGTTATCGATATCACCTTCCATTCTACGCAATCTCGCAGCCTCCAACTTTGCCAAATGGTCTGCCTTCTCCTTTGCCAGTTCCTCGTCGGTCTTTGTTCTATCTGCAGGAGCGGCTCTTCTATCGAGCTGTGCCTCTTTGACCTTCATGTCGTACTTGATGTCTGCTTCTGATTTAGAGGTGATGCCTGATCCACGAGGCTGCTTGACCTCACGTAGAGTGGACATCACATCATCAAAGTTATCATCTAACTCAGTCACTTGATTCTGGTTCATTTCGTGTTGCTTTTGTCTTTCGTGCTTGTAGAATTTGGATTTTGCAATGACTTCCTTCATCACTTCAGCCTTAGTCTTCTTCCTTTGAGGTCCCTGGTCTTCTTCTTCGACCGTTTGGTCATTATTCTCCGGATCGAATGTTGTGTTGTTTCTCTTCTTCGAAAAGAAGTCATCGGCCGCATCACCATCATCATCGTTGTCTTCAAGATCTGAATGGTCACCCATGGATAGTGACTTACCCAAGTGAGTCAATGAGCTGGAGTCGCCATATCTGTCATCCTCGTCGTCATCCAAGTTGAACATGTTTGACCTAGATGTTTGCGATTGCCTTTCCCTGGAGAATCTCTCCAACATCTTTTCCTCGGCGGTCAGTTTGCTATTGTTTTCACCAAATCTTCTATCAACCATTCCTCCTGCTTTGTTTTTTCTTGCCATTTTGGCATCCCACTCGGCCTTCCTGTTAGCCTCACCCACTTGCTTTGAAATCCCTGGCTTACCAACGGTCATCTTCTTTGCCACTGCGTCAGCTCTCTTGTTTCTTGTGACTTTGACATCAAATGGGTTAAATTGCTCTCTGATTCTTTCCAAAACTTGCTGTCTATCATCCCTACGTGTCTCATTTGGGGTCTTTTGGGCGTGCTTCTTACCCTTCTTCTTGGTGTTGGTCTGGCCAGTTAGACCTGCCGACTTCAACGTTTCCTTCAACTGTTTCAACTGTGAGCCCGCCATAACTGTTTTGTGAGTTGCTATATTTGTCGGAGCTGATTGACTTGCAGAATCACTTACTGGTTCAAAGATTGCTACTAATAACAGGCCAATACTGATCCAAATCTCTATCAAAAAGGGTCAAAACTCTCAAAATTTTTCAAAACCCCAAAAAATAACATAAAATATTTTTTTTCAAAATCAGGCCCAAGGTGGTGTAAAGGTGTAAAAGTTTACATGCGGAAGTCGGCTCTTAAGAGCGAGCGATGCGTCTAATTATATCGCCGAGATTATGGTACACTTTCGGATCTTTCCTCTTCCCTTCCTTGCAACCACAACAACCTCAGCTGACAGGAAAGAAGGGGCCCGCTACCACCCTTATCAGTGCAGTACTAGAAAACCTATACTTGATCTAATTGATTTAAAGATTCGACCAAATCTAGATCTACAGTGTTACGTTAAAAAGGTCACCACTAGACATACTACCATCAGCATGACATCACGCAGAGTCGTTGTGACAGGTCTTGGTTTGGTGACTCCTCTGGGGGTTGGCGTCAAGACCGCTTGGAAGAACCTTATCACTTCGCAGACGGGACTCACGTCAACCACCCAACTACCAGATGCAGAACTGTACGCTGATATTCCAGCAAAGGTGATAGGATATGTTCCAAGGGGTTCCATATCGGAGGGCAAGTACGATCCATTGGATCATTTTGAAGCCCACGAGGTGAGAAGGCTATCGCAGTTCATACAGTACGCATTGGCTTCCACTCAGGAGGCCCTTGCCGATGCCAATTGGTTTCCGCAGGAATCAGAAGATAAGGTTCAGACTGGAGTTTGTGTCGGATCTGGAATTGGATCTATCGAGGACATATACAATAACTCTGTTGGATTTTATCAAAAGGGTTACAGAAAGATGCAGCCAATGCTCGTTCCCAAGTTGTTGACCAACATGGCAGCGGGGAACATATCGATCAAGTACGGTTTGCAGGGACCCAACCACTCGGTCTCAACAGCATGTGCCACCGGTTTGCATGCCATTGGAGACGCTTCCAGATTCATCAAGGATGGTTATGCTGATGTCATGGTTGCTGGTGCTTCCGATTCTACGATCCACCCTATAGCGCTGGGAGGTTTTGCCAGGGCAAAATCTTTGAATACAAAGTTTGACGACGAGCCACACAAGGCCTCAAGACCGTTCGACAGAGACAGATGTGGGTTTGTGCTTGGTGAAGGTGCCGGTATTATTGTTCTCGAAAGCCTTGATCATGCGTTGAAGAGAGGTGCCAACATATATGCAGAGATCAAAGGATATGGGCTTAGTGGTGATGCCAACCATATCACTTCTCCTCATCCAGAAGGTTTTGGTGCTAAAAGAGCAATGGCGTTTGCCTTAAAGCAGGCAGGACTACAACCTAGCGATATCAACTACCTGAACGCCCATGCTACATCTACCGTTCTTGGTGATAGAGCAGAAAATCATGCAATCAAAACAATGTTTGCAGAAACGAACCCGGGTCTTGCCATTTCGTCCAATAAGGGATCGATGGGACATCTTTTAGGTGCTTCTGGTGTTGTCGAGGCAATCTTCACCATATTGGCCATCAAAAATGGCATACTACCTCCAACTTTGAACTTGGACAATCCCGGTATGCACGAAGACGATAGTCCTGACGAGTTTATTTTCAACTATGTTCCAAACGTTGCTCAAAAGATGACTGTTGACAACGCTCTAACTAACAGTTTTGGCTTTGGAGGTACAAATGCATCCGTTTGTTTCTCAAAGTACAAGATGTGATCCAAGAGTTTTTTCCTCTATAACTTCTGATTTTTTCCTTATAATTCTTGTAACATAGATTTTTAGTTTTCAGCGCCATTTTATAAGAATAACCTTCAAACACTAATAAATGAAAGGTACTATCCGCCAGTAATGCTGACGTTCAACCAGCTTCTCAGATTTGGCGTGATAAAACTTGAATGTTTCATTGGCTGATATTCCAAGATTCACACATACCCAGGTGAACTCCAACGTGGCATATTGATTCCTCAGTACAAACAGATGACAAAGATATATCACTATCTCATCAAAATAATGGGCACAGCTGATGTATGTGAACAAGCATCTTTCAGGTATCCTATATTTAACCAGTTTTGAAAGATGAAGGTGGTTCAGATATTGATCAGCCGACGCAAGTGTAAAGACTGTTAAGATAGCATACACTGCAAAGCTAGAGATACCACTCTCCTCAAGCTTTTCATTTTGCCCAACACCGGAGAAAAACAATAGCAAAGGTTGAAGGTTAATGGTAGAATAGAAGAACAAACCAGCCAGGTAATGCGATAGATGGATCTTGGATTTTGGAGCAAACTTGCTCACAAAGTAACATTCGTACACTCTTCTTAAACTTTGCAGCGTGTTGAGAGCCACCACCACCTGGAGCTGCCTCATCGTAATCCACTGGTTCCCAGCGCTTGAAAAGAGCAGCCTCTGCAAACCTGTAGGCAGTCTTAGAGGTATCTCGTATAGGCACCCAAGCTTAATCAAGAGACACGTGGACAGAGAGAGCGTCAGCGAAAGAAGATAAAAATGTCTGAATGTTGACTTTGAAATATGGATGCCTTTGAACCTCTTCAAAAGACCAATTTTGTAACCACTTTTTGAATCTGCCCTACTGCTGTTTGCAAATGATAGTGTCTTTCCATACTTCAACAGATCGTTCAATTGCGGGATGAAGTAGGCTAAAAGTACAGAGCTGATAGCTACCACATAGACATGATTGATGAGAGAGCTGAGATTGATGTTTGCAAGTAACTCAGATGACAGCTCCAGTGGCATCTTGAATAGCATCGACTTTTCAACCTTGAAGGCAATTGCCGTGTCTTAGGAACCTACTGTTGTATTTAGGCAAAGGATGTGAAGATGAAGGAGAAGATGGGAATGGCTGGTGACGATTACGATTAGAATGAATCAAAGACATTATGCACAGCCAGAATCCTGCACTCGGTCGACCGACCCTCGTCGAACTTCACTCACACAAGACACACACACACACACTGTAGCTGTTTCCTAATGAACAAACAAACAAACGAGTCAAACAGGACAAACACTTGACTACCATTCAATTTTTTGAGACCATCATTTTCCAGAACACATCAAACACAGACTTCTCTACATAGAACTAGTTTAAAGTATTTTTCATTCAAGCTAAGTTCATACAACGTGAAGATTTGAGAAGTGACTATCGCCCAACTGCATTTGTTGCTACTTCCCGAACACTGGACGAGATATTTAAAGCACACCAAACGTGTACAGCTATCGTTTTTAGCCACTGAATCCCAATAGAACCACTGGCTGGTGCTAATCCATAATCACCAACTTTTTTTCACCATGGCGTATCCCTTAATAGCCGTTTATTACGCGATCATCACAATCGTTTCGTTGATGCTGTTGAAGAACTACGATCAATTGAGGTTGCCAGAGTCATTCAACGTCATTGCCGGTTATCTGTCCCAAGAGAAAGAAGAGATTGAATCAAGTTGTCTTGATATCCTCCATTCAGCAACAGAGATGTACAGCTCAGCCAGAGAGAAATCTGGCCAACTTGTTCACTCTGTCACAGATTACTACATATCGGAGAACAAGTATGTGGTTAAGACTATTGAATTCGCGAAGCCATACTATTACCATGTTGTGGCAGCATCAAGTCCATACTTCATCCAGGCAGCAGAGTTTACAACCCCTTACTACAGGAAGGCTGTGGAAGTCTTTGCTCCTTATTACCACTCGGCCACTTCAGTCTCCGGCGATTACGCTTCCAGAGCTGCCGAATTTGTGAAGCCACATACCAACAAAGCTATAGATTTGGTTCTACCTTACTTGACAAAGGCTCAGACGGTTGTGGGATCATATTACCACCAATATGTTCGCATTCCTGAGCCGATTGTGCAACAGGTGAGAGAGTTTGGCTCGGATTTGTACGCTCTATTCTCCAGCAAGTTGTCCCACTACTATAAGAGATATTTTGCCATTTACGTTGACAAGATGGTCGAGTCCTATTCTCCTATTTTCAGCGATCTTCATGACATATATGATGAGAAGCTACTTCCAGCATTGTCAGAGCACAAAGATACTTTGGCAATGATCGCAATTGTTATCGTTTTTGTTGGTATCGTTCCAAGGGTTGTGTCTCCTATTCTTACTGCTTTCACTGCAGACGCTTACAATGTTAACCAAGGTGTGAATGACATGTACAGAATAAATACTGAAGAACTGACCAGCACTTTCGGTGGTCCAGAGTTCGATGAGATCCACGACGAGAGTGGGGGTATCAACGATGGCATTGCTGAACAAGAGGCGAGTGTAAAAAACCCACCACCGAAGGCGAGTTGTCGCAACTCTGGGGAGCAACTTAGTTCAGGGAGCAATCGCACGCAACCAATCAACGAACAACAAACTAGCGAACACCAAAACGAACGTGAACAACAACAACAACAACAACAACAAGAGCAAGAACGTCAAGACAGTGAGCAGTATGATGAAGACCAATACCAACACAGCCATCACAGCCAACAAAGCCAACGCAGCGAAGGCAGCTGTCACAGCAATGAAGAAGAAAAAGAACAAGCCAGTCAAAACATAAGAGAGATTACCATAGGATCAGAAGTATACGAAGTGACCAGTGACATATTATCATCGCAAGATCCAAAGTCATTGAGGATAGCAGGATCAACGGTGCTGTACGCTACAAGATCAGCACTGTCAGAATCTACAACGCTATCAACATCTGCAGATGAAGAAGAGGAACAGCTTATAATACTAGAGGGACATAACCATTTATCAATACCCACCAATGCACAATATGATTCCAGCCTCCAACAGAACACCGGGAACTTTTCCTCGATCTCTTCGTCAGACATGGATTCATTATCGGAACCATTCAATGTAGACGATAAAGAGTCACTAAGCGTTCGTGCCGAATCAATCAACAGGGTATTGAACAGTCCATTGAAAATGGCACAGTCCCTTGCATCAAACGCTTCAATAAAGTCCAAATCGTCACATACGATGGTTGGATATGTTGCTCCTGGTATGTTTGGAATTTCATCTATGAATACATCACCAACTCCAGCTCCTATTGCTATCAATGAGGTCAACGTTTACACCAGTGATCAAGTGTTGGCTCCCAGTAATAGTAGTATATCATCGAGCAAGCAGTACTTGAGTGATATCAGCTCTGGCAAAATAATTCCTATTGGAAGTTCTGGTAGTGACAGTGGATATTTGAAGATTTGAACTTTCTATGTTTGACATCTTTCTTTTACTTTATATGATAGACTTTGATGTTACGCTCTTTCTATTAAGTTATGCTCTCTGCAACCATCATTTAAAGTTGCTCGTTTCTTTTTACCCTTCTTTCCTGTTACTGTCTTTCTATGTCTTTCTATCTATATGTGTATTATAGTTATGTTCTATATGTTTTGGCTAGCCCGCCATGGTAAATGGTTTCCTTTACCTAACACTGGTGAATGTGTAATATCAACCCGTTATTCCCCAAAAGGTGGATTGAGTGCTGCGGCAAAGTTACATGGCTTAAGTGGCTCAGACGGTTTGTGTCTATTATCCCAACAGGTGAAATTATGCAAAGTGCCTCTCCTCCCCTTTTACGACAGGAGAAACTTGAAACTTGGGTTATTCTCTTCCCCTGTCTTAGCGACAATCTGTGTGAGCAAAAGAGTCACTCACTGACTGCATGCATGTAGCAATCGAACTTTTGCAGTCTCTCCAGCGCGAATGCATGCTCCCAGAAGGTTGCTCTTTCTGCTTCAAGGGGTAAATGAAGTGTGTGACGATGAGTGGTTTGCTACCTTTTCATCATTACATCATAGAAATGATAGAGGGCCTGAGATGGATTAGCAAAAAGAACCCCTTAAATGTCCCAGAGCAACCTTGATACCATCTCTTGCTTAGTCGATACAGACGAGCATAAATAGGGTCCAGCACGCCCTACTTTCCAACCAGATCTAGCTTTCATGCGGTAGATTAGATAGTGTCAATAACTAACTATTTATTCAATCAATTACATCAAAATGGGCGAAGAAAAGAAAAACAACGATCCACAACCACCTCCACAACCAGAACACAAGGACCACCATGTTGGTGATGAGTCCAAGAAGTTTGGGAAAAAGCTGGGTAATGCAACTATTTTCGGTGCTGGTGCATCCATTGGTAATGATATCGTGAACTCAATTCTATAAGGAACGAGTTTCTTGGTATTGACAGTGCCATTGGCCAATGATTGACACTGCTCAACTTCTCACTTTTATGAGATAACTTTGACGACTTGCATTTTCGCCTGCTGAATTGTGACTTGTGATGGTTTCGTCTACGTTACTAGGCATGGCCGTTTTATACTTCTTTTCTATTTACGGTTCTATTTTACATATAAACAATTCTTTATCACTCAAAAGGTATTGCCATTAAATGCTGCATATGTACAAGCTCAGATAAAATTGTCAAAGTAGCGAGAAGTAGTTGTTTCTGAGCCTCTGTATGGTTAAATACTTGAACTCATAAGTCGAGCTAGGATCACCGAGATCATTAAAGTCTCTTATCCAGCTGGCCATTGCGTACCTAGGAAACAACTTGATTCCTAGTTTCCTCAAATTGATCAATTCTAGATACAGCAAACCCTCGCTGTAATAATCAACACTTTTGAACGAGCCTTCCCTCTCCTTTGCTAACTGGTTGACGATCAGCCTTTCCAAATTGTTGAAAGAGCCTCTCAACCTCATTTTCAAGCCTTTGGTTGACCGCACAATGTATCCATTCTTCATGTAGGACTTGAATGAGCTTAAAGCATACCAAACAATCAAGCAACTTGGAGACGCAGCAACTATTCCAAACACCAACTCTTGCGACTTCAAAATCTTGTCAATTCCAGAAACCGCAAGTGATCCATCAACTTTAGTCTTTTGTATCTGGATGAGTAAATTTCTAACCATGTCACCTGTGAGCAAAGACTTGAATGGTTTCTTCAAATCATGCTCGTAACCCTTCATCAACATTTCAAGGTTACCTGTCTTGATTTCATTTCTCAATGTTTCGCTCAAAGAAACTTTTTGCTGCTCCGTAAGGGAACCTTCAGTGATATAAGAGTAATTGTCAATCGAGTATTCAATCACCATTCTTTCTAAAGACTCAATATCGGAATCTAAAGACTGCTGGGACATAATGGCAATTCTTGAATTGTCATCGTGTCTGATTGTCTTCAAGATGTTGTTGAATGGTTCGACGATCCAATTTTTCCAGAATCCAATCGTTGTTTCAACCATGTTGAGTCTAATCCAATCAGCAATTGCTTCCCTGTTGGTGACGACCGATGTGATCAATCCAGGCCCATATAAAGCGAAACCAGCAATAGCAATCCAGTATTTGATCCATTTGCCCGGCTGACTCGACAAAGCCCTCTTCTCTTGCAATTTGTTTTTGAATGATGGAAGTAGGTTAAGATAGATGCTTGTAATCTTCCTGAATGACTCATCGATGCTCATCGAAGAATCGAAGGAACTAACATTGAAATGTTTAGACTCATGGTTGGTATCGTAAATCCATTCCAACTTGCTGATTATTGAAGTTCTTGAGATGCTGTTGATATCAAAATCATTATCATCATGTGTGTTGTCGAATGGCACTTCGTTGAGTAAGAAACCTAGTTTTGCAGTATTTCCCTCTTGCAACGCGGCAATGGCCGACCTCTTGCTCTTCAACTCGGCAGTTGAGTAATAAAACGGTAGTCCAATTGTGGATGATATAAAACGTCTTGCGTTACTGTTGGCCGATCTGTTCTTGTCAATCAAAAACGTCGTTGATGATCTCATGAACTGTTTGACATGCTGCTTTGTGGATTCAAACAACAAGTCCAACCATTTCGCAAGCTTGATATACGAGCCTTCCAATTCCTTCGGCACAAAACTTGGAATATTGACGGATTGACTGAACAACTCTTCGTTCAATTTGATGTTTTTTCCCAAAACTTCACGATAGAGTGTATAGCAAC
Organism: Ogataea rishiriensis; assembly: GCA_030569615.1. Lineage (NCBI taxonomy): Eukaryota > Fungi > Ascomycota > Pichiomycetes > Pichiales > Pichiaceae > Ogataea > Ogataea rishiriensis. The sequence goes on along the minus strand of JAJMLH010000012.1, from coordinate 30,460 downwards.
AGCTCTTTAGGGTCAATGGCAACGATTGTAAAGTATAGATGAACAAGTTTGGACTTGAAGCTAGAACGCTATCGTAATACGATAAGTCATCCAACAAAGGTAGGGTGTTAGACAGCAACGTCTGCGCCGTTATAACAATCAATATTATCAAAGAATATGTCAAGATTAGCTTTTGTAACTCAACTAACTCTGGAGTGGACGAATCAATTAGCCCATACTCAAAATGTTTAAGAATTTTGGCAACCTTTTTGGTGACCTTATCCGAGTCTAGCTTGGGTGTCTTCAAATTGTTCAATGCCTCTGTACTACCTTGTTTCTTGTGCTGATCATTCAATGGCTTCACAATAAAGTACAACTCGGAGAACAAGTCCTTCAATAGCTTGGAGTTTTCTTTAACGGTCTTTTCGTTGAAATCACAGGTTTCAAGCCTTGATAGTAGATCCAGAGAGTAAGTGTCTAGACCATTACAGTTGGAGAGTAACTTATCGACCAAAATATCGTTGGGCATGATCAAAAAGTTGACTTGTTTTCACCTCAATTGCTTGCTCTTGACTCCCCTTTTGTATTCTAGATTGGTTAAACGGTGTTAAGTAGGCTCTTTTCTACATTTCGTGGGGGAGATTGCTATTAGATTTGTAGCAATCAAAGACACAACTTTTCAGAGCGATGAAGCGCATCTCAAACTAAATGACGTAATGCATCACGTACAGTAACTTTGCAGAGTGTCAACGATTATTATCAATGTCAACAACTTCGAATAGAAGAGTACTTGAGAAGCACAAAAGAGTCAACTCTAAGCCATTGTTCTAGAGGCCAGGCTGCTGATAGAAATACCAGTCTACTAAGCTAGCCGATGAGCGACTCTGATCTGAAAGCTAACAGCATGGGAGACCCTTTTGTACAAGAGGACATGCCTCTAGTGCCCGCGAAACAGGAACAACAAGATCCACAGGAGCTACAAGAACTACATTTAGAACAGCCCACAGACATAGTATCTGCTACTCGATCACCAGTCTCTTTGACTGAAACACCAGACAAGGAGATCGAGGGTGATACCAGAGATGTCAACCTCACATCTGTGGTATCAGAGGCCGAACCAAGTGCTTTAGTACAGGAGCAAGAGCCAAATAACTTGAACTTTAAAACGGTGGATATTGAGGAGGCTACCAGTCTGAACAATTATAACCTGATGACAATACGAGACTTGGAATTGAGGATTGCCGAAATAACTAAAGATCTGACTTTGAATGTCTCCGAAGTCAACCAGACTAATCACGAACGCACTACATCAATCCACGGTGTCAAAGGGGCAACAGATGAAAGACATATTGATGATTCCCAAGATGTTGAATCCAGACCGCTATCCCGCGAAGAAAAACGTGATTTACGGTTGGCCCATCCTATAACTTCTGTTGAAAAGGAACAGATTGCCCGTTTAGAAGTTGTTCCATTGGAAACTAATCGCGATCCAATGGATGCACTCCTAGAGGCATCTCTTTGTCTGTTACTGGAAAGCGACAACGTCAACAATATCACCAAGACGGCATTGAGCGAAATTACAAATTTAGCCGTTAGATTTATGTTTCAGCTGTTTGGTCGCCTGCATAAGATCACCGAAATACAAAGAAGAAGAGCACCATCCAAGCTAGATATGAAATTGTTGTCGAGGGAAGGTCTTTTCCAGTTGAACGACATCCATCAAGAATATTTGCGCACAAAAGAGAGCAACAAGGGCAATAAAGCAGTCATAGATCAGCTCAACAAAGAGGCAATTGGCTTGAAGAGCATTTTGGATAGGCCGGCAGATGATGACATAATGGTTCCATCTGATCCTGCATTTGTGTTCTTCAATGATGTCTCGGCGGTCATCTCAGAAGTGGTTCCTCCATCGTCAGCTCCCAAATCGTATATACCCAGCTGGATGCCTCCACTTCCTCCTGATCACACTTACAAATCAACGCCCAAGTATTCAACAATTCTTTCCGATCCTAGAAAGTTGAAACAGAAGCTAGTCGCGGAGGGAAGGTTGGGCGAGAAAGCATTGCATCATATAATGGACTTGAAAGAGAACATCGTTGCAGAGAACTCTGTGGACAGTGATCCTGAGATTTTAACCGATGATACTGCAGAGTCTGAGGATGACTCGAAGAAGATAACTGATTCAACAACACAAGCCGACAAACCAGCAGATATTACGCCTGATTTCAAAGTAGCAACTCAGAGCGTACCACAGTCAGAGACGAACGGTGAACAGAAGTCCGGTCTTTTGATTGACCAACTACCTCACGGCGAAGATAAAGAGCTTGATGAGTCAGTCCCACCACCCACAGTAGCAGTTGAAGTTGAAAAGAAACCAGCTTCAGCAGGATTTGATATTGTTTCGTTTGCCAACAAGCGTATGGCAATACTTGAAAAGCGCAGGCTTGAGGAGCTCAAACGTTATACAGATAGGATCCAATCTGAGGAGGCTCAGCTTGGCGCCAATCTGGGCTTTTACACCAAAAATGATAAACTACCGGACAACTACGAACAGATGTTAACTAAATTCTACGAAGACAGGTTCAATGAAGTTCGCAGGAACTTGAACTTACAGGAGAAGAGAAGACTCAAAGATGTTGAAAAAGCCGAGCGTAAGCGTCAAAAGGTTGAGGCTGCAAGGGAAAAGCAGAAGGAAGAACTCGAAATCAAATTCAACGAGTATGAGGAGGATATTGACTTTGATATGGATGATGTTGAGTTTGATGATTCCATGGATCAAGTGGATGGTGAGACAGACAAACCCAACAAAGCCAAGGGAGGTGATCGTATTGAGAAACTTGCAATCGAAGGGGACCGTGATGGTACTTTGGGGATAGACGCTGTTGACCCAGAAGAACCGGCCAATGTCTCTAACACTGCGGGCGAGGCTGCACAAGTCGAAGGAAGTTCACCCAAAGAAGATTTCTCTCTATTGGAAGTCACAGCTACGAGCGCCAGTATATCTGGGAATGAGACTCATGGTGAAGCGTCCTTAGATGTTGAAGTGAAGGAAGAACGACAAGAAGAAAAGCAAGAAGTTAAGACATCAACTGATGCTGATGCTGATGCTGATGCTGATGCTGATGCTGGTGTTGTGGTTGCTGAAGATAATCCGGGAGTAGCCTCTGCAGGTGATGATATAGATGAGGATGAGTTTGACGATGTTGATATGGATGCATTTGAATGAAAGTGCTTTCAGCCGGTATGTACCTCTAGCTTGCTTCATGCCTGTATATTGAGTAATAATATTGTACGTTTACTGTTGTGTAAAACGGTTGGCTTGTGAGTAGGAAGCAGAAGCCAAGAAGAGATGCTTCCAATGCCCCAGTGCGAGTGTGTGTATGTTAGTGTCATGTGATCCGTGCGATATGCACCGCCTGCTCGCTCCACTGGAAAGAGGAAAGGCGGCACGTATATTGCAAAGGGTATTGAAGAGAGTATGGCTTAGGTATGAATGGGTAAACAACAACAACGGCCACCAAATCTTCCTTTTTTTCTCTCTCTGACAATCCATAACAGACCAATCGGCAATTCTGAGGTCGAAAATAGGGAACCTACTGAATTCAAGGTGTCACTCGAGGATTGATTCCAAACATCTCGAAGGCACAAAAAATCTCAAAACCCGGTCACATTGAACAAAAATTGCTGAAGCCATCTATCTCATCACGTCATTTCTTGCTACTGTTCAATAACACTAATACCACAACCAGAAGCTACAAGCATCAGTAAAGTCACAATTTCTATCAGTCATGTCGGATACTACGTCAATAAAGCTTCCTTCGAATCTACCATACCCATTGACAGTGATAAAGGTTGCCGTGAAGACTGGCGATGATATTCAAAGACACACCTCCGTCATTCACTATAAATACTTCGACTTTGAACCAGTGCCACTGAGCGAACAAGGAGAGGAAAAGACAGATGAAGCAGAAAGAAAATTGATCAAAGTTGAATATGTGGGTCTGTTTGAATGCCCATTGGAAGGTAAAGTTTCCAAGGTTAATGTCAAGGTTGGCGATAAGTTGAAAGATTCTAACACAACTATTATAGAAATCGTCGAGCCTTGTACGCATGCCATCCAATACGGTGGATTGTGTGCAATGTGCGGTAAGTCAGTGGAGGACGGTGACTATACTGGCTTCAACGATAAAGATAGAGCCCCAATCTCGATGTCCCATGGAACTACCAACTTGAAAGTGTCTGCCAAAGAAGCTGAAAATATTGAAAAGAATTCAACGCAGAGATTACTGAAAGACGAAAGATTATCTCTAGTGGTAGATTTGGATCAGACTGTAATTCATGCCACTGTTGATCCAACCGTGGGTGAATGGATGTCAGACCCAAACAATCCTAACTATGAGTCAATCAAAGATGTCAAATCGTTCTCCTTGGAAGAGGAAGCAATACTACCTCCTAACTATACCGGACCAAAGCCGCCACCACATATAAGATGGTACTACGTTAAACTCAGACCAGGATTACAGCAATTCCTTGAGAAAGTGGCCAAGATGTACGAATTGCATATCTACACGATGGCCACCAGAGCATACGCCAAGTCGATAGCTAAGATCATTGACCCCGATGGTATTTTCTTTGGCGATAGGATTCTTTCTAGAGATGAGAGTGGTTCGTTGACTCAGAAATCACTCAAAAGATTGTTCCCAGTTGACACGTCAATGGTTGTTGTCATTGACGACAGGGGTGACGTCTGGAACTGGTCTCCTAACTTGATCAAAGTGGTGCCCTATGACTTCTTCGTTGGTATTGGTGACATTAATTCCAGTTTTTTACCAAGACAGAACGCACTGTTAGGGCCTTCGAAGAGGCGCAAATCGGTGAACAAGCTAGAAGATCAAATAAATATGACTAATGAAAGCATACGGAGCCTGGCGAAGGATATCAGCGAGGAAGCCATCTCTGACAGTGACGACAGTGACGAAGATGGTGACGACTCAGTAGACAAAGGGAAGGGAGAGGATGATGAGAAGAGGAGCAAGTCGCCAGAGAAGCTGCTATCATCGACCGGTGATAATGATGAACAGAATCAAGGTTTAAAGGAGGAATCTGGTGAGGTTTCAATACCATTGCCAGATCAAGGATACTCACCAGTTGACAGAATGCTGGAACTTGGAGAGGGTGATGACAACACAGAGTTACTAGCAGCACAAGAGAATGAGAGGACAACAGCGTTGGAACAGCAACAACATGAAAGGCCATTGGCAAAGTTGCAAGAGAACTTGGAGAAGATAATTGAAGAAGAAGAGACAAAGAATAACGAAACACATATGGTGGAAGAAAAAGAATCACACAACTTATTATACGACGATGACACCGAGTTGGAAACGTTAGGCCAGGCCCTATTAAGAATACACAACGAGTTCTTTTTTGAAGTTGAGAGAGCAAATCGAAATTTGCCCGACGTGAAGGATATCATGATCTCAATGAAAGACCTAGTCTTCAAAGAATACGTGTTTTTGCTAAGCGGAATATTGCCAATGGGAGTTCCTTTGGAGTCTGCTGACATAGTGATATGGGCCAAATCGTTTGGTGCCACGTTTGCCACGAGTTATAACAGATCTGTCACTCACGTCATCTGCAAGAATCCTGGAACGTTCAAAGTTAGGCTTGCCAAGTCGATTGATCGAGACGTTAAGGTTGTGAATCCGGACTGGTTGTTTAGCTGTATTGCACAGTGGGAGAAGGTCTCAGAAGATGACTATATTGTGCCAGTTGACGGACTGTTGAGCAAACAGGAGGTGGCTGCCTACTGTAAAACCCATAATATTGACGGTGACAAGGCATTTGAAGCTGAAGATTTGGACTGGGGTGAGATCGATGAAGAGATGAAGGAATTTATGGGGTCAGATTATGACGATGATGATGATGACGATAGTGATGTCAATAAAGAAAACACTGGAGACATCATCGACGATGACGAAGGAGATGCTACAGCGATTAGCGATCTGACAGTGACTCGTGACACCTCGTTGAAAAGAGAAAGAGACAACGATGATAGTGAGAGCGAAGAGGATGTCAGTATGGGCATTGCAAACCTTCCAGAAAAGAGACAGAAGGTTGAAGCAAATGACTTCGACGACGATAGTGCAGACGAGTTCGAAAAGTCATTGTTAGAGGATCTAGCCGACTTGGAGGAGAGTGATGAAGACGATGATGGCGACAACCACGACTGAACAACCTTGTATACATAATGTCTTACCATCCATGGAATGTACTATTAATCTCACTCTGCGGTATATTTATTGTACATAGGTTTCCTGCAAATGTGGAAAGAGGGAGTAACGGTAATTGACCGAGCGGGAAGATGGGAATTTTACACCTCTGCACCGGCATTTACCGAGCTTCGCCCGCCGTGCCACTGCTAACTTCACCGTCTTGGATATCGTGACAAACAAACCGTCTGGGAGGAATCAAACACCAGCAGAACAACAAAGACTGTTATAGCTATATTATTACCACACAAAATATCGTGACCACAGAGTGTCGAACAGTAAAAGTTTTGAACTATTGGATCTCAAACTTTGGAACACTTGTAACCTAGCTGAATCACAAGTACACCTAACCCTTCCACGTGTGTACACATATCGCTTGTTGATAAACTCGGAACCGGAAGAAGGAGAATACACTTCAGGGCACACTCAACTGTATTTGAAACTAGTATCATCACAGCCAAATAAGATCTCATATTCCATACAGCATAATCAAGACAACATCAGTTTGCGCCATATCCAAATCACAAGAGGCTACTATCGACACACCATTTTTTGTCACATATACGCGTCCCTAGCCATTGAGTGAATATGTCTACCGTCACCACCACTATTATTCAAGAAACAGAAGATGCCCCTCAATTTGTGATAAAGTATGCATCATACGTTGTCCAGCAATGGAACAAGTTTCTTTCCGTTGTCGAAAATCTTCCAGGTGGACAGATCATCTTGAATTATATCAAGGCTTCCCATAAGAATGATCCTTGGAGAACGGTGCTTGAAATACTGTTGGCTCTACTAGCCTTAAGATACTTCTTGGCATCGAAGTATTCACAGGATGAGAATGAGAAAGTTCATCTCACAAAGAAAGAGATCGATGACTTGATCGACGACTGGGAACCAGAACCGTTAGCTCCACCATTGAAAAAGGATGAACGTTGGCAGTTGGATGCCATCCCTGAAATCCAGGGCGCAATCACCAAACACATCAACCTCATCGATCCAAAAACCAATAATATCAGATCAAATGTTTTGAACATGGCCTCCACCGATTTCTTGGATATGGGTATGAATGAACTTGTCAAGAAGAACTCCATTGAGGTCATAAAGGATTGCGGTGTTGGAGCATGTGGTCCTGCAAACTTTTACGGAACGCAGGATGTCCACGTTCGTGTCTGTGAAGATTTGGCAAGATTTTTGGGTGCTGAGAGAGGTATCATTTATGGTCAAGACTTTTGTACCGCTTCATCTGTTTTACCATGTTTCTTGAAAAGAGGTGACATTGCCGTTGTTGATAGTGGAGTCTCGTTGGCTTTGCAAAAAGCCGTGATGATCTCCCGTTGTAATGTTGAATGGTTCAATCATAATGACATGGACCACCTTGAGAACATTTTAGAAGGTCTACAAGAAGAACTATCCGAGAGTCCATTGAATAGGAGATTTGTCATTACAGAAGGATTGTTCGAAAACTTTGGAGATTTCCCAGATTTGAGAAGACTTGTTGACATTAAAAACAAGTACAAATTTAGACTGGCCCTAGACGAAAGTCTCTCAATTGGTATCCTAGGTGAAAACGGCCGTGGTTTACCAGAGGCTTACAATGTTCCAAGAACTGAGGTTGAAATCACCATGGGATCTTTGGCCCATGCTCTAGGAGCAAGCGGTGGATTTTGTGTTGGTTGCAAGGATATGATTGATCACCAAGTGCTAACGTCGAATGCATATGTTTTCTCCGCTGCATTACCTCCTTACTGCGCAGCTGCCGTCTCTACTGCCATCCATTTGTTGGAAAAAGGCGAGGGCGGTGTCAACCCAGTCGTGAGTCCTTTGCGTGAAAGGACAAACCAACTGTACACTCTCCTACTAACCGCTTCATCCCTGAATGATTTGATTTCACTAATATCCAACCCAGCTTCTCCTGTCATACATATCAGGCTAAGTCCTGCATTGAGAAAGAGTCTTGATCTGCCTGATGGTTACGGTGGACCAGGCTCGGCCATTAGCAAGGCTTTAAAGAATGGTCACGACGAAGGCTTCTTCGATAGAGATTTCAACACTGAATCGTACGTTCTCCAAAGAATCATCGATGATCTTATTGAATTCGACATCTTGCTCACTAGATCAAAGAGAATCCTTCATCATGAAATGGTTCCTGTTGTGCCAGAGCTGTTGATAAACTTAAATGCTGGTTTCACCAAATCAGAGGTTGATTCTGCCTTCATAGCTATACATGATACAATCTACAAACACTTGAGTACCCTAAACTGTTCCTCCTTTGATGACATTGCTGACTCTTTAGAATTCTAGGAAGCCCGCAGTTAGGCCGATGCTGATACAGTCTGGTATTTTTTTCTGTTTGCATTGAAAATAGAAGATTATGGCTCGCTATTTTTTATCTTGGCTTACCATATCAATGACAATCAATTCTGACCTGAGTTCACTGTCAAAAGTGATGACCTTCGGGTCATTTCTTCTCTCTCGTCTATTTTTATCATTTTTAATATTGTATAATTTCATTCTCATTTCATACCTTTTTTCGTTTTTCTCCATTCTTCTAGCCCTGTCTCGGTTTTATTCTATTTCCAGGCTAGTATCTTCCCCTCATATTTATATCATTTCAAATTAATTACAACTGCCTGGTATTCAATTAACTCTACGTTTGTAGCATCTTGAACTGCGATACATCTTTCATTTGGAATAACAACTTGATATTCAGAAACATTTTCTAATTATACAAAGAACTACACAAAAATTGCACTCTCCAGGAATACCCCTTCAAAGTAAACCTGCTCACTTGCTCTGACCAATGATATTTCCCTTTTCCAATATCCTTGTGTTAAATATACAGCCAACGATCCAATTCCATTCAACGATTTTATACCTGTTGCCCGCATTCTTTGCCATGGAATCTTTGAATTTAGAGATAATTTTCTCATCCTCTGGAACACACATCAGGTAATTCACGCCGCTAGAGTCATGCGAGAACTTCTTGGTCTTTGCATCAACTATGGTACAACCGGAACATCCAAAAGTTTTGATTATCCCTGCCGCCAATTCGTAATTAGGAACACTGGAAGCAACATTGAATTTCAAACCTTTGAATAGATCGCCATTGGAGTTTTGTATGAGCCTTTTGATACATGCTTTTGCTCCTAGCTTCTGATCGATAAAAATGTCCTTCACTTTTGAATCCTCTTCAAAGTTCACGCTGTTTGATAAATCATACTTTGAAATGTCCGGCTTATAGGGCTCAAAATCACTGATTTTGATATACGTATCGATGGTTCCCAACACATCAGATATGAACATTGGAGAGATGATGTAATCTGGGGAAAAACTCAATGAACGCATAAACTTTTCAGTGCGCAAAATTGTTGGAGCAATGATACAGTTGAGCTGTTTGGATGGATGATCGACTATTCTTATTCCTACTCTGTTTAGTGACCTGATGTCTGCCTTTGTAAAGTGTTCACATCCAGTTAGGATTGCCGTGATATCGTACGGCTTGCCAGTTGACTGTTTGGCTTTTTTGTTAGGCGTTTCTAATTCTGACGAGTTGTTTTTAGAGACCACCGGTGTTACCACATCAATTGTCCTTTTTCTATTTTCTGATTTTGGTGTGAGGGCAGCAATATTCTCCTTGTCGGAAGTTGTCTCCGGTGTTTGAGACTTTTTGGTACGGCTCCTTTGAGTAGGTTCCTTGAAAACGTGTTTTGGCTCGTTTTCCTTTTCGGGTTCAGCATACGCATCCACAACCGGTGATGGTGCGACTTCTATAATCTCTTGAGCTTCTTCCTCTTCTGCTTCCTCAAACGATTCATCTTTGTAGAAAGTGGCCAGCACTTTTTGATCAAGCGGTGTGTGACCAATAACCTGGGTGAGATTTGACTCCTTTGGGAACAAAGTGTACCTTTCTTCATGTTCATCCTGTAGCTCCCATTTTGCGTACGATTCCTCTAGCCATAAATGATTCAAACATTTAAGATTCCAGATTTTTGCAGCCTCATATTTCTTGCCATCTGGTTTGGCCACCAAAAGATGCGTATTGTAGTTCTCTTTCAAAGATGCTGTGTACTTACCACCCATGATCTCAACAAGCTTCTGAAGATAGTACCTTGAATCCCCTGTGTAGTTTGTCATTGCAATCACAATTGACTTCATGCCTGGTAATGGAGTGCCAGGGTATGGGTAGTGCAATAGTTTCCTCAACGGTGAGATCCACTTCTTGTGGGTAATCATCCAATAGATCCAATTGAGATTACCGACGTATAACTTTCTGTTGGAAGCAGCAGTGTACTGTTCCCCTTGGCGATAATTACCGAGATAGCAATCAACTGAACTGTCAACACTCAGGTCACCATGGACGATGCAACTAGCCCCAGCAGCCTCAATCATTGCCTTGATAGATTGTGACAACCTCTCGGAAAGGTTAAGATCATCGCCCAAGAAAAATGTTTTACCTTTCAAAAATGTCGCCATTGTACCTAGATGGTCTTGATCTTCAGCAACCTCGTGAATTTCTGGGTTCAAATCCAAACCTTTGTTACCTAACTGACTCATCTCAGATTCGTACCTCGTTTCAAAAGAAGAGTCGGCAACCGATGATCTGAGTAGAGGGGGGTTTGGGAAGAGATAAGGTGTGATGTCAAGCCTTCTTCTAAGCTTAACGCAATCTTCGACCCACTGTGGGAGCACAATCAGAATCTTCTTATCGTTACTTTCGTTGTATTTCTCCGCCATCAGGCATGACTCCTCGCTCGGATCAAGCGTTAGCAAATGCGTTGTTCTTCGGGAGAGGCTCACCGAAACACTGCCTCCAAATGACGTGACTCCAATTTCTAAAGCAGATTGGTCTCCTTCGAGTATACCATTAGTGAACGTGATGGATATACCACTCATGAATAGATTTGGATCAGGAGAGTAACTGGTTGCGCTTGCTATTTTCCTCAAAATAATGGAGTCGGAAACCCATGAATCTTTGACCGTTGGTATCATTAAATCCTCTATGATGGGATATTCAGGAAAATCGATGGTATTTGAGATGACATGAGTTAGAGTCTTTAGTGTCTCCAGTTTCATCGGTAGCAGGTCGCTCTCGCTTTTGATCAAAACAGAAGATGCTTCCTGTGGTATGCCATACTTGAAAAGCTGTTTCTTCAACGTGTTGATCTGAGACTGAGGTAACAGAGAAGATTGAATGACCAAAACTTTCAAAGAGGCAAAAATTGGTTCGAGGCTAGTCATGGTTTCTAGACGAGTAACTGCTCTATGTTGGGCAAGGGTTTGATATTTCAAGTGCTGAATAAGCTCAACAAATACCAATCGGCTGTAAGCTGGCAATTTATCCTTGTTACTGCTGCTGTGATATGTTCTTTTGTCTTTTGTAAAAGGATCAAAGTGGTGATCCCCTTGTAATAAAACAGAGACGCGTCAAGAGCACATAAAGGAAAGATAAATACGACGCGCCACATTAAATATTTCGCTCTGCGCCACATGCACAGCCTTGGTGACAAGAAGGGGGCAGAAGCAGCTCTTGGCTGTTTACGAAGGTGAAAAGTGTAGAGTAAATATTAAAAACACAAGCATTAGATGAAGGATAGAAAAAGGTTCAAAGACGAAAATGAATACATACACGTACAGATAGAATGAAATGGAAAGAGTTGGAAAAAAAACTAAAGGGAGATGGGGGAAACGGCAGCATACATCACAGCTTGAGGCAAATTCAAAGTTGGAAACAGGATGCAACCGTCGCCCATATTATACAACAAGTATCATTTGTCCGTTCCGTTTTGGAACCCCATGGTATCATCATACAATCGACACCAAAAGAAGGAATGGCAAAGCCAAAAAATGACAAAACTTCAACCACGCAATAGCAAAGAAACAAACCCCAAGTTATACTGCGCTAAGCAGATGGGTGTGCACCTAAGTAGTGAAGAATGAATGAGACATGGCCTCTTTAGCAGTCAATCTTTCCTGATGGTCGTACTTCAGCAAACAATCGATCAAATCAACAACTGTTGGATCATCGCTCAACTGCCTATTGCCATCATTGACAAATGTCTTCCACGACTTCCTTGGATATGTACCCAAAATATCGTCATAGTCACTGCTCAACGTTATGCCGTACTTGTTGGCATAAGTCATCAAACCATCCGTTCCCAAAACCTTGGCAATCTTAACCAATTGATCGTTGTTGGAATCACCTTTGAAGAATGGTTCCTTCTTGAAAACGATTGCCGCAATCATGGCACCAACAGACCATAGATCAAGAGAATAGTCATACTGTTGTAGGTTTATCAAAAGTTCAGGACCCTTGTGATATCTGGATGCCACTCTAACGTTGAAATCCATACCCTTGTGGTAGAATTCTGCTAGACCCCAATCTATCAACTTGAGCTTCTTGTTGATTGGATCGATCATAATGTTTTGAGGCTTGACATCTCTGTGTATTATGCCCATCGAGTGGGAATAGTCCAATGCCACCAGTAACTCTGTGAAGTAAAACTTTATATCTTCCCTTGTGAACTTTGGATATAGGACTCTAAAGTCGACATTGTTGATCTTTTCGAATATTAGGGCTGGAATCTTTGAGTTCTGGTCTTGGATTAGGTCGTACAGTTTGATGATGTTTGGTCCGCCCGTTAGATTCTTTAATATCTTGATTTCTCTGTAGATCTTTTTCAATTTGACCGGCTTCAACACTTTGATGACGCAGGATTTGTTGTTTAGGACGTTGACACCGGTAAACACTTCGGAGTATTTACCTCTCCCTATCTTTGAGACAATCTCATAGTTCGCAATGTTTCCCCATTCAATCTTGTAGTTTTCGTAGTCCCAGTACTCTTTTGGTCTGATCTCGTTTGCATCTGCGTACACTCTTGCGACAGAGTAAACTCTACTTGTGTTGACCGACGGTGTGGACATGGTGTTGTGTATTTTGTGTAATATGTACCGGATCTGTTATTGTTGCCTTTGGGCGTAGTAAATAGGGGTTCGGCTAAGATCTATTAACTGGCTAACTCTATTGGCTCTGTTATGACAGTATTCAGGTCAATCAAACAGACAGTTCTGCAAGATGTCTTGCTCAATGATAGTAGTGTGAGACTGAGCTTAGATTGATGGCATTCGCTCTCTTTTGGTCACTTATATGTGATTACCTTGCAACTTTGTTGAGTATATCCCGTAACTTGTCCTTCTTCCACTCGCCTTGTCTCTCTCTGTCCTCTCCTTCTCTCCCTCACGTTAGGGTCTGCGTACTCAAATTGCTGATTGCTGCAAAAAAATTTGCCTTGAGAGCGATAACGCAGATCAAATGACACATCCTTGCACCATGTATGATAGACTTGTATCTCTACCTCTGACAATTTGTCTGATTTAGTTTCACCCGTTTATCTACCTTCTCTTCCATTTCGGATGCTCCAATGGTCCTCTCGTTTGATCTCTTGACAGCTGATCTAACCTCGTATCATCATCCTATTACATGAATTTTACATGCAGCTGGTACACGTGGGTTCGTTCATCATCGATCAGGCTTGTAATGACATTTCAGAGAGACTTTCCATCCCAGCTACCCGAACTGCCGATGCCAATAGCAGTCTCAAAGATGTGAGGTTTTATTCCACAGGTGAAGACCAGAAGCCATCATTGAGCTTTGTAAAGCTGGAGATCGTTCAATTGGTTAACATAAGGAAAATTCCTTTGTGGCTGTTTGACTATGAGAATCCGCTGAATCACATGAAAGTTTACACAGGCAATCCTGATACCGAGCTTTTTTTCAGGAGCCTCGTACAACACTCAGACTTCGTCGCTGAGCATGCTGTTACGGGTGTACTTATATCAACAGATACGGAGAATGTTTGCTTGGTGGTATACCCAAAAATTACTAAAGATAACGATACTGGTGTCGAAAGTATAGGGATTGAATCCATGATACTGGACTTTAATAATGAGCTCAATCTCAAACTATCACGAATTAACACCCTCTTGGTGCAAAAGAAATTTGTTGAAGACTCATCTAGAACTGTTTTCCTTGAAATTGATGATGAGCTGAAGAAGGATGATAACTTTTTTGACAACTATCTCAAAAAGAGAACCTCGTCATCAAGTGTTTCGACTTTAACAGAACTTGCAACACGTCCTTCCAAAAATCATGCAACTTCAAGGTTTGGAACTGCGGAAGAGTTCAACAAGAGATTGGAAAAGTTCATACTGAGCGAGTTCAGGCTCCGAAGCGTGTACACTAAACTACCAAAGGAAGACTACAAGGAGCTTTACGCCATCATATACAAGTCGTCCAAGTTTATGTTTAGATCACAGGTCAGAAACAACCAACTGCCCAAGGTGGAGAGCATCACAAACGTTGTGAGTAACTTGGCCGATTTGTACATGTCAGATCTGACTCAGTTGGAAAGTGGTGGGGCATTGGATGGTACTTTGCCGGCTGGTATGATGCTGGATCAAAGCAGAGCTGGTTTGGACCCGTTCGATGATCCAACATCCCGTGTTTTGAAGTCTCAGCAGAGCAGGAACTAGTTTCAATCTCAGTAAGACTGGCCAACTGTCTTTGAGTATATATTCATCTGAGTGTTGGCAATAATGCCTGCCAATTGGAACCCTTTGGAGTTAGTTAGCTGGCGTAGCACATAGTATGGTCCAATCCGGTATTGAAGTTTCCATTCTCAGCTTTTAACCCTTACGCGTTTCCGGTACTTTGTTTACGCTCCTCACCATGTATGGATAAAATAGAGCCATATATGCATGAAACACTTTTTGTGAGTGAATAAGCAGTAGTTGTAGTTGTAGTTTATCAATACTTAAAAGATCTAGAGAAAGGGTCACATCTTGAGATCCAAAGCTGCCCAGAAGCCTCATAGAGACAGCTCAACAGCCAACAAGCAAATATACTTCTTTTTCAGGTACTTAATTGATTGTTCTCCCTTGGGGTCTTAGGCAACAAATGCAGAGGAGTATAGGGGTGAATCCACCCACGTCAAACCAAGGAGCCGCCTCGAACAAACTAGAACCATCATCCACTTCAGCAAAGGCGCAGCTCACGATGTCTACTCAACCACCCGTCATGGATTATATCGTTCTATCAGAGTTTGACAAGATGAAAGGTATGACGATTAAGAAGCAACTACCGTCAAATATGCCCCTGATTTCAAACCAGGTGGATTACCTGGTTGACATTCTGATGCCTCTCAACCTTCACAAGTGCCTGAACAAGGAGCATTTCACCATTATACCGCTCTTCATCGAGTCCTCCACTGGAATGCTAAGCTTTGAGAAAGACACTAGCAATTATGAGCATTGTTACTTGTTCACCGTGAGTTATTTCTTGAAGGATAACAGCTACCGAAACGGAACTGCGAGGTCAACCTCAATAGTTATGAGGCTACCTCTCTTTGAGGCTTTCAAACCTCTAATGATATATCTGTTACATGAATCGTTCAACAATACATCATATGAACTAATGTCCAATCTGTTTCAAAGTGTGAATCAGCTGCAACTATACCAATTGGTTGAACAATTCAAGTTCTCCGAGCCTCAAAGATTCATGCTCACAAGACTCGAAAATGCATCGATACCGCTCAACATTGATGCGTCTCAATTCTCCATTTCAAACAACTTGATAAAGGCACATGTCGATCTAGGAAAGATCAAGTTTCCCATAATGATTTCAGTGTTCTCGCTAGTGAGTTCGTCAATTTGTCAGTTTGGACTAGACTTGAAAAAAGATAGCAATTATCGTTCACTCATTACCAAGTTGAACTCTATGGCCTTGCTACAGTCTGGCTCAACAAGCTCACTATCTTCGTCGGTTCCCAGCCATAGAGGTTCTTCATTATCATCAACAGCATCATCAGCATCAGGTACAACAGCAACTACCGATTTGAAGATTTCAATCATAACCCCATACCCAACCATCAAGCCTTTCCAGGTCATAATGTACGCCCTGCTCACCAAGCAAAAAATCTTGCTGTATTGCTACGATAAGAGCTACAACGAGTTAATAGATACTATAAAGGTTTTGGCCTTGCTAGCTGGAGATGGTTATCCATGGTTTCCTATACTAGACCTTGGAAATCTACCTCTCATATCAGAATTTGATCATTATTTGATAGGTACGTCAAATCTTTTATTCAAGGAGAAGCTAGACTGGGACGTCTACTTGGATCTGGACTCTGATGAATTTCTCGTTGCCAATAGAAACCGTAACTATGGCGATAGTCATGGTGCTGGATCAAGAAACAGCAGTTTTAGTGGTGACCAAGGTGACATATTTACAGAGAAGGATGAGAGAAGAACCAGTGTAATCAGTAATGCCGAGCTGAAAATACGGCAACTATTCAAAAGAGGTTCGTCCTCTTTGGGATCAGGATCAGGATCAGGATCACTGCCATCACCCATGAGCGCACAACTGGGTAACGATGTTGGCAACCATACCATCAGTGGTAGTGTTGGAGAGGAAACTGTTGACGAGTTTGAAAAGTTGAATAGGCGCCTATCAACATGGGACTCCAAATGTTTTCCTAAGCATGACTCTTCAAAGATTTCAAATTTCCTCGGTGCCAAACGTGAATCAAACTTTTTCCAGATGGGATTCAACTTTGTTCCAAAACCCTCTACACTGCTGCCGAAAGTCAATGGGAACGCTAACAATTCCAGATTTGGAATGCCTCTCATTGACTATAACTTGGATGAGACCTTGTCCACATTGATTGATGGTCATCATGATGATCAGTTGATCTATATTGCTCTTGAAAACTACATAGTGGAATTGAAGACATCAATATTCCCAGCTTTTTCAAACTATCTGAATTACCTGCGTTTAAACAGCTACAAGCATTTCGTCAAGCTCAAACTGGAAGAGGACGAATACATCAACTCCGATACCGACTACAACAATGAATTAAAAAATTATGCTAGGCATCAGCGTATCATACAGCCATTGCCGATTGGATTCCCATATAGATCAGATTCCGTTTACTTCTATGATGATGTCAATGAGAGTGAACTATACACTTCACTAATTTCTCCCAACTATCAATTGCTAAAGCTTTCCATGAGATATAACGATATGTATCCACCAAGCAAGCTGGCTAGTGTTGTTAGTAGTGGCACTTCAACCACCAGACTATCGCTTGAACAACAGCAGCAGCAGATGGAGCAAGAGATTCAGCCCGAGCCATCACTCACTGCCCCAATATTGTACAACTTCAACGACTTGACACTTGCTTTGGATCTAAACTATATCATATCTATCGTGGACAACATGCTCAATAACTCGTCCGACTGGAGACTAAGCAAGGACATGTTGATTCAACTCTTCAAGATCATGAATCAAACGTTGAAGCCTCCATCGCAATCCAAACGTGACAAGCTTAAAAGGCCCAAAGAATCAACACCAATGAACAAGGGAAACTTGGAAAAGTTACTGTGCTACATGTATTTATCAACCACCGGTGGTGCGTCCTCCACAGCAAGAAAACCGCCATTACTGAAAAACGGCGGTACAGCGGGGAAGTCACACGAGGAAGATCATTCGTGCAACCTCATGATTAGTGGTCTTCAGCAGTTTGATAAACTTTTGATAATCTCGTCAATATACTACAACTCGGACAGTTACAAGAGGGAAAATGTCAAGGAAACCCTCAATAATGATGAAGTTTTGGTTGAGTTCAAAAAGTTTTTGAGCTTGGTTCTGAATAATCAATTCTTCAAAAACTATATCATGGTTGGATTGAATGATTTTGTCAAGCTTAACATCAACGATTTCATTGACTATCATATGTGATGCTTGAAAAAAAAAAACTTGCGTCAATGTCTTCTAGTATTGTTGTATCTGCCTGTTGTGTGTACTTTTATGTTTCGTCTCCTACGTTATGTCCTGTATTTTCATTCCTCTTGCTTTTACTTTTCTACCGTCAACTTATTCATCGGCTAGTATTCAACGCTCATATATGCTTAGACTTTTTGTAATAAGATTTGTGCCAACTTGATTCAAACAAAGTTCAGCCCCAAGATGGGCATGGTAACTTCACTTGTTCTCGCACATATACTTAAATCTCCATGGAACATCGGCCTTATCCAAGATAATCTCAACCATCTTTAATCCATCGGTGCCCTTTCTTCCGGCAATCTCATCTTTAAAATGCTGCAATTGTTCAACCGTGACTGAGACAGCCTCACTCGAGTCGAATCCCAATGCATTCAACAATGCACCTGATCCCCATTTCCAATCAGGACGAACATCGTTGTATGATCTATTCATTCCCTTGATCAATCTTTCCACTGTATAACCTGAGTTGTTCAACAATAAAACCAAAGGCTTGACAACTTCAGTTGAAGGTCTGTTGAAATTGGACAACTCTTGAATTGTCATTTGGGCAGCACCATCACCTTCCAAAAGGATCAACCTTCCACTGGGTGATCCATGCATGTTGGAGTTTTCAGAGAGGGCAACTGAGACACCAAACGAACATGGGAGTCCCATACCTATGGAGAGATAGAAGTGCTGACCAATCAACTTAACAGATGTTGGAAAGCGTAGGTCAGGAAGCCCAAACATCAGAGATCCAGTATCAACGACAACGGTATCCTCAGGTAGAATGAAATCTTGAAGAGTCTTCAAAATATCTGTTTCTGATATTGGGGTATTTGACGGGATATCTTCAATCTCCACTTGAGTTGAAAATTGGTTAATTGGTTGCATTTGAGAAGGATCAAATTGGGAAACTAATTTTGGTAGCACACTGGCAAAACCAACACTATAAAGTTTTGAACCAACTTTGGTGAAACCGGGATGAAGCATAACAAGATTCGAATCGTCAATTCCATTGTAGATTGTTCCGTGGCCTGAATTAATCTCATTATCGAAGTTACCAACATGCAAAATCAAATCGCATGACTTAACAAACTGTTGAATGGCAGAATGCGACTCGTTACTGTTGTAGTCTCCAACATAGGATGCGCTAGACTCATCCAAAATAGACTTACCCATGAAAGTGCTCAAGTTTGGAATGGAACTCTTTTCAACAAATTGTCTCAATGAATCGGTGAGGTTGTATCTGTCCGTCAAGATATCAGCCAAGATGCACGGACTGGCACTTGAATAGAGTCTTTGGAAGATAAGGTTGACAGCGGTGTCCACTTCAACATCATCAATTTCGAATGCTCTTGGCGCGAGCAAAGGTCCTTGCAAATTTGAATCGCTAACCAACTTGTCAACAAGATCACATGGTAGGTATAAATAGCCTGGTCTCTTTGTAGTGATAATCTTTTCAATCAATGCGTCAACCTTGTCAGTCGCATTTTCTAATGAAGTCAAGCTTTCAACCTTGCACGAGACGGACTCGGCCATTTTTTCATAAACGTGATGGTCACTCTTCATGAAGTTGTATCTTTCACTGGGAATCAAATGATGGGTGTTTTGATGTGTTTCCTTTGCTTTCAAAGGAGTGGTACCAACGATGTGTAAGACAGGAACGTGTTCTGCAAAGGATCCACTGATACCATTGATGGCGCTCAATTCGCCAACACCAAAAGTTGTGACAACAACGCCAAACTTGTTACCACCTTTTATCGTACGAGAATAACCGTCGGCGGAATACGCTGCATTCAACTCATTGCAGTTACCGAACCATTTCAAATCTGTCGAGTAGATGTGCTCAAGAAAGTTCAGGTTGAAATCCCCTGGGACGCCAAATACAGAGTAAATCCCCATGGACTGGATTCTTTTAAAGATATACTCTCCCAAGGGGATATTAGTACCGGAGTGTGAGACAGGTGAAATGTCACAGGTTGCAACTGGAGGCATGGTGAGTAAGTATGATGTCAGAGGACTTAATGGGTGTTCGCTCTTGTTTGAAGTAACACTTTTGAGATAACAGCAGAGGGACAAACAAAATCCAATCCGGGAAAAAAAGAGAGGTATCCTAGTGTATTTATATTATTGTTCCTTTCTGTTACTTTGCTTGAATGTTGGTTGAAGGAACGATTAGGACAACTGCATTGATTGCCGACACAAGAGAAAATGTTCTGTTCAGTGTTATGAGGCGTGCCGTACAGCGAAACGGATAGCAACTTGACAGTGTGGCATCTTTTAATTTTTGTTGCAAGAGCCAATCAAAAGGGTGAACATACCATGTTCTGTGTGACTAGAGGAGGAAAAGAGGAAAGCAAAGTGCTGTTTGATCCTAAGTAATAGGTCCTTTTGTGCCCCATAAATGCTCCTATCTTGGTAGCATCTTGTATGGAATCTCGGGTATTGAAGGCACACATGTGCATCATTACGCAATAGATTACGTAAGTAGTTGTGCAAAGCGGGATGAACAATAGACCTATTGTATCCGGTAAAGATTTTTTTTTTTTGGAATTTTTTGAACTTTTCAAAAGGGAGGTAGGTGGATAGCTTCAAATTTTTATATATGTTGGTTGGAATCATATAGCTTCAGCCTTAGGGGAGGACTGATAAGGGTGAATGAAAGGTGTTACAAAAGATACATCAGTCTCACACTTTAAAGATAAGCGATTAGCAATGAACGTTCCAACGTTGAATTTGGCGTCTCTCAAAGACAAGGTTGCCACCTCATTGGCAACAGGAAAGGAGAACAACAAGAAGAAGGAACAGGAGAAGGAAAAGAGAAAGCAGCAGAGTGACAACGACAAGAAAGCAAAGGCCCAAAGCAGGCAGCAGAAACCCTTTGATGGTGGCAGAAACTCAAATGACAGAAGTAGCTACAACAACAGGCAAGATTCTAGGCCCAACGATAGAAGAGGTAATGACAGGCAAGACTTCAGGTCGAACGATAGAAGAGGCAATGACAGACCAGACTTTAGATCAAATGACAGAAGAGGTAATGACAGACCAGACTTTAGATCAAATGACAGAAGAGGCAATGACAGACCAGACTTCAAGTCAAATGACAGAAGAGGCAACGACAGACCAGATTTCAGATCGAACGATAGAAGAGGGAACAACAGACCAGACTTCAAGTCAAACGACAGAAGAGGTAACGACAGACAGGACTTCAGATCAAACGACAGAAGAAATAACGACAGGCCTGACTTCAAGTCAAATGACAGAAGAGGTAACGACAGGCCAGATTTCAAGTCAAATGACAGAAGAGGTAATGACAGACAAGATTTCAGATCCAACGATAGATCCAACAACGACAAAACGTCTAATTACCAGTCAAATGGTGCAAGAGGAAACTTCCAAAAGCAAAAGGATCAAGCAAATCCACAACCAGCTGAAACAAAAAAAGAATCACAGGCCGAAATCATCCGTCGTGAAGCTCTCGAACTCGGAGCTACAGAGGAGGATATTGCGTTGCTTGGAAACCTTGAGGATAATGATGATGAATTGAGCGAACAGGAGTTCGAATCTGGAAATGGCCAAGTTGACTCCAAATTCACCAGCGATTTGAGCAAGTTGATCAAAGATATTGGATTGGGAAACTCTAACGTCGACGATGTCATTGACAGTGAGGAGGAAGATGTCTCAGAATCGGTGGACAACGAAGAGGAAGAAGAAGAAGAAGAAGAGGAGGAGGAAGAAGAAGAAGAAGAAGAAGAAGAAGAAAAAGAAGAAGAAGAAGAAGAGGAAGAGAAAGAGGCTGAAGCGGAAGAGGAAGAAGAAGAGGAAGAGGAAGAGGTTGAACATGCCGAAGTCTCTCCTGATAATGAAGATACAGGAGCTGTTGTGAAGGAACCAGAAGCAGAGGTCGATGTGGAGAAATCAACCAAAGTTCAAACTGAAGAAAACGTTGTTAAGACACAAGAATCTAAGAAAGACAGGGTCACAAACCTACAGACTGTCATCACCGATAGACTTGTGGTCCCAGCAAGAAATGATTGGTATGCTATTCCTATTGGCAAGCACAACACAACTTCAAGCACGCAATTAAGCTCACATGAGATTGACAACCTGTATGAAGAAGCCAGAGCATTGGTTGAAAACGAGAACACAGTCTACTACGAAGAGTTCAATAAGTCTTCGTCCCAGAAGCGTTTCTTATCGCAAATTTTGGCCAGTGGTACATTGAACGATAAGATTTCAGCTTTGACTTTGCTCATTCAGGAAGCCCCATTGCATAACATCAAGGCTCTAGATAACATGTTTGGGATGTGTGAGAAGAAGTCCAGAACTGCTGCTTTACAGTGTCTTGATGCTTTGGTGGATTTGTTTGTGAACGGTGTGCTACCACCTGACAGAAAACTGAAGTACTTCAACAAACAACCACTATCTAGAAACACATCAAAGCTAGAGTTGGCCATATACTACTTCGAAGACTATCTGAAAAACATGTACTTCAAGTTTATTGGTATTTTGGAAAAACTATCACATGATTCTATTACACACGTCAGAGCTAAGATTGTCGGTTATATGTTTGACTTGCTAAAAGCAAAACCTGAACAAGAGGCTAACCTTTTGAGACTAGGTGTGAATAAGTTGGGTGATATTGACAACAAGGTTTCTTCAAAGGCGTCCTACTGTGCTTTACAAGTGGAACAGCAACATCCTGCAATGAAGCAAATCATTGTGCAAGCCATCATTGACATCTTATTCAGAAAAAACAACGACCAGCATGCCATCTACTATTCTTGTCTAGCGCTAAATCAGACAATTTTGACAAAGAGAGACGAGGACTTGGCGAACAAGTTGGTTGATGCTTACTTTGCTCTCTTTGAGAAAGTTTTGATTGAGACTGACTCCCACAATACCACAAAATTGAAAGACTCGGAGTATCAGAAAGATGGTAGAAGAAAAAGAAATTTCAAGAAGGGTAAGAAAGGTGGAAAGTCTGTCAGCAATGAAAAGACTGAAGATGAAGTTGCCGAGGAGAAGAGCTCAAAGTTGTTTGCTGCCATCTTGACCGGTTTGAACCGTGCTTTCCCATTCTCCAACTTGCCTTCTGATGTGTTTGAATCACATTTGAACACACTCTACAAGATCACACATTCTACAAACTTCAATACTGCCGTGCAAGCTTTACTTCTAATCCATAGCATTTTGATTGCACCAGACAAGCAAAAGGGCCTAAGTGTTTCGTCAAAGGATAGGTATTACAGGACTTTGTACGAATCCTTGCTGGATGAAAGATTGTTGACATCTTCTAAGCAGGGTATATATTTGAATTTGTTGTTCAAATCATTGAAAGAAGACGATGACAAGGACAGAGTTCTTTCGTTTGTCAAAAGAATCTGTCAAATCTGTTTATCTTGGATTAACATTGGTACTGTTTCTGGTATGATCTATCTACTCATTGAGTTGGAAAAAACCACTCCACAGTTGAGAAACTTGTTCTACAACACCCCAATGGACGATATTTTGAACAAGATACAAGAGTCGTCAGATGAAGACGAAGAAGACAAACCAGCAGAAGAAGAAAAAGAACAAGATGAGAAAACAGAGACGACAAAGCAGGATGTGCAGCAACAACCTGCGGTGTACGATCCAAGAAAGAGAGATCCTAAATACACCAACGCTGCCAAATCATCCTTGTGGGAGATCGATTCGTTTTTGACTCACTACCATCCAACCGTTTCACTTTATGCCAAAGCTCTTCTAGAAGGTTCAGATTACAAGACTGATGAAGACAACTTACCAATCACCAAGCCTGATCTTGGCTTGTTCACCCTCACTCATTTCTTAGATAGATTCGTCTATAAGACTGCAAAGAAGAAGCCAGTTACTAGAGGTACATCGATCATGCAGCCTCTAGGTGGTGCCCAGACTGGTTCCTTATTGGTGAAAGCCACCGGCGATTCGAACGGTAATGTCATCGTGCCTGCCAACACAGAGGACTGGATTAACAAGAAGGTTGGAGAGGTTCGTGCTGAAGACAAATTCTTCTACCAATACTTCTCTACTAAACAAGAGCGTGCCATTGCTTCCAAGATGGACAAAGAGACCAACGATCGTGCTGCAAATGCTGATGAAGACGGAGAAGAACTAGACGATGAAGATGTTTGGAATGCTTTGGTGAAGTCTAATCCCGAAGTGGAAGGATCCGATGATGAGCTAGACGAAGACATGTCAGACTTCGAAATGGAGGACTTCTCGGATCTGGACGACGATGATGAAGAGGCTTCGTTGGATGACGAAGATAATGACATTGAAGATGAAGAAGGTTTGGTCAGACTTCAAACAGTCGGCGATGTCGTTGGCAGTGATGATGATGAAAGTGAAGAGGCCGATGTTCAAAAGAAAAGACCAGTGGATGAAGAAGTTGATTCATCTGATGGTGAAGAAATTGCAGGATTGTTGAATGACGAAGAGGACGACGAATATGACAGTGATGAGCTTGAGCTTCAAGTCCTCGAAGCTGACGATGATTCAGACGCCTCTACAGATGATGAGGAGGAAGTTTACGAAGAGAAGCCTTCCAAGAAGAGAGCGGGCCAGGAAGATGAAGATGAGGCCAAGAAATCAAAGAAGAAGCCAAGACTACCAACGTTTGCATCCGCTGCTGATTATGCCCAATACTTGGATTCTTCCGAGGATGACGAAGACGACGAGTAGATACTTCCACCCACTATATACATTGCTTACTAATTTTGTTGTACAAATAACATTTATCTTTTGAAATTGAAAACAGAGGGATCTAATAGTACCAACAGTTTCAGTCCATCTTATTCCTGAAGCTATCCTTATCATCCCTGCTACCATCACTGCCAAAACAAACACCGTGTCTTTACCAGTATTGGATCCTGAGATCTAGCAACCCTAGTGTGGCTGTTTAAATCAACCTAGTGACATAAGGCATTACCTAAAACTGAACACCACCTGCACTTCAATAACACAATTTACACTGCCCTGTATGAATATACATTCCAGAAGAGAAGGGTTATGGGGTATGATCTAGGTAAATAAAGCTTCGTTCAACGACTCAACATTGGAAAATCTTAACACTATAGTTCTAACTTTATCATTATAGAGCCGTTGATCAGGAGTCATAATGTCTGAAATAATACAAGATTCTGTGGCATCACCAGTCGACAGTGATGAAACCATTCAGCTGGTTTCTACCACTTTTGATAATGCCGTGACAACTTCAGAAATAGGTTCAACAACTTCGATAGTTTCCGAAGAGATTCCCCCATCTACTGCCGCAATGGAAGAATATCTTTCAAGAGTTATAGCAAATTTGCAAATCCAACAACAAAAGCATGCTTCTATGGACCCACAGCTGTTTCTCCCCTCCCAAGCCTTGCCTGTGCAACAAACACCAAACTGGTCGTTCACACAAGGGCTAATCGTCGGCCAACTTTCAGTGATAATACTGATGATCATGTTTATTAAGTTCTTCATATTCAGTGAATCAACACCAACCACTCCCAAGGCATCGAAGAAGCTGAAGGTGCCTTTACTTCTCAATAGAGATGCCAGCAATGCATTACGCAAGAATGCAAATCACAAGCACAATCATCAAGAAGGCGACAGCTCCACTATAGAATCCATCTTAGAGAAGACTTACTACGATGTGAAGATTCATCAAGCTGAATCACTTGACTGGTTTAATGTGCTAATTGCACAAATGATTTCTCAATTCAGAAATGAGGCATTGAACAACGATAACATTTATCATTCGTTGAACGAAGCTTTTACTTCTTCCATAATACCTGATTACTTGGATAAAATCCAAATTAGTGAGATCAGTATCGGAAATGACTATCCAATATTTAGCAACTGTAGAATCAAAAACAACGAGGGAAGACTAGAGGCAAAGATAGATGTCGATGTGAGTGACACATTCACGTTGGGGCTTGAGACAAAACTACTAATAAATCAGCCAAAGCCACTAAGCGCATCCCTTCCGATAAAGCTTTCGGTTTCAATTGTGAGGTTTTCTGGATGTTTAACGGTATCTTTGATCTCCACATCTGATGCAGGAGAAGTTGATTTGGCAAGCAAGGCAAAAACTGGTACGTCCTCAGCAACCGATGGATCAGTTAATGCCCGTACATCCTCTGCTTCGTCGACATCTACTGCAAACGGAACTATGGGACCAGAAGTGACATCTTCTGCGAACAATTTGAATGAAGAAATGAGGTCATCTGCCAGCACTTCAGATCCAATAGATCCATTGTCGAAGGCTGCAACTGGGTCTGTGGGATTGATGTTTTCTTTCAATCCCGACTTCAGATTAGAATTTGACGTGAAATCGTTGATTGGTTCTCGCACAAAACTTGAAAATATCCCTAGGATTGGTTCCATCATCGAAAACGTGTTGAGGAATTGGTTCATCGAAAGATGCATAGAGCCACGCTTCCAGTTCATTCAACTACCAAGCTTATGGCCTAGGAAGAAGACGACACGACAATCAGCCACTATGAGTGGGACACCTTCCAGCCCTACCATTTGTTCTTCTAATGGTGGTGTAGGAATAGATGATGATATATCTTGAATACCGTCACCCACGACTCTTGTCTATATATGTAAGATTCATTAGTCATTAATTGGAAAACTTTATCTAATCTATACAACTAATCTCAAAATGGGTCTTCGTATGGGTCATCCTCGTCATAATCATCATCCTTTTCAAAGTCATAAACAATTGCACCTCCCATAGACCCAAGCTTTCTCTGTGCTTCCATGTATGGCAATTCAACCTGATCTTTAACCATCTTCTGCCTTTGAGTGGTGTTCAAGTTGAAAGTAGTCAATCCTTCAAGTAGCTGTTCTTCGTTTGTACCCTGTGAGCCGTCATCTGCATCACCTTTTGACTGTTTGACCTCATACGTATGAGTCTTGGTATTTATCACGAAGGAGTGAATCAACGATCTTCCTGATTTACGCCTATATGTGAGGTCTGTTTCAAAAATTGGCGAGTTTGCTATTCCAATGGGTAAGTCTAGCTGAGCCACCATACGGTCCAGGGTTTCCTCATCAATGGTTGTGTTGTTGAGTAACGGCTTGATTTCGAAAATTGTGGTTGCGATGAAGATGAGTCTCGTCAATAAACTGGGCTGGTTTGACGTCTGTAAACTCTTGACGGCCGGTATCGATAGGTGATACGTTCCGTAAATGACTATATTTGGATTTATTATCAGCATTAAAAACTGGTTCAATTCTTCTTCATTCAAGTAGTTGAACGAATCAATAATTACCAGTGTCTTGGTTGAAAACGACCTTTTCGAGAGCTCCTCTTGAATCTTGCGAATCGGCAGCGATAGACATGATATATAGTCGTCTACAAACGATGGTCTATTTGTAGTTTCAAACGATAAATACAAAATATTGATATCGGAACTTGATGTACTCTTGATCTTGTGCACTAGCTCATGTGTTAGATAATATGATGATTGCACAATTGTGTCCAAGGAGAGAATGAACGGGGAGCTCTCTTTCAAAGTGAGGATTCTGTTCAATAGAACTGTAGATGATGCCACGGATGCAGACATATGATTGATTCAAAACGCTGGGAATAAATGTTACCGTTGCAGTGAAATTCCAATTCGGCTGTGTTTTATTCTTGATTGAGGAGCTAGATAATCATTCAGCTTATCAAGGTGATTCAAGTTGATAGTGAAAAACATTTTATCTCGGTCGAGTCATATTGGAGTGTTTTTTTTTTTTTGGGTGCATCATCAGCAAGTGCAGCGTATTACTTGGAAGCCTCGATTAATCTAATTCACTGTTTACGAAACTTTCTATCTCTGTCGACATCGAGAGAATATGACAATAATGATTCATAAAAGTCGAAGGATGTGCAAATCATTTAAAAGTAAGGTGATCTATTTAGGTTCTTGTGGATTTCATTAAAATGGCAAGATTGTTTGCGCCATGAACATCAATTGTGAAGGGATCAGCTTAGTCAAAGTTGAAACATCAAACTGCAAATTTGGCATTCAATAAATGGCATCATGGAAGTTGTATTCGTCTGGGCTTTCGTAGGAGTAATCATCGTTTTGTTCATTCTCAAACTTGTCTCCTCTATTGACAACCTCTGAGTCCTCTTTATAGTATGATCTACCTGTTAGGTAGGTTATCAGCCTTGACTGATACTCAATGATGTCCTTCTCGTTGGTGAAGTCAACATCAGAATCATCAGGTGGGTTTGCTGTCGATACATCGACAACCGTGGGGTAGCACTTGTTGTACCATGCATCTGTGAGCTGTCTTGGGTAGAGTGGTACGTCTACTATCCACCTGTCAACCTTCTCCTTGTGTGGCATGTTTGCAGCCTGTCTAGGATTGAACTCTCTGGGAAACTTTTGCATCTGACTAGTTGTTCCTTCTTGTTCATCCTTCAAAAGCTGAGAAGATGGAAGAATATAGACAGGTTTTATCATCCCAGCTTCCTGATGTTGTATTTGATGTTGGTTTGACGAAATATTTGCCATCTGGTATTTCTTATGGGAGACAAACTCAGATGAATATATCTTCTTCGGTGAGTTCCCTGTCGGTGTATCTTGAGCTGTTCCTTTGTCGTTGTGATTTTGAAATTCGGACAAACCGTTCAACATGTTGTACAAGTTTGTAGATGCTTCCATGTGATTTTGTGGATGGACTCTTTTGTTGTTTCCCGAATTGGAATTGGGAAGAGTATGAGGGTGATCCGGCGTATGGACGAAAACAAGATCAGCACCATCTTTGCGAGTATTGGAAATTGGAGTTTGTATCTGTTCAAAGAAGTGAGAGTTACTGTTGGTGTTAGTAGTTCATTTCTTTGTCTTTAGTCTCAAAGCTTTGAATTTAGTCATGAGTTTGCTCTCGGCCATGCGACTTCACTCTTCTTCCAATAACATACCTTAAACTCCGCCATTTGGAATGGTGCTGGATGTGTTCTAACAACAAAAGTGTGAAGTAAGAGGTGACAAAGAGCGCTTTTATATGATGATAACAAGAGACGGTACCAGTCAGTATATTTTCCAAATGCAAGTTAATTAGACTTGACGCTCTTTAAGGGAAATAGAGTATTCAAAATGCAGTTTACTGTTTTGGTTCAGTTGTACCCCAATAATTAAAGCTTAAAAAAAGGATTGCCAAAAGACATGGAGAAAAGATAAAAAGAAGAGATCGATGGCATATGGCTTCCAGACAAGAGCACAAGCTCTACCCCCTTTTCATGGCAGAAAGGGACAGTCGCAGCTCAGCCACATGTGGGGTCGTCTCGCAAGTTCACCAGCCTCGCAATGCATAAGGACCGAGATGGCAAGCAAGAGTGGTCTTTTGTGTGCTTTTATCTTTCTCTTCCTTGTTATCTTTCTCTTTTTCGTAATTATCTGTTGCCCTCATTTTGTACATTCATCTGTGTTGATAATCGTACCCTGAATACAGTCTAGCATGATACCATGGGTGTTCATGGTTTATGGGAGATTCTTGGCCCAACAGCGAGACCTGTCAGGCTAGAGGCGTTAAGCAAGAAACGATTAGCAGTCGATGCTTCAATTTGGATCTATCAATTTTTGAAGGCTGTCAGAGACTCGGAGGGTAATCAGCTTCGGAATTCTCATATTGTTGGGTTTTTTCGACGTATTTGCAAAATACTTTACTTCGGCATCCGTCCCATTTTTGTGTTTGACGGTGGAGCCCCAGCCTTGAAGAGACAGACGATCAACAAGAGAAAGGAAAAGAGAGAGGGCAATCGTGAGACTGCCAAACAGACAGCCCAGAAGATTTTGGCTCAACAACTGCAGAAGATAGCTGAAAACAATATTTCTCCAACGCGGGAAAAGCCCCAATCAAGTGTCACGAAGACAGTCAGAAAAGAGGTTCCTATTGAAAGTTTACAGTACTCGGAGTACTATGAGGACAACAACTATTTTGACGGAAACTCACACAAAAAGGCTGAGTCAGCACAAACTTTGGCCCCGAAAGAAGAAAAAGAAAGCAGGCTATTTAGGAAACAAGATGATTACCATTTACCAACATTAGATGAGTTCAAGATAGAGAAAAATGACAAAAGGATGATTACAGATTATGAGTATGATAGATTAACTGAAGACGTGGATGACATCCTAGGCGATGTTGATCTAGACACAATTGATCCGCAGTCGGCAGAATTTGCTAAGCTTCCATTGTCAACGCAATATATCGCTCTTTCACATTTGAGGTTACGTTCTAGGTTAAGAATGGGGTACACAAAACAACAACTTGAAACTCTATTTCCCAGAAGTCTCGACTTCAGCAAATTTCAGATTCAGATGGTTCAAAAGAGGAATTATCTCACCCAGAGACTAATGAATGTTTCTGGAATGGA